>CM038115.1:21207180-21352678 GCA_001642375.2 Mentha longifolia
CCACCATTTGGATTTCATATAACTGATCTCTTCTCAAAGAACAAAAGATGAAATAATAAATCAAATTACTCCAAGAATAACAAAAAAAAGGTTCCAGCAAGACATATGTTTTGCTGTAGATGTAGACAACTGTTATATTTTTCATTTACCCCCCCCCCCCCCCAAAAAAAATAATAATAATAAATAAATAACAAAGGACAGCAGTTTTTGTCATAGTGAACATTCTGTTACTTCAGAACTTAGTCTGACTTCGTGATGGAGGTTTCATATTTAGTGTTAATTTAACTGAAAACAATTCTGATAATTTATTTTCATTGAAACTACCAAGCGCTGCTTAAGCAACAATGTAATATGAGGAAATACAGAATATCAATAGTTACTTCGAAAACCATGATCTGATGGAATGAGGAGGTAAATATGATCCCAAGTCTGGAGGAATACTGGTATCCAGTCTTTCAATATCATCCCTGCCAAATATATGTCTCTTGTTAGAAATAAAATTGACTCTCAATTTTTTATTTAATATTCTGCCATAGAACATGTGATACCTAGATAGA
The DNA here is from genome assembly GCA_001642375.2 of Mentha longifolia. Classification (NCBI taxonomy): domain Eukaryota; kingdom Viridiplantae; phylum Streptophyta; class Magnoliopsida; order Lamiales; family Lamiaceae; genus Mentha; species Mentha longifolia. The sequence continues at coordinate 21,207,738 of CM038115.1, forward strand.
GGCTTCTGGTTGGCCGAAAAGCAAAATAGTGGCTCATCTGTATCATTTTGCAGTGCATATGGTGTAAAGATATCCACCTGAAGAGCAAGCCCTAAAGCTTAACTCATATTTGATAGAAATGAATGTCGAATGATTAAGGATAACTACCTCTAATGTGCCTCTGATTCCACGAGACAACCTCAGCATAGCAAAGTACTTTCCGCCACCAAAGTCTAACTCAATGTCCAAATGAAATATCTCCTTTTTGCTTTTGTAATTTTCTCACCCAGTCACGACTATTTACTGGTTTACAGCTCGACTCGGAAGAAGTTAAAGTTACAACAAAGTAAATAGTATCAGGATTAGCATAAAAATTGACAGCGGATTCACATGAGATAGTTGCTTCGCTCCATGTTTTGTCGTAGTTCATAGTGCTTTGTGGATCTGAAACAAAGTGAAGACTTTCAAAGTAAACATACCGCAAACAAAAGCTTTAATACCTTTTCATTTCAAATACCTTTATCAGTCAACCCCACACGTATATCTGCGTGCAATAAATTTGAAACCCTAATCGTTGGAAGAATAAAAATCTCTTTCTGCTCTTGCATTGCAACTGGTGAAGTTCTGCTGCCAGGTGCATACCCGAAGTTATCTGGTTTTATAACAGGTATTGCCTTTCCAACAGTTTGTATTAGGAAATATATGTTAGAAACAGAACCTTCTTCAGATGTTACAGCACAACTTGCACTACTCAGTGAATATCTAGTTGAGTCAACAGCAAATGCCTTTCGCACTTGGTAACTCAATTTGTCAAATAGCCCTGATAAGCGCATAGGCTTTCCACCTTTAAGATCATTTGACCACTCTATAGATGACTTCTCAAGATTGCACGAACTGCCTTCAGAGTCTGGTTTAAAAGAGAATACATAATTCCCTACATATAAAAACTTAACAAGGTGAGTTTCAAGGTCTTGCCATTGTGAAAAGTAGTAAAAGAGCACATGCACAGAACAGAATGACAAAACGAAATTGATATTGATCGACATAATAACTTTTTAAAATTAAAATAAACATTATATACGATAAGACCACAACAACAAGAAATGTTGAGAACCCTATTGATAAGCATTTCATTGGTACAAAATATCAAAGGCAGCTTTGATGTAAATAAATCAGAATCATTTTTATTGTTTTGGTATTTCATGAAAAATTATCCAATGAAACTTCCGGATGCATGCAGCTGCAGAAAATAAATGAAAAATCACGTTAACACAAACATCTCTTAACCATGATCATCCAAACAAAATTTCCTTCACGCAAGTGCAGCTAGTAGTAGTACATCAGGAAGTCATGATTAATAATGTCAAGAATTGCGAAAAAAACAAAATGACACTACATGTGCTGAGAGAATGTGTATGTACACCATCCTTTATTCACCACAATTTTTCAGAAGGAAATTTTCAATCCTAAACTCATAAAGAATGCATCTAATTTCAACATATTAGACTACTAGTTCCACCATTTAATCTAATTTTTCTTGGAAAAGAATATATATATAATAATATATATATATATATATATTTAAAAGAGGGCACGTCCATAACATAAGAAGCAAGCTTAAGCTGAGGAGCTCTGGAACCAACTAATAACAAGAATTCATTGTTTGCTATCACACACTTAAACAAACAATATCTTTGAAACTGCTGGAAAATAGTTGACGACCAGAAACCTAAGCTTTCAAAGGAACTCAAAATCATGGTAAATTCAAGGCTAAAGAATAACCACTCTGTGAAGACGTCCTCAACCAACACAATTTATCAATGATTTCATATCTCCCTAAATCACAGCAAGTCTCAATATATTGTTAAAGACAAACTAAGATATCTATAACTAACTAGATAGAACACTATTGACCTAACATGGATAATTTTATCATCAATACATCGTACTTCCCTTGCACCAAATTAGATTCATAGAACAAATATTTTCCCCTGATTAGTTGTAAAGCAGATTTAGTAAGCCAATTTCTTTAGTTCTTCCTTAATGTACTGAAAAAATGAAGAATGAAGATAAAAATATACCAACACTTAAAGATGTCAATGCTTTCTTGAACCGCCAGGCAAGTTGACAGCACTAAATGCTGTCATAGTATCATCTACAAACGTCTCCAGCTTTAATATTAGTGAAGCAGATTCAGCTCCCTCACTCAGAGGCCTTTGAAAACGCAGCTCTAAGGAGAAATCTGTTTCGTTGTGAATCATCAGTAGAGGAGAGACGATAATCGACAAGCCATCCTAATATATCACAAAACAAAGATGATGAAATTTATTCTAGTGATGCAGCAAAATATAATTACAAATATCGAAGTAAATTCATAATCATACCTCAATGTTCTTTGAAATTTCAACAACAATAAAGGGGGCCAGGAAAATATTTGGAGTCTGTAGAAGTGGAGTAAAGGGAGTTAAACCATGAAAACTAAAGACCATCCATCACCTGCAAAATACCAAATAAAACTAACCAAATGCCAGCATCATGCATTCTTCAGAACAGATATATCGTCTTCACAACATCTTAGAAATTTCTAATCTTATATGTTTTCATTCATAAGAAAGTCATCTTTAAGTTCCATAGGACAGGTAATGCTTTTGAACATGTATTCCACTCACATGAGTAATCTAGGAAAATATGCGACAACAGATGTCTTGACAACATGATCACACCACCACTAAACAAATTACAGCGACCATAATGAACATAATGAATAAATGTACAAGAAATCAAAAACTTTGAGTTTATTTAAAAGGACTAAAATAAGTAGAATGAAACAAGTAACAACAAAGCAAGTAATACGTTAAACTAACAAAAAAGAATGACAGATTGATATAAAGCAACTCCGATGATTCAAATTCAATAATAATTGAATATTTATTCAACAAGCTTCTTAAGGAAGATTTTCCTGGTATAGACTTTTTCCGCTCAAAAACTTTTGAGACTTTTGCAACAATACATTATTAGTACTAAATTATTTTTCCAATAGTACCTTCAGCTCATACTTCATACTTCTCTAAAATACATCTTATCAAACAATAAACTTTATATCAAGTCAATGGGATTAACAGAACCAGCTGAACCACATGTGGTTGCACTAGTATAACATAATTCCCAGTCCCTTCATTGTGTCATTATATTGGCTTGATCTTCTAATCAATCCACTATTTTTTTCTCAAACATGTTTTCCATAATTGGTAATAGACTTCTGGACAAATATAGAGTCGGCTTGTACTTTCAGTAAATCGCATTTGGTCTGAAACATTTTGTTCAATAATCATGTATTACATGCCATCTTAAAGGGTTCAAATCTTGATGAATCTTTCTATCTAACACAAATCCGTCAGCTCCATACAGTCAATGTCCTAATGAATAGGATTACAAAAGTAATCAAGCATAAGTTACTGAAATAAAACCGGAATGATTCTCATTATATACCGAAAGTTGTTGGCATGAGATTTCAGAAGGCAAAATACGCAGCCAATTTCAATTGTCCAAGAGTACAGATTTGAATTTAAAAAATTACATACTTCTAAAATAAAGTCATTTTATAATTCCCCTAATCTGCATCTAGCTAGCATATTTTTGCTTATTTAAGTTGCTAAAATCTTTCACAGAAATTAATTTGTAAATATCATCATTTTACCATTTTGGAAAATCAATCACTTTCAGTAACTTCTGCTTTACTAACTCGTAAGGCTGTTATCGTGCGGGGTTAAATAATTATCTGAAGAGCCTCAGCAATTCATTCAAAACAATCTCAATAGCAATCATATACAAACTAATAGTTAGCTCAGGGTACATGCTTCTGTTAATTCAGAAGAGAAACAAGGAACCTCACCTTGGGATGACATAATTCGAGTCCTCCAAGCAAATTTTCGAGCTTCTAAAAGTGAAAGATGAAGTGGGGAAGTTGAAAGAGTCTTCTGGACAAGTTGTAACGAAAAGAAAGATGCTTCTGGTGGTTGATTTGCAACGATAGGTGCCTGAGAACAGGAGAAAGACAAAACCCACATGTAACATTGTAGAAAATTTTACCCTACACGGGACAAATAAATGTGAAGCACAATCCTCTAAATAAAGGCTCTCTGCTCCCTAGTTGGACTTTGGATGGATATCAATGATTAAGCTCCAAATGGGTGCGATTTAGCTATTAATTGATTGGTTCCTTTTAAAACAGTATCTCGGATAGCAGTAATACTACGCCTTTACTTTATTGTCCTTACAACTAATCACCCACTGAAATTTCAGTATGCTTTTTATACCTAATGGATATATTATCATCAACTGTTTGTGTTATGCATTTCACACCAAAGAGAATCTATTCCATATTATAGTTTTGCTTATCCTATCATTAGAATCAGCGCAATGTTATGAATCAGTTTGTCAGTGCTTAGATGTCAATCATTAAAGAAGTCACCCAGGTGCTTACAAGTTACAACATGCTCATGAAATAATCATTACTGAATCATTGTTATATTTCTGATAACCCATTTTTCACATTTCAATATAATGAAGGACCTCATTTATAAGCTCTGACCCATATTCTACATGTTAACATCATAAAAAACACAAAGTATACAACTTTCACTGGATATGAGCTAATAAAGCATTGGACATCAATGCGAGCCTTGAAGTTTGGACACTACCTTAAGAAAATGATAGCAGACTGTCTGGAAGATATTGATGCATCCTGACTATCATAAACTGACATATAAGGGTCAAGCCAGACTGGTTATCAACCTGCCATTTAGAAACATCATTTGCATGTCTCCAATATTCAAAGGGGAAAGAAAGAGAGCTTGGTCAAACCCATAGTTCATGGAAAATGTAAACCAGAGCAATAGATTACTTAAGTGAGTCGAAAGATCAAAGATAAATGAAACCTAGATTCACAAACAATAAGCATGCAAGAGAAGTTTTGCTCATAAAAATATAGAAACTATCGAGCCCAATATCACTCCTTGTAGTCAGAATTGCATCTATTAGCTCGGTACTCAGGAAAAACTAAGAAAATGGAATTCCGCCCACACTTCTTAATTATCTACCAAGCATTCCTTAATCAGCCCAAATATTTGTCACACCAGGCTCCAATCCTCACAAATCAGTAGTTAGCAGATCAACAGAATAAAAAGTGTCACCAGAGAATCTTCCAAGAGGATGTAACTTCAACTTCGGGTTATTCAATTCATACAGAATGCTCATGGTAACATTCTCATTTCTATCGAACATGTGAATCCACCCATCCACCACAGGAAGGGGCCCAAGCGAGATAGAAATGAGAATGAAAAATTGCCGTCGTCCTAAGGTAGGTGAAGGCAAAGGAAACACTGAATGGTGAACGGGCAAGAGAATCATTCTTAAGTGTTCACTTATAAGTCAGAAAAAACTCATTCATTATCTGTTTCCAGATTTTGCAAAAACTAACATGCCATGAGAATACACATACTGACAATAAATTCAAGATAACAATTCTTGCACATCTACTGGTTTTCATATATATTCAAGAGAATATGTGAGTGTTTCATACACAGCATTTCTTTAAATTGTCAACGGTTCTACCAATTTAGCCAAAAATAATTGAAATTTAATTTCATGAACATTAATTTTTGGTAACTACAAAAGTTCTTTTGCCAACTCTGATCGACTAGCCTATGATATCTTTCAAATTGTATCTAACCAAAACCAGGTACAGTAGACATCACATCATTTGCATCCCCAAGAACATCCCATTTGTAAAAAAATTCAAGTTATATTATTAAGTAAATTCTTCGTCAAATTACATCGAAGACCTAGCACTAATGGACTTCTATTTAGTCTACTGAATCATGTACGGTTATACTTAGACTCTTCACCGTACTTTAAAAAATGAAAACAGACTGTAGCAACATAATCACCATGTGAGCTGAGAAGAATAAAATTCCAAGAGATGAATGTTCAACATTAGTCAAACACAGGGATGCAACATCCAGACAGGAGTATAAATGCATTGAATGAGTTATAATTAGACACCTCTTCACTGGTTCTATGTCAGATATGAACAACTGATAAAGATTAAGAAGACAAACACATGTTTGTAAATTAAAAAAAGTATGAGCAAAAAGAAAGGTATAATTGTACTAGCAAAAAGATGAAAAAAGTAAGTGTTAATTGCCAAAACATCAATGACCTCTGACCTATTATTTTTCATTTCGTGCAACGTTTATTTTAATAATACCTCCACCTTTTGAATTGTAATCTATTCAACGCCTAAAGTTCTCAGGCAACTGGAAATATGACGAGCCTGTCTTTCTTATACACGTGTAGAGAAACTTTGACATGTAGTAGCCATTCCTAAGATAAAACTTGGATGTTGGACGACATTTTAATTAAAAAGATTTGAGGATATTTTGGCAAGGTCTTTGGCACGGCAGTTGTAGTGTGGAGCATGCAAATTAGGATGAACAACCGAACTTATCTGATTGCTTGAAGCCTTGAATTGGATTCCTAGATCAGAGATCAGAGATCACCTTTTTCATTAAATCTGCAAAATTTAAGCTCAAAAGAGTCTGCACATGGAGCTCTGGAATCATGAGCTGGAAGCAAGGACGAGAGAGAGTGTAGGCCAATTAGGCAACATTTACTCTGAAATTGAGAATTGACATGGAATACCCTGAAATTGATGGGACTATAATAAGAGTATATATGAAGAGCCCCTAATTCATTGGGATTACTGATTGAAGCAAAAACAGAGAGACAAGGATTGGAAGTGGGGAAATTTGGTTGACCTATTTCTCAGCTTCTTTTGGATGTTAACCGGCTCAATTGATGATATATGTATCTATGTCTCTGTCATGTACAATATACTTTTCAACAAAAATTCTTGATTTCCTAAAAGACAACCCCAACAAAGTTGCGAATTTTACCACAAATGATGCATTTTCATAACGTTAAGATCTGTACGTGCAGGAAAAAAAATAAAGATAGCCACATTATATTCTTGATCACTGGAAGACTACGTTGGATTTGCCACAAATCAAAGGAGGAGGTTACTACTGGAATATTTCAAAAGTCGTGCCGAAATCACAAAATAAGTCAAAGGTCGTGAATGTTTTGGCAATTAGTCCTAAAAGAAACCCCAGTTAACAGTAAATTCACAAACATATTTCTAAGGTCAAGAAGAACCAGATTTGCAAGAGATTTCTTTTGAGAAGTGAACAAATAAGACAGTTTATCTAATTAACAATGCCAGAGACAGCTAACGTTAAAAAACCTCGCAGCAATTGGCTAGAACAAGGGAGCTCTTGACTGAGTAAGGTCCAGCCAAATTCAACTTCCCAACCACAAACAATATAATATCCAAGGAAAGTTCGCTTAGTAACACAGTCACCTGCCAATGCATAAAAAGAATTTTCATAATGATAATATGTGTTGCTTAACAAACAATTGAAGACCAACGGGCAAACCTCCTTAAAATTAGCATAGAAGCGACTATGCACTCTGTGAAGAGGATTTTCAGCACCCTGAATAAGAGACTTCTGCGAATAGAAAATGCAGATTTTAAGCGGTTGAATAAATTCCTTCCTGCAATTTCAAAATCTAATATAAGTGAAAAAGAATTGCACAAGCGTATTGCAAAGAAAACAAGATGGATAAGTGAGGAAATCTAATGCAAAATAGTTACCATGAATTCTGCTGGCCATCAAAGTAATAGAGAATAACTTCAAATCTGTCCATAATCCTGACTTTAACATCTGATATCTGTACTATTGTTTGATTGGGCATGATGCATCCCTGCAATAGCGGGAACTGTTCCTCAGTTTCTGAAATCTCGTGAACAATTGTCAGGCTAACCTTCTCCACGTTTATTGTGATTCCCAAGAGGTTTTCATTTCTCCTTAACATTCCAACATCAGTGAAATTTGATTCACTTTGAAGATCAGCTCCAGCATCAGTGGAACCTTGTTCGTTTGATACGGGAGTGGCAGTAAACATATTAGGCGATAAATTATTACATACTGGACCAAGGTCATCATCAAACACTTTCCACTTGAATAAATTTCCTGGCTTGCTGACAAATTCAAGTGTACCATCAATAAAAGCTACTGCACAATCATTTTTCTTGTTCACAAGATGGAATGTCCTTTTGGATATGCAAGTAGAAGACTCCACGCCAATAGCATCTTCATAGGCGTCAGGTTTAAAAGGAAGCATTTCCCAAACTGCATATCCACTACCATCGGAACAGACATCAACAAATTTTGATCTTGGTTGGCAACTCAATTGCAATGGTTCCCCTGAGTTATCTTTAGCATACAACGAAACTAGGGAAAAATACTGAGTGTGTGGCCTCCATCTCCCTGGCTTGCGATAATTCACCTAAATCAACATCAAAATAGAGAAATTGTATGGTGATATAGTAAAGGTTGTGGGGAAACTACAGAACAGAAGAACATGCAAACAAATCAAATCGGGTGAAGGATCAAAATAATGTACTGAAAGGGGGAAAATGAAGGATCTTCAAGAAACCACATTTGATATTATAAATGATGCAGAATGGCATGCCAGTACATCTTCCGGATTACTACAACAAATTTTCTATAGCATACAAAGAATGTATTTATGATTGAAATTTCATACCAGACTCAGGAAACTAGAAGAACTTTCAATGCAAATTGGTAAACAAATAAGGTACCGAACATTTCATATGAAAGATTCACATAAGCCAACATCACCTACATAAGCAAACTTCACCGGTGTAGCACGGTTGAAAATATATAAAACAATGCTCTTCCAAGTACCAGTCAGTTGAGTGTGTTTACTTTTTATACATCTATTTAGTGGGATATAGGGGATAATATAATGTAGTATAGATTTATATCAAACAGAGGGACCCACAATTTTTAAATCATGCTTACTTTGAATGATAATAGAATTATACAATTGTTATACTATACATGTATGTTGTTTACTTTATAGGAAATGGATGGATAAAATGTGAAATGTTCAAATTGCCCTTATCTTTTTGTTGGAAAATGGTATGTGAGGGTAGGCAAATTGGTAAAAGGTGGTATATAATTATTGAACCATTCTCTTACGCATAATATTATACCATGATATAGGAAAAGTGGCTGCCTGAACTTTTATACAGCCTAATTGGATATTTTACACATAAAAGTAAATAAGGTATAAAGTGGTACAATAATTAGACATTCATACTTTCTAATACTTCCTCTAACTTCCTTTTACGTCAAAGTAAACACATACGGAGTATAATTGTACACCACCGATAATATCGGCCTACACTTATACAGTTAGAAAGAAGTTTGATCATACCAGAACAAACTCAATTTATAAGAAAAAAAGAAAATGTGTGGGTGTGAGTGTATTGTATTGATATTTCATTTTGTTCATCATTACTTGGACATACCAATCATTGGAAATGTTATTCCATTCATATCTTCGTCTCACTTTTCATTCTTCTATATCAATCAACTCCTTAGAGCTTGTAAAATATACACAACCATAAAGATAATTAATTTTTTTCTTATTACTATTATTATTATTTCTACTCAAAAAAAAAAAAATTACTAGTATTATTATTTGTTTGAAAGCACGATTATTACATCTTAGTACACAAATAGAGTTCCAAACGTTTCTAGCATAGATATACACAAACTCATAGCATGTTATTGGAGAAATAAGAAGTAACTACAAAGAGACAAGAAATCCCCAATACAAAGAAAGATCACTTTGATGCACCGTACGAGAGATATTAAACATCAAAGACAATGTTAGTCTAAAGATGGGGCCCCTAAGCTCCAAATTTGCCAACCATATGCATGTTATCTTTGAAATATAAGAAAAAGGACACAGAATGGACCAAAAAATTAATAGTGTGTTTTCGTTTGGCCCATGCAACAGAGGCAATGTCTGGAAGCATTACTTTGTCATCTGTCAATTCAGCATCAATTAAGCATTCATTAAAGATTCTACCAATTCTGGATCACAACTAAACATCAGATAAAAAACTATATAAAGAGAATCTATATATAATACATGGAGTCCATTAGAATGTAGCAAACTAGGAAAATATAAATACTCATGTTTAGCAAATGGAAGATGATAGGCCTGCTGGCCTAAAAAGGAATATATTCCAGCTCGAATAAAAAGGTGCAAAAGAATTTGAAACATTAGTATAAATGCATCTTACCCTAAAAAGAGCACGCTTGCCCACCAGGGAATGATGGACTTCTCCAGATATATCATATCCACTTTCCACATCTCGAACTGTGATGTACATGTGTTCATCAACATCTTGGATGGCAACAATTGTTCCTACAGAAGTTGCATAGATATCTTAGTTCGAGTTAAGAAAGAAATGCTTTAAAACAAAATGGGAAGCAACAAGCACCATCAGGAATCATTTCTTCCATGTTTTCTCCTGATTCTTGGCTATAAGACCAGCGCCTAGAATCCACATTTGTGGTTCCCCCCACTTCCCAAAGCCTTCGAGAAAGATTCAGCAGCCGAAAGTATCATCTGTTTAAAAGAATCAAGAAGTGTATAACATTCAAAGTTCACCGTTAAAAAATGAGTAGGATACATAATTTACAAAATATATTAGCTCGCCGGCTTAAATGAACTCTAACTAGATATTTGAATTCATATATTCATCATTTTCTTCATAAAATTAAATTATTTTATTCACGAGCATATAATATATTAACTAAATCCAATATTTTCTTATAATAAATAAGGTTACTAGATACTTATGCTAAAACTTTTACATATGACATGACGTAAATATCAAATTTCATTTTTAAGCACAAGCTAGCACTACAAGTATATATTTTTGAGCATGCATATGAGCTAAACAGCTGAATATTGTCAAGCTCAAGCTTGACTCCGTATGTAAGCTATTCTCACTAAGTGAGCTTGAAGAAGCTTATTCAAGGAATCAACTACCTAGTAATTAGGCTCATTACAGCCCAAGACTTGGAACCTACAAATTTTACAAAATAAACACCTAGAAAGGATTGGGCCTTGATGTCCCAATTCCAAGCCAATTTTAAAGACGGTAGTAATTTTTTTCACTGGCGGCTCAGCTCAGTACACATACAAATATCAAATCTGCAAAGATTGGAAAGCCACTGTTGAATATGTTATCTTTACAGCTAGTCTTGTCATCAGACAGTCGTGATCAATATACAAACATTAACCTCAGATGTTGAGATATATGTGTGTGTATAAAGAAAATCATGCTGGATCCTCCTTTTATCATTTAATGTTTGTAGAATTTACATGCCAAGGCAAGGCAATTTATGAAGATATCATAGAATATTTTCAAATAGGTTTTTTCCTTAGATATTCATTGAAGACATACATTTATTTCATGCAGAGAGATCGTGACATCAAACCGGGATATAGAACCACTTCCAACCCAAATGTCGCTTGAGCATGGTGGATTTGAGCAGTTTCCTGTAACAGGCCTCTCTATTGCTAGAAAATATTGCAAATCTTTCAGTATATATTTCTGACGACTTGTAATATCAACATGAGAACTCCTTATAAGGACTGAGGTGCTCGATGCACTAGCACCACGATTTGGATGAATAGTATCTTTATACTGGGGGGAAACTGATGAGCTCATTCTAATAAACCTGGGAGCCGAACCATCAGGCGTGATAGAAGGATTTTGAATAACCTTGAGATTATGCCCTAGTTCCTCATCTCGGAATTGAGAAAGCAGAGAAAACTTGGAATCCCTGATTGAAATTTTTTGCCCTGTATTCAACACTTCAAGGCTGATATGAAAGTCAACCGCAAATAGAAGTTCCTCAATTCTGCCTGCATCATTGTTAACTAGCTTATCATATTCAGACACTACATTTGAGAACTTTTAACCATCACGGATGAAAGAAAAAGAAAAGAAGAGGAAGGGAGAAAGAAAGAAATTGAACGTACCAGATTCATGCCTCTCCACAAGAATGAGAGATAGATGCAAAAGACTCATGTGTAATGCAGTCAGACCATCCCTCACTGCTTCTTGACGTTGGACTTGCTGACGACTTATGGGGTCATCATCTACAGGAGCCATTTTACTGATATCTTGGTCAGCAACAACTTTACCAGAAGGCCGAAGCTTTGAGACCCATAGGCAGTACAAGGAAATGCATTCATTGAACATTGTCACAGCTTTTGCTTCGAGTAACACCGAACCACCCTGAATAATCAAATAATGCACGTGAATTACTTATTTACTAGGAAGATATCACATATATGAAAAAGACTAATGGAGAAGATAGCACAACATAAGCAAAAAGCTTTCCTATAGAAGACATAATACCTTACATTCACAAGAGATTGCTTGGAGTTCACCACCAACAGAAAATGCAGCATTAAAATCCTCAAAGTCATGGACCAAAATATCTTTTATTGGGCATCCAGCCATATAAATTTGAGAAATAACAATTTTTATGGATAGCCAATGATCACGTAGGCTTTCAGTACCAGGAAAACTAGATTCAGCAGCTGTACTGCACAAGCTTGCTGATGGCAATGCTTCATCCAGGTTTCTCAAGCAGAAACAAAATTTGCTTTGAGAAATTGATGCTTCAGTTAAAAAATCAAGAGAGGCTAGTATGTTTTTAAGGTCAGATTTATCAGAGGTTCCATGGGATTTAGTCAAATATCTGAAAATGATACATCGAAATCCAGTTGTATCAATCATAACATTCATATCTTGTCCTTTGTAAATAAACTCCACCATTGAACGCTTCAAAGAGATGTAAATTCCATTATGAGAAATGTCATTCCCAGCCAGCATGCTGCCAGTTTCTCTGTCAGTAGGCAAGGTGTTTGCATAGGTCTCTGAACCATAGATTTTCCTAGACTTATGAAGAACCATGTCAAGCGACTCAAGTTCAAGTTTGCTTGTGAAAACAACTTGAGAGTACGTAACAAGGGATCCACAACTGTTTCTAACAGAGCTTGTCTGGCTGTATTCAGATTCAGCATGAACTGTGTCTCTGCCTGATGCTTCTTGATGGCTTCGATCACGGCCAGATACATTCATCACCAAGGCAAGCGACTTATATACTACTCCAGAAACAACCTGAACAAAGAAATATGCCGTTAAGGAAGAAAATATCATAACTCAACATAATAAAAACAGCTTATCCGCAGTTATATAGGTGATGCTAATAGTCAAGATTATTATTATTATTATTATTATTGGATAGGGAACATGAAAATCTGATCCAGGAAAAAAGAATAAGTTTTGCAAGGAGATAACATCCTAGGTAGAACCGTAGAAATATACAACTCCCGTTTGCTATGTTTCTGTATTAGGCCCAATTTGTCATATTGGGTCTAGCCTGTCTGGTGTACTCTATTTATATAGAAGTAGGGCGCACAATCTCTGTAACTTGTAGCCGTCATCTAAATAAAACTGTTCTCCGTTCTTGCCCGTGGACGTAGCCAATTCAACGCTGGTGAACCACGTAAATCTGTGTCACTTTTACGCTTTCTGTTTGTCTCGATTTCACAATTACTCTATTCCGTTACAACAACTCCAATACTTTGCTGCATCTGAAACAAAAGAAGGCCACGAGTTCTTTATAATGCAAAACCCACCGAGCAACTCAACCCTTAATTGTTTCCCATACCTCCTCTAAGGACTCTCTTGATCCTCAAATAATCGCTTATTCCGTTTCAAGTCACGATGCCCAGAGACACCCCCCCCCCCAACCCTAAAAAATAAAATAAAAACACAAACACATATATAACTTTTCTTACCTATCACAACTTAGTAGCACATGAAAAGCAGAATATAGATATTAAAACAAAAGGTTAGCATAAGCCAACCTAAGTTTGCAGACACGTCAATTTCAAAAATAGCAAATACATCGCCTTGTGAGTAAGATGAACGTTATAAATGCAAAAGGAAAAATTATAATCTAGTTGCTACTAATTTTACATTCAATAGGCTAGGGCCATACAGCATGATTCAGTAATAGACTGAACACTGCTAATGCATATTGTATAGGTAAACAATGTCCATTAACCACCAAAATTGGCGAACTTATCATAACGTAAATGCCTACCATCACATATACCTAAATGATGCTCGAACAAATCCATGCATGTAACATTTAGTAGCAGTATGGCGCAACAGATGGTGCCAGAAATCAGAACACTAGTTTTAGTGATATCATTCTGATCTTATGCAGCTATTTATGCAAACAGGAATATGATAGTCAAGTTTAATTACAAGATTTGATGCTCTTCAGCTATGGATCTAACAAGCCAAATACAAAGAATTATAACCTTTGTCTATAGCATCAGTTTAAAATGATACCAAACAAGAATGTGAAGAAGCTGTTGCAGGTAGAGCAACCTTCTCTCCAGGAACTTTCAATTTAAAGGGCCAACCTTTGTACGAAATGGGCCCTAAATAGTTACTTCCGAAACTTTTATCAAAAACTGTTCATCTCTCGAAGATAAGTTATTAACTTACCAATTTCCCTGATACTGCTGTAACGCAGATGGATGAATGACCTATATATAAGTAAGATAAGGAAAAACATGGAACAATAGACTGTGTCCAAGTTTCCTTTTCCAGTCTGACATATATAAATAGTTGTGTTCTCGTTGATTGATACTGTAAGTTGAATTTCGCCAAAATTGGAGCTCAGATATTTCAAAGATAAAAATAGAGAACAAATACTAAATTTTCCTGAAAACAAAAGAGATCTACTAAATTGACCAGTGCCAAAGTCCCAATTTAAAACTCAAATGCCTCCTAGGCACTTGAGGTGTTGGGTGCTAGCCTAGCACCCGGCCAATGACTTCTGAGCTTCTAGAATATTGATTTCGATAGAAAGCAACCTATCCTATCCAATTCAGCAAAATATAAAACCCAAATAAAAGTATTAAGTATTTTGATTTATGACCAACCAAATATAGAAGATAAATTACCTTTGTCAGAACAGACAACTCATCCAGAAAAATTAAACAGGAAAACCCAGTAGCTAACAAATGGGAAGCTGCCGATACAGCAATGTTTGATGTACCAAGTGAGTAATAATCCTTCCTGCCATGCATGAGATATATTTAAAATCAGTAAGAGTTTATGTGATCGCAAATATATATCTGACAGATTGCCATATTGCAGCGAACATTCATTTGATACGATAACTAGTGCTTCATATAGAAATTTGGAATGAAATGTGTGTTTCCTCCTCATAAAATGCCTTGCTACGTAGTAATGTAAAAGTATGCATCTCCCCCATTAGCAATCTTCAATAAAGTAAAGTTGATTACAGAAAGTGCCAACTGCCAAGAACTAACTGCTCATGCTGCCCAGGAATAGGATAAATCAACTCCAGGTGTCCAGGTGAAATTAAAAGTCAAAGCTCTTGCAAAGTGAAATAAGAGAATAATGTTAACCCTTTGGTTCTTTTTTTTTTTTGGTGGGTGGTGGAGTTAAGTTGAACGAATTATAGAGTATTAAGAAGAAATATGTTTAGCAACCCCTTTAAGCAGTGGATGTGTGATGTAAACTGAAAAGGGCACCTCTGCCAGTAATATACACCAGTTGTCATATTATTCAGACATGGAAGCAGTTTGAATCATAAGGCAAAGGAGGGATATTACCTCACACATTTTAGCTTCGCAGTCATTGGCCTCAACTCAATAATTTGGTCTTTTTTGCTGTCAGTGCTCTCATCAAAGTAAGCTTTCAAACCGTCAAATTTAAAGTATGCACAGAGTGAAGTCTCCCCTTGACAGATGTAAGCTTCATTATCTGAGTCAGAGTTGCCAGTCTCTTGAGGTTCTTCAGGTCCAAGGCTCTCTGGTCCCACATCACATTCTGAAGTGATTCCACTCAATAACCCTGCATAAACTTCCACATTTGGAGATACAAAAAGTTCAATACTGCAGATTTCAAAGGAGAGTGGCATGACTGGGTGGTGGGATGAGTTTGCAATACGAGCACGAAAATGATTGTCTGACAAAGATATCCCAAAATTTAGGCCAGCAATGAGAGCGCCAAATCGAACCTGCTTTGCAGGAAGTACTCTAGTAATGTCCCTTTGAATTTTGCTTGAATATGATGCAAATTTACTGCTCCAATTAGTCACTGGTAGATCCTGAATGGTCATTGCTGGGACATGCAAAACAATATATTTCCTTCTCATCAGGTCAGATTGAAGGGCACAATGTAGACACCTAAGAAGTACAACAGCTGATGCAAAGGAATAGAATTCCAGGTCGAAGTTCAGTTTACCAACAATCAAGCTAGAAACCTGAGAGCCAGAATCTTTGGTTCCATTGTCAATTAAGCAGATCCATGTATCACAAAGAATCCATGGAGAATGCATATTTGAGATACTTTCTCCTTCAGATGTCAAAACTAAGTTCTTCCATTTCAACCATAATTTTCCTAAAAGAGAGTCTAACTGAGGAACTGAAGTTTTAGCAACATCATCAGTATCATCTTCAGAAACAGCGTCAGGTAAGTAAATAATTTGAGCAGGCTCAGCCCATATGATAATCTGTCCTCGATCTGTTTGCATCTTCTGCTGTTCTTTGGGGTGATTACTTGCACCAGCTTTTTCAGTAGAAAAGGAATGAACATTCAAGGACCCAGTTGCAAATGTGAAAGAATCCTCAGAAATTTTCCCCAGATATCTTAAGAAGACTGCATTTACAGAAAACCTGAATGAGAGTAAGTCTTGGTATGAAATCCCCATGTCCGAAACTGCCTTCACATTACTAGAAGTCTGCAAGACAATGTCTGGAGAAATGGATACTGAAATTTCTCGGATGTTCAAGGTTACACTTTTTTGTAGAGCCGGGTTTCTACTAACAGAGACAAATTCCAGGCTACCCCGACAAAGTAACGCCAGAATTTTGTCAAAAAAGATAATCCTCATCAGTAAAACTAACAAACTTCCTATTGTGCTCAAAATGAGCAGATAAAGCTGATGCAACTTTGAGGAAGTCCTAGTGGAGTGCAACTTTCTCTCAGGACTCCTTGACAACACTTTGTAGCGAATTACTCTTCGGGCAACCGCAATTGCCTCAAAAGGCAACTCATCTTCAATTTCAGTTATAGACATCCACTGAGATCTCATAGATTTTGAATACCTTGTGTCATGAAACATCAACAAAGCTGATCTTTCCATCCCCTCATTGGAAGGATATCCAACTAGTAGAAGTATACTATGGTAGATAGTAATATATTTCAACCATAGCGACGCACGTCTAACTACTTTGATCAACGACAGTTTAGAAGTTGGAAGCAGAGAACTAATTTTTGTTGCCACAATATTCCATAGTTGCCTTCCCGATCTGATAGATTTGGTCTCTTTGGACAAGAGTCCATATAATAACAATATAACAGAGATATCTGCCGGGGAAAACAAGACATTTAATGCTGGAACATGAAAATTGAAGTTCATGGACTGAAGGTTATTCAAATTAACTAAAGCAGACATATTGGTTGCAGGAAAAACAGTGGTTCTGCGATTTTGGCTATTTAATATGACCTCAAAACCGTTAAAATCAACATCGAATGAACTCTCTTCAAAAGGCAAAGAAAATGAGTTCATGAACCCTCTAATGAAGCTTCTGTGGCCTAAAATCTGTGATCCAGCTCCAAACTTTTTCAAGTACAATGAGCACAAGGCCACGTCATGCAAGTAAGGATATTGCAGAACTACATTAACATCATGCAACACCAAGTGACAATGTCTAGTTACAGTATTCCATAAGGATTTTCCCCATGTTCTGGTGCTAATGTCCGAAATCTTTTTAATAGCATCATGCAGGGCACAACCCTGAAACCAACAAGGAGATGCAGACCACACATTAGCTTCAAATATCAAACCTAAATGCCAAAGCATAATCCGAGACAAGTAAGAGAACACCATTGAGACATAATTTCATTTAGATATGCTCTTTTCAATAATCGAGATACAGGTATCAGGCCTTTCTAGTGCCACTGGGTAGATTTAGTTTTATCATCCGATACAAAAGGTCAGCAACAAAAAACTCCACTAAGATTCATATATAGAAAATGAAAAATAGGTAGCTTATCGTGATTGATTGAGAAGGTTTTGGAGTGAAATAAAGCTAAGAAACATTTACAGATTGGAAAATTGTTTCAAAGAAGTCATGTTGAAGAATGATGAGTCAAATGATACGCCAGCATAAACGGATTCATTTTGTGCTTCACTGATCTTAAGCTTGTCTTTATATACTAACATCATTCCCCAGTAAAATCCAAGATGAAGGCATTAACAGGTTCTATAATTCTTCAGATCCTTCTCTATTCCTTTCCTGCAAATTACATCCAGATTACATAGACATATAGATGCTACTTTCTCTTCCGGTTTACCTATGTTTAGCTATTTTTTCTACCGAAGGGCACAAAAAAAGGTAATCTCCAATGTTGATCCTCCAACTTATAAAACAGGGTAGTGAAAGAAATCTAAATTAACACTTCACAGATAAAGATAATATACTTCTCTCGAAGTGCAGAAGTAGATGCAGCGGTATAAAACAGTGCACCTCAAATTAAGCGACAAATGTGTTTCAAAACAAGCACGTTGCGGCAACATTTCAATAGGTGAGGTTGATATAAGCAATGTGCGACTACAGTACCTCGGGATCAATATCCTTAAGGACTTCATTCCTTTCTTCCGCTGTGGTATCCATCGTCTTCCGCCTCCATCTCACTCCTCCTTCATCCTCCTCATCCCTTTTTCAACCCAACACCATAACCGAACACAGAGTAAAAAAATATAAATTAAAAAAAAAAAATCGATGGAACCATCAAAACCGAACAAAAATTAAGAAAACGTACCCAAGCGATAGAACAACGCGGACGCCGCGCACTACAAGAGTGAAGACGGCGGAGGAGAAGGGCGCGAATTGCAGGCTGATGTTGTCGGCGGTGACTTCCTTGAAGCAGAATTTGGAGGGGTCGTCCAGCAATTCGTTCAGGGCGGCAGTGTCGAAAGTGGCATTGGTGAGGGCGCCGTTCGAGCGGAGGAGGCCGAGTTTGAGTTGGAGGTCGGTGTCGCCTCTCAACCATGGCTGCAGCAGAGCTGCCAGTTTCCGTTGAATAAAATCGTTGAAGAACATATTCGTTACTCTGTTTTCGGCATTGTCGAGAATGGAGGTGCTCAGGTGCCTTGAATTGAGAGGAAAAACCGAAAATTGAATAACGGAAGAAATGGACAAATGTCACCAAAAGACGATCAGAATTTGAACGGTATAGCTTTATGGATTCTTGTCGTAATTAGCCAACTCTCAGTTTCTTCTAGTAGCCAAATACGAAAAAGAAAAAAAAAGAACCCGAGATAAACCACAAATTGACGTCGGCACTTATTTCTATAGATATAGATATGGATTATTGTTTATTATAAACTAGTGTACCCGCCCGTCGAAATTCGACGGGATCATTTTATATTATAATTTTAAAGTAAAATTTAAAACATAATCCAATTATTTATTTTAAATTGATAAAAAAGCAAAAGTTCATTTTAAAATATTAATATGAAATTATATCAAAAGAAAAAAAAAGTAAATGAGTTCCAATATTTCGCATTTAGCATTACATATTTGCAATATTAAGCCGTCCATTTTACGGTAATAGAAAATTAGATTAATAAAAGTTTTTGAGTAGTCCTATTTATTCAAATTTTATTTTTTTCAAAATGTTCGTCATACATGTAATAGAAAAATAGATTTAATAGTGATATTATTTTTCAGGCATTTTCGTTTGATGCCTAGCCGCCCGTTGTTTGGTTCAACCATTTGAAATTAACATTTGTCGAAAGTTGTATGCATTTTTAAGTAATGTTTTTTGAGTTATTATATTTATTTCAAAAGTCTCTCGTTGTTCGGGCCAACTGTTTTGATGGATAACATTTGTTCTGTTGCATTTCTCAAGTCGAGTGGCTATATTCATTTTGAATATGAAGCCGTCCGTTGTTTAGATTATCCTGAAGTCACCCGTTGTTTGGATTATCCGTCGAAGATATAATATTTATCGGGTAACTGTATTCATATTGAATATCAAGCTCCCCCCCCCCCGTTGTTTGGTTCAACCATTTGAGGGTAACATTTGTTCGGGTAATTATATTCATTTTGAATATGAAGTCGTCCGTTATTTAGATTATCTATTGGAGATATAATATTTCTCAGGTATTTATATATTTTGAATGTCAAGCTGCCCGTTATTTGGTCCAACCATTTGAGAGTAACATTTGTTGGCAGTTATATTCATTTTTAATGTAATAGTTTTTGAAAACTGCGTTGCCCGTTGTTTGGGTCAACGGTTTTGAGCAATAATATTTGTTGGGTTGTATTTCTCAAGTCGAGTACTTATGTTCATTTTGAATATAAAGTTGCGCCCTTGTTTGGATTATCCATTGGAGATACGGGTCAACTATTTTGAGAGATAACATTTATTGGGTTGCATATAGTTATATTCATTTTGAATATGAAACTGCCCATTGTTTGGATTACGTACCGATCAGAGATATAATATTTTTCGGGTATAAACCTGCCCGTTGTTTGATATAAATATCGAATGATAAAATGTCTAGCCGCCCATTAAATTTTGAATATCATCTCACTCGTTATTCACAATAATAAAAAAAAACATAGATTAATGAGGGTAACATTTCTTGACTAATCGAACATGTTCAATTTTTTGTTATGTCAATGCACCCGTTATATGTGTAATAGATTAATGATGAACATTTTTCGACAATAATCACTTTATGTCAAATAAAAAAATATTGATTGATGAGATTATTAATGATGAATAAATTTAATGATAAATGAATTTAATGATGAATAAATTTAACTCGTGGTATGTATAATACTTATTTAGTTAAAAATATATATATTTTTTATTAATGATGCATATCTTGTATGAATATCATATATTTTTTTATATTAATTGATTGATGATGAAAATTTATGAAAATTTAGGAAAATATTATATAATATGCATATATATGGAGATATATTATTATATAGTATTTATATTGATTAAATTGTTGCTTAATATAGTCAAAGCCACGAGAATTTAAGAAAATAATCACGAAAATTCTACATAATTCCACGTAAAGTTATGATTTTGTTTATAGTATGAGTATAATAATAATACAAAATGCAAAATAGATTTTTTATTGAATTTGTATATATATGTGCAAAATATAATTCTTAATATCTTTAGTTCATGAATTTCGTCTATATAGGCATGTCACACTTATTGAGATAAAGTAATGTTGGGAACCCTTTGAAACTGAGTTTTGATAATGCAATTAGAAACCACACTTAGATACAGGTTTTAAGTGGAACAGGCTGGTCTCCGTGTTTGGATCAGTCAAGCTTAACTCGGACAGGTTGCTCATGTAAAGGTCAAGGCTGGTAGAGCAACCTTGTACCTAATCTACTCAATCTGTCATACTGTTCCATTAGGTAATTTGTCTATGTAACCTGCTCTTACCATACTTCGAAGATTTCACACGAAGGTTACAGAAGACCGAAGATAGTTCAAGGTATAGAATGGTCGACCTGTGAAGACCAACCTGAGTTGTGGTTGAGAAACTTGTTCTCACCCAACGACAAGAATTGTGTCAGTGTACGGTACTGCAAATCCTGATACACTTCCAACGGCTCTATTTCAAATGCTTCGCTATAAATACCTCAACTCATTCCAGAAAGAATTAACGGGAAACTCAAAATACAAGCCGAAACGCTGCAGAAATCTCAAGCTGAAATTCATTCAATCAACACTCGAAATTACTAGAGCTTTCCCAAGTGTTGATCTTTGTAGATTTCTGATATCTCTGGAAACTGTCTTACTAGAACACATCACACACACACTCTCACTACCATCACAGTTGATATTTAGAGTAGTTGATAGAGTTGTGTATTCCTAACGACGATAGCTATTCACAGCTCTCTAGTTTGGATATTAGCGCTAGTTGTTTAGCGTTGGTAAGATTGTATGATAGATTGTATGTAAAGTAAGAAGAGACACGACTCAAGAACCGTGCTAGATTCAGTCTAAAGAAAGACTTGAATTTGGACTGGACCTCCACCAGTGTTAAAAGGAGCGAATATCTCAAGTTAAGGGATTACAGATTCGACGGGATCTGGCGTGGACGTAGGAGCTGTTTACTCCGAACCACAATAAAAACTCCTCGTGTTTCTCTCTCTTGCTACTTACTTTTACATCTTTATTTACATAGTTTGCATGTTCACAATCTGCACTACTGTAACCTGTCTTGCATGAGCAGTTATCTGAACTGAAATCTTTTGAAAACTGTGTTGAAAACGGTTAGCCAACCTTTCCACCAAACTTCCGCACGCAGGTTAGTTTTGCAAGCTCAGCAGTTTACTGATTGAGCTGGAAAAACTAAACTGCTCTGATAAACTGAAGTGACGACTCAGTAAGATCAAATTGTTTTGAAAAATCAAAATTGTTGGCTAATTGGTGTATTCCCCCCCCCCTACACCAATGACTACTTATCGGGGCCTACAAGTAATGTGAAAGTTAGAGGCAATATTATCCATCTCGATAATTATATATACATTATATATTGTAATTTTAACGTATAATTTAAAGGATAATATAATTATTTATTTTAAATTAATAAAAATGCACAAATTTATTTAAAAATATTATTATGAAATTATATCAAAAGAAAAAAGTAAATGAGAGAAAATATTTTAACATTATATATCTGCAATAACAGGCCATCCATTTTACGGCAATATTCAAATTTTAATTTTCAAGACATTTGTCATACATATAATACCAAAAAAAAAAAAAGAAAAAAAAAGATTAATAGTGATATTATTTTTCAAGTATTTTTGTTTTGATGCCTCGTTGTATGGTTCGAGCATTTGAAGGTAACAATTGATGGAAGTTGTATGCATTTTTCTAAAGTAATATGTTTTGAATAGTTATATTTATTTCAAAAGTCTCTCGTTATTTCGGTCAACTGTTTTGAGGGATAACATTTGTTGTGTTGCATTCTCAAGTCAACTGGTTATATATATTATGAATATGAAGCCGCTCGTTATTTGGATTATCCGTCGGAGATATAATATTTCTTGAGTAATTGTATTCATATTGAATATCAAGCCGCACGTTGTTTGGTTCAATTATTTGAGGGTAACATTTGTTCGAGTAGTTGTATTCATTTTGAATATGAAGTCGCATGTTGTTTGGATTATCCATTAGAGGTATAATATTTTTCGGGTATTTATATTCATTTTGAATGTCAATCAGTTTGTTGTTTGGTTCAACCATTTGAGAGTTACATTTGTTGACAGTTGTATTCATTTTTAATGCAATATTATCTTATATTTTATCAAATTCGGTGATTTTTTACAAAGGCTCAAGTTGGGACCGGAAAATTTTATTATTTTAAAGAGTTTGTTAATTTATAGAGTATTAATATATAGATGTTTTATTGTAATCATTGAATATAAAGCTGTCCCTAAAGGATCTATTAAGGGATAATAATAATTGCATAATTAGCATATTGATTAAATCAATATATACATATATATATATATATATAATGAATTATCTCGATTTTTAATAAAATTAAATATCAATAGTTCACCACCAAAACATCATTTGCTAAATTTCGTCATGTTATATAATAAATTAATTCCAGTTTTCTAAATAAACTTTTGGATGCAATACATTTTATTTTTATTTATTGAGTGCGGCATATATCTACTAATTTTATATAAATTACTTAATTTAAGGAAATCTCATGTTCAGGGTAGTAAATATATGTCATATATTGATTGAAATATTACTTAATGTAGCTAAAGCCACCATAATTTAGGAAAATAGTCACGAAAATTTGAGATTATTCTACGTAGGATGAGTATCCGTTTTCGTATTATATATATATATATATATATATAAACAAAATGAATTTTGCAGTTATTTTTTCCCACCAAATTTAGGTTAGATTTGTAATTTTATAATTTAGCAGTTACTTTTAAAAATTCAGTTACACGCCTAATTTAATTTTAATAATCCAAAACTAAATCTAAATATTAACAACCGCTTACAACCCAAGATTATCACTAATATACAGTTTGTTGATATTATGCAGTTCTCAGCATTAATCATCACCGAAATAGAATACTAAATGGGGCCGACAAAATATGCAAAGTTAACTCCATATATTATAAACAATTAATATTTTAAAAACACCCCACTACCCCACTTTCTTAGCCCCATTTTAATGCATACAACTTTTTAACTTAAAAAAAAAAAACAAAAATACCTATGAAATAAAAATAAATCTATCTATTACTCCGTAGTATATAAAAACAAAATGTAATTTTTGCTCTCAAAAAAAAATTGTGAACAATCTGTTCCATTGCCGTTTTTTCTTCTACAAGATATATAAATTAATCTATTATCCACAATTTCGAGCAATTATCTTTTTGGGCCGAACAAAACACGTCTGCTAACATAACCATCACTAACAACCGACTTTGCAAAGTTACCAAATCTCATAAATCAAAACCACAGATATTTAATTATTTATAATTATCATAAAACCTCCCTTAAACCACCGAGTCAGTTTTAGAGTCCAGTAATCACTTTTAGAGTCCACTAATCACGTTCAGAACTGGCGTACAAAACCACCCACTACATCATCACCACAGTAAATAAATAGATTCATTCTACAAGGAAAGTTGCGTACAAAGAAAAACTTCAGAAAATACAAGTGAAAATGGCTCTATGTTTTTGGATTGATTACGGATTTGCAACCGGGAAAATCCAAAATTGCTATGAAGTTGCGAGTCATTAGGAGCTACAAGATTCCCCAAATCCAAAACAGAGAGATGAAGATTACTCCCGCGAGATACTGTTTCACGATAACGAGGTAGCCTTAAAAAAAATTATTTACATTTGCCTCACTTAAATATATTGAATACTGATCCACTGCAATACCACTTATTTATTTTAGGGAAACAGAATTCATGGGAGTATTCAAAAGGCTTCGATTTCAACATTCGATGGATTGCTCAATGAAGGAAAGGTGTATGCAATAATGAATTTTATTGTGTAGCACCCAATACAAAGTGTTTGGAAACAACTAACTGCCCCTACATCATGAATTTATTCAAGCACACCAAAACGGCTGAGATCCCTGAGGATTCAATTCCGAATTATCATTTGAACTTTAAAAGCTTTGAGGAAATTACAGCAATGGAAGCAAGTTCAAAATCCACTTTGTTCAGTATATACTTAATACTTCTTAAATTTTAATTTACTACGGTACTTTTTATAGCTTTCTTTTATTTTCACAGATGTGATGG
Organism: Mentha longifolia; assembly: GCA_001642375.2. Classification (NCBI taxonomy): domain Eukaryota; kingdom Viridiplantae; phylum Streptophyta; class Magnoliopsida; order Lamiales; family Lamiaceae; genus Mentha; species Mentha longifolia. The sequence goes on from CM038115.1 coordinate 21,233,145, forward strand.
GAGTTGTGAAAAAAAATTGGAGACCGATTGACATAGAAACCAACGGTGGAAAGACCACCAACATTGTTGAATGACTTGCTTTATGGTAGTGATGCAAAGAGCAAACATTTTTGAGAGCATATTCGGTCATACAATAGCATGTTTGCTTTTACATCGATGGGAGGAATGATAGATTTGAGTTTGTTTGTTTGCTTTATCGTTGAATGGTAAAAATATTTTATCGTAATTTTTATCTATAATATTTGTATTTGTTGGCTTTTGATTTTTGTATATTTAATGGTCGCCGTGTATCGCACGGGTGGGTGTACTAGTTGATAAAGAAAAGGGAATAATTTTGGCATTTTTTTCTTTTTTTTTCTTTTTTCTTTTTTGTTTTTTGAAGATTTCTAAAAGCAAATGACTGGATTTTCTCCAAATTAAGTACCTATATGTAGGGATGTCAATTTAGTTCGAAGCCCGCGGGTTGACCCGAGTAACTCGAGTGAAAAGCGGGTTAGGGTCGAATATTTCTAATACGAAAAAAATTTCAACACGAATAGCCCGACAACCCGATAGGGCTAGCCTGGAAGCTTGGCGGGTTTGCCCGATAACCCGAAAGTTTTCATTAATTAAGTGTTGCATTTCATTACTTTGTTTTAAATATTAAAATTTATGTCTTAATTCAAATACTTGTGAAAAATATTATAATTTTCTCTGCTAAGTTGTAGTAATCAGAAATATTTTTTATTTTATATTTCACCACATAATAAAAAATAATTAATATAATCATTAAAAGAAGAATATCTTCACATCTCAACTAGCTACTTATTATATTATGCAAATTGAAGTAATATAATACGAAATAAAGTGGCTTAGATGGTGTAACATGAATTATTTATTTTTATAAAATTACGGTTATAAAAACAAATCGTCAACTTCTTGGCCCGACGGGCTAGCCCGAGCCCTGAAGGTTTAGGGTTAGGGTTGAAAATTTATAACCCGAAAAAAATCAGCCCGATTCAACCCGAAACCCGACAGGACTGACTCAAACTCGCTTGGGTTGGCCTGATTGACATCCCTACCTATATGAAGAGGTATTTCCCATTCCCGATCTATATCTATATTTCATTTGACCTGCTTTTTAAATTTCAGTGTTTTTTTTCTAATTGGCCCATTTTCTTTTTAGGCCCAATAAGGGTCTGACTAAGCCCACATAACAACTTTTTATCCTTAATTAGCCGTGATTACGTGCGTTGTACGTATAATCTCTCATTTACTTAATTCTCTTAAAAATTATTTATATATATATATATATGTATATATATATATATATATATATATATATATATATATATTGAATGCTAACAAATTCAGTAACAGTGCAATTTTAGTCCCTCATTTCAACAAAATATTATAATATATATCCTTAGAAAATAATCCAAAAATGAAAAGGGTTACTAAACAAAATTATTGATTGTTTCAGCGTTGAGACTTGAGACTATGTAAATTAAACCAACATGTATTCACAATCTTCTTCAATCAAATCAACTAGTGGACTTAACATCATCACCTAAAGACTAACAATTAAGATATAATTGGCTCAGTTTGGTGTTGTCTAGTGCTTAGGCCAATTTTTAGATCATAAGTGCATCCACCTCCCGATTTCGTAGTTTGTCTAGTAAAGTTTTCTAATTCCCTCTCTTATTTTTGTGCACTGTTGACATTGTTTGGTTTTAAGTGTGTGGGTGGGGGGGGGGTTTAAGAAAATTATTGGTGTTTTTGTTATGTTTTGTGAAAAGCATGCTTGATTTTTTGGTGAGTTCCTCAATTATTTATGAAGAATGATGAGCATGGATGGTAATTTTGATGATGAGGCTAATGATGAGTGTTTTTGGTTTGTTTTGGAAAATAACTACTTGTGAACCATGTCATGATTTGATGAGTATGATTGGTGAATCTAGACTTTTGGCATCTAATGAGAACCTAAGCCTTAACAACTTGTTAGGAGCTGTTAAATCAGTCTTTAGAGTCGAATTGTGAGTTTTAATCAGCCCTTTGAAAATCCATTTAAACACAGTATATAAACTTACTTTACATTCGGCTGCTAATCGCCTTATTGTACCTCTTTTATGGATAGGAAGTGTTGCAATGAACTCCAGGTCGATGTGGTTTTATTTTCCTTGTTGGGTGAATTTTTTTGGTTCCAACTATTTCTTATCACCTACAACTTTTTTCCCTTTTTCTTATCACTTTGGAACCGTACGGTGAAATGCATATCACTAAAGATTTATGTTGTTGATCCTGACTCAAATTAAACAACTTTTTTTAAACAACATATCTATGGTAAAGTAGACTCGGAGAGTAATTAAGTTGGCGTTTATTAATTATATATCTTATAACTTGTTAGAATTTTTTATTTTTTTTTAATCTTTTGAACTGTTAAAAAGCTTACTTACTAATTTTTCAAAATCTCTTATAAATTCTTAAACAACTTATAAATTATTTTGAAGAGGTCACAAATCACAAAACACGAATATTGAAATTAAAAGAAAATAGAAAATGGATTTAATTAATTGGTAGACTTTTACATAAATATCCAATGTTCAACAAATGTATTTCACAAACTTAAATCATGTTTGGTTCAAAAAAGAAATTAGTATGGTAAGGGAATCAATTAATTGACTTCATTACTTGTTGTTTGATTTGAGTAATGGGTTATACATTACCTTTAGCTAAGGATAACTCAATCCACCAAATTGTTACTCCACAAAATAGAGGAGAAATATAATACATTTCGCTCATTACAAGTGATTCATCTACTCGAACCAAACGAGTACTTAATATTATAACATTAATTTGACGCAGCTACTCAGTGATATGAGCGAAGATCACCAGGTGACATATTGAATCAAAGCCGTAAAACCACAACACTTCAAAATTTATGAAATCCAATAAAGTATTTCACATTTATGAAGGATTCAAGTTAAATATTACATGATGTATACGAGAGCCTCTGTCCCAATTTCAGTGTTTTAATCGGTGTGTCAAATTCAAAATTTATGAACTTTTATGCATTTTTTTTTAATTTTAATATATTACAATTTAATTTGGTCTAATTTTATAATTATTAATTAGGTTCAGTTATCCAAATTATAATTATTTTATAGCATTTAATTTCAATTATATTAAAATTTTCAATTATATTAGTCAAAATTGTGTTGATAAATTTTAAACTAAAATATATATTTTTTTTTATACTTTTATTTTTATGAAAAACATTAAATAAGTAATTTTGTCGATTGATTTAGTGAAAGTGAGAAACGATCGATCTCATCCGATCCGAGTATGATATGGACCAATACATGAAAACCACACCGCTTGTCTTAACTAGCGAGACTCCAACAAGTCAAGACTTTCCAAGAGAGGATATTCCCCTAATTATAGTACTAATTTAGCTAACTACAATTAGTAAAATTCATCAAAGTAAAATATACTCAAATCAAACAAGTAATGTAATCAATTAATTGGAGTATTAGTTTAGTGAGTAATGCTCCAATGCCCACCGTTAGCATACTTAACGTGCCCACGGATGACGTGACATTGGTATAAACAAAGAAGTTAATAAAAAACATACAAAAAATAATTAAATTTTACCTTAAAAAACTAAATCCTACCTTAAAAAACTAAACCCTAACGGAAAAGATTGTCAACATGACATTGCCACATCATCGGTAGACACATTAAATGTGCTCACGGTGGACATTTGAGCGTTTCTATTAGTTTAGTATCAATTCAATAAATATAATTGTACAAAATATCTACTTGAAAAAACTACACATAATATTTTCAAAATAAATACCCGAAATATCCACTTTCAAATTACAAAAGAATGAGGCGCGTGACATGCAAGTCCCCAAAAAAGTTACTATCAAAATAAAATGCAGCCGAAAGCACTTGACAAAAGCAGCGGAGGAGAAAAGATCGAAAATGAATTCGATGCATCATTAGCTAAAAATAGGAGAATGAATACACATACAAAATTACAACTGCCGATTAATTATATATAGTTAGTTGCGACAGTTGAATTGGGTTTAGTTGCATGAAAATAACTCCTCTCTTCATGGCCGTACCTTTCTCTCCATGAAACTGAAACCGCCACACTTTCCTCATCACCCTCCACTCTCTCTCTCCTCCATTCCATCACCTTCGCATTCATCATCGTCAACAAACAAACATGAAAAACTCGAAAAACAGCCATCCCTACGAACTCATGGACTACGACGATTCCAGCGTCTCCAGCAAGAAGCCCCTGTTCGCCCACACGCATCAACAACAACCGGAGCAGGAGGAGTACTCCTTCCGCCTCAGCACCAGCACCTCCGACACCAGCCCCACCGACCACGACCGCCCTCCGCCCCCCTCCTCCTCCTCCTTCGACGCCGGCAACTCCACCTGCAGCTCCTCCGTCTGGGACCACTCCCCGATCATCCCCTCCACCCCCTCCCGCTCCTCCTCCCCCGTCGCCAAGTCGCCGTGGTCGTCGTCCTCCCACATGGCCCCCTCCGACCACTCCTACTCCTACACGGGCCTCATGGGTTCCCTCGTCCGAGAAGAAGGCCACATATATTCCCTCGCCGCCGCCGGCGACCTCCTCTTCACCGGCTCCGACAGTAAGAACATCCGCGTGTGGAAGAACCAGAAGGAATTCTCCGGCTTCAAATCGAACTCCGGCCTTGTCAAAGCCATCATCATCGCCGACGAGCGGATCTTCTCCGGCCATCAGGACGGAAAGATTAGGGTTTGGAAAATGTCGAACAAAGATCCGAGCGTGTACAAACGGATCGGGACGCTGCCGACGCTGAAGGCGAAGGTGAAGAAATCGTTCAAGCCTAGCAATTACGTGGAGGTGAGGAAGAGCCATAACTCGATCTGGATCAAGCACATCGACGCCATTTCCTCTCTGAGTTTGAGCGAGGACAAATCTATCCTCTACTCCGCTTCATGGGACAAGACGATCAAGGTGTGGCGAGTCTCCGATTCCAAGTGTTTGGAGTCGATCAACGCCCATGACGACGCCGTCAACTCCGTCGTCGCCGGGTTCGACGGCCTCGTCTTCAGCGGGAGCGCCGACGGCACGGTCAAGGTGTGGCGGCGGGAGATGCAGGGGAAGGGGACCAAGCATTACTTCTCGCAGACGCTGCTGAAGCAGGAGTGCGCCGTCACCTCCCTCGCCGTCGACGCCTCCTCCACCGTCCTCTACTGCGGATCCTCCGACGGCCTCGTTAACTTCTGGGAGCGCGACAAGTTCCTCTCCCATGGCGGATTCTTCCGAGGACACAAGCTGGCGGTGCTCTGCCTCGCCACCTCCGGGAATCTGGTCTTCAGCGGATCCGCAGACACCAACATCTGCGTGTGGAGGAGGGAGGAGAGGACCCACCATTGCCTCTCGATATTGAGCGGCCATAGCGGGCCGGTGAAGTGCTTGGCGGTGGAGGAGGATAGGTCGGAGCTGCAATCGTTCAGCGGCGGCGGCGGCAATAGGCACTACGTGGTGTACAGCGGCAGCCTCGACAAGTCGGTGAAGATATGGAGGGTTTCTGAGCAAGGAGCGCCGCTACAACCGCCGCCGCCGCAGAAAGACGAGGTTTTGGCGGCGCAAAGCTTCTCGTCGCAAACTAGTAGGACGACTGCTCAAAGGAGAAATTACTGAAGATGCATGAAATTTGAAAGTGTTTACACATATATATAAACACTGTATGTAAATTCAATTTGTTTGTTTTATATGTCGCCTCAAACAATACGGAGTATCTCTCTACCATTGATATTCCCGCGCGTCCACGCATGAAATCTTTCTGTATTTTGATTTATGCGCATTGATATTAGTTTTTCTTATTTTACTACTCTTAATCAAGATTCGGTCGGCCAAAAAACTACATAATATATTATAGGAAATAATAAATTAAATCTGATTAAATACTGCAAGATACTATGGTAAGTGATGGAGATTGACGACATGTTTGGATAGTGATGGACTTAAATATTGTCTACTTTCATATGACTGATCTAGTTAGTAATTGTGAGCTGACTTCATAATATGAATGTGAGAATATCATACGGAAATTGAGCATAATTAATGAATCTTTTCATATTACTATTATATTAATGAGCCATTAATGAATCGTTTCACATGTTTTGTCTCGTTGTAATTTAGACTTTGGACTTGCTCCTTAAATGAGACCAAAATATGCAACAGTAGTCAAAGGATGACATGCATGTATAATGATTAATTAGGTGTACTTTTATATTAACTCAGTCATATTAGCTCACTTCACCAGCCTAACCGCCATATCTATACTAATATATTAATGTAGATTGTCTATTATATCCTTGTAGTATTTTAATTTAAAAGTAATTATGTGATACATAATATATTATATGCATGTTTATATACAACATAACAATTTATCATAAATAAAGTTTCCCTATATAGTTAGATTATAAATTTAATTATGGTACATATCATTTTGAATTATGGAAGAAAATTAAATACGAAGAAGATACATAATATATATAAAAAGTTAATTTGTTCCTAGACTATAAGATTTTGAGTACGAGGTGAATATGGGTTTTACATAGGGATGGCAATGGGTCGGGTTTTTGTGGGTACCCGCCCCACCCAAACCCTAATAGGATGGGTTTGGGTAAAACTAAACGGGTTTGGGACGGGTTTGAGTAATAAAATTGATACCCGCAATGAGTTTGGGTTGGGTATTGGTAGATAGGTTCGGGTACCCACTACCCAAACCCATATATATGTATCATTGCGTGTGTGAATTAAAATATTAATAACTATTCGTAATTATATATTTTTTTTATGTATCAAAATTAATATTTTATTGGTATTTATTGACATTTGTTTTATAATTTTGTTAGTTCATATTTATAATAAGATTTGCATGTTTAAATAATAGTTTTGACTTTCGATTGGTATATATATATAGTTATAATTTTTGTTATATAAAATTTTAAAGAACTATTTATATTAATGTTGTAGAGTTCGGGTTTTATCGGGTAATTAGTGGGTATTACCAGATGGGTTTGGGGCGGGTACAGGTATCAATATCAAATTTTAAACGGGTTTGGGATGGGTATGGGTATAAAAAATTTTAACGGGTTTGGGTTTGGGAAAAAACTAAATAGGTGGGTACCCGACCCATTGTCATCCCTAGTTTTACATGCAAACAAAATATAAAACTAAATAGGGATTAAGGAGTTCTTATCCTTTTTTTTTTTCTTTTTGACTACTACTTATCCATCCTATGAAGTATCTAAAAGTCATAATGTTGCATTTTTTTTTAGAAAATAATGTTGCATTAAGGTATTATAATATTATGAGAAATTTATAATTTGTTTGAACTTATATATAGTATATTTTTTCTTATATTTTACATTCATATAGGCTCTCTGTGTCCATTCATTAAAAAGTTTTTTATTCAACAATCAAACAAAATCTCTTGTTATAGACTTTTACGGAAGGTACAATCACATGACTCATTAAAATTTTATTTAATAATTTATTTGATTATTATCAAATTGTAGTTCATATTTCTATTCATATTTTGTACACAATATCTTTTCTTCTCTCTTTCAATTATGTGTTTTCTTCACCAGAAGTCAAACGGAAGCTCCATCGGTAGATAAAGATGGCGACCGCTTTCAAGATTTAAGAGATGTGTTGTTCCATTGGTTCCAGAAGCGTAGTAGGAATCTTGTCATTTAGAGTTTAGTTTTTTGTAGTAAGGTTTAGTTTTTTTTGTTTTTTTGTTTTTTTTGTACGTAAGATTTATTTATAGGGTCTATTGATAATAATTTTATTGAACATAATACTGTCACGTCAGCCATTGGCACATTAAATATATCCATAGTGGAGCATTACTCTATCCTAATATATTCATAAATATTGATTCGAAATCAACTATAAAAGTATAAAAGTAAGATATATTACGTCACTTAAATTGAGAAGCATAACGATATAAATGAACATTATATTATAATAAATATGCATTTGTTGTTCATCTTGGAAGAGCATAATACAAATATATTGAGGTACACCCATCTTATAAAGTAAATAAAATATTTAAAAAACACATTAAGTATTTAAAGTAAAATTATTTTCTACTATTTTTTCAACTATATTTATGTACAAGAAGTATTCATACGAAGTCATAGAAGAAATTGTTGATATTCCATCAACTATTTTAGTAGAAAATTTACTTCAATAGAACTTTTTAACTTATTATACTTTATAACAATATAATGTTAATGTTATAGTGATTTGTGAAAAAAGTGTTGAGTTAAAATGTAAACTTTGATAAATTATTGAATTTTAAATAATGTTACGGTAATTATTGGAAGGTAGGAAGGTAAACAGATTGCGCGTGTTATTTACAATTAAACAATTTTAACTATTTGATAAATAACCGTAAGAAATTTAATACTATTAGAATTATTAGAGCATCAACTCCTAATTTAGTAATTGCAAGTACTTTGTATGGATTTAATTTATTTAATAACAATTTAACAATACTTTTATAATGACATGCATAAAAAAGATGAAGTAAAAATGTTAACTTTAATTACCCAAATCTAGAAATTCATGGGCTTTACGTACTATGGCACTTGTAAATTTTGAAGACGAATAACACAAAGAAATTGAGAGCACCCTTCCCAATGAAATATTATGACTATTTTTTTATTAACGACCATACACAAAAATTTAGGAAATTATAAAATTTTAATTACATAAACTCTCTGTCTCATCGGTAAAATGAGATCGTATTAAAGTCTATTTAAAAATATTTAAATACATTTTACAAGAAAGTAATTAAATATTAGAATTAACATTATTGAAATTAGATTGTACTTGGATATTTTGTGAGAAAAATAATTAAATTGTGTAATTTGAGATATGATATAAATTAAGGATGTTGCTAAAAGTAAAACTAAGATTTGCTTTGTCATGTTTTATTCTTCATCTGTCCACAGCCTACGCGCGCTTATTACCTATTCGGCCATCCACAACCTATGTGCTTTGTATATTTTTGGACGTGGACCCCACATCTATTATTCTCTTTCCACCTCAAAAGTTTACCAATATACAACTTTATATTCATTTCACTTTAATACTTCAATCACACATTAAGTGTGACCCAAACATTACTTTAACAATACTCATTACAAAAATTAAAAACCATGTAGATTGTAGACCATATAAAGATCATTACACGTAGTTACAACTTAGAAATAGTATCTCACAATGTCAAATTTCATCATCAATTATTTTATTTTTAGATAAATCATTATTTTTGAATAAGCTATTTCACTCTTGTTGACAAATGCTTGTTAGTATATACAAATAATTCAAGTGATACACCATTACAAAATACTTCCTACATCTGCCATAATGTTATAAAGTACTCCTTCCATCTGCCACAAGTACACATATATATATTTTTTTCGCACGAGGTTAAATTTTTGTAATTAGTGGATGTGATAGTGGAGTTTTAATATTTTTCGTTTTACTTGATTTTTAGCCCTAAATTTGTATCACATGTTCATTACGATCCTTACAACGTAAAGGTGTAAGGAAGTCTTGTGATTTAAAATAATTTTCCTTGATTATCAATAATCTCAAGATTCATTTTTTATTTTATTGTAATAGTATATCTAATATTTTGTGCATATATTTCACGACTCAAGTGCTTCATTCGAAGAGTTTTATGCTACAACATTTCTTTCTCAATTTATTGTCACTATAATATATAATTATTTAAGTTTATAAGAAGTAATTTGCACATATTTTCTTTTAATATGAATCAAAGTAATAACAACGTAACAAGCATATAGTAGTTTTGATTTTTCTCATTCTTCAGAATTGGTTATAAAATTACAAAAAAAAAAATCAAAAATATAAATTACTCAAGTTGAAATAAAAGTTGCACGTGCAACACATGTTAGATTTGCTAGTTAAATAAAATGAAGCGTCATCAATATTAGATTTCACTTATGATAAAGTAAAAATAAAAATAATCATTAAGGAAATATTATAATTTTAGACACTTTTTAAACAAACCTATCGAAATACACTTAATGAGAATATATGCTTTGAATATCAAGACAATTACACATGAGAGTAGGGCAGTTATGCGGTGGCAGGCTTGGTAGCACTTAGGTATGCACGACTGCACGACTACTCTTCGTGGTGTAGTCGAACACGAGCAGTGATGGGCATGTATGAGCACACAAATAATGCCCGCACAGTCATGCACGTGCAGTGGTGGGCTTATGGCACATACGACTACTCGTGGTTGTATACTCTTGCGGTCGCATACGAACAGTGGTCAGGCCCGGACCTGTGCTAAAGCTCAAGGGCACATGCTTAGGGCCCAATAATTTTTGGGGGCTCATAAAAAATTTACTACTAATAGAAAATTAATAAATTTATACATATAGTTCTATCTAGCAGAGTTGGTAGAGCGCAAGCCTCTTAAACTTATGGTTGTGGGTCGAACCCCATGTTGGGGTATTCCACTTTTTGAATGTTTTTTTAATTTATTTTGCAAATTTCACTCTTTCCTTAATGTAGCAAAAAGTAAAACATTGAATCTTGATACTCTAGTAAGTTTCTACAATTTTACTTTTAGTGGCATACTTTTTCTGAATTTTGTTAATGTTAATGAGGATGATTTTTTTGGCTATTTCAACTAATTACTATTATTATGTCATAATATATATATATATATATATATATATATATATATATATTTTATTTTATTTTTTTCGCTTATTGAGGGCCCTTTTTTGGTTATCGCCTGCATAGCATAGGACCCCTGACAATGGTGGGCAAAATTGTAAAACTATCTAAAATTTATATAGTACCCACTTCATTTCATTTATAATGAGTCATTTTCCACCTAGAAATGTTTCATTTGATAATGAGTTATTTCACAAAATGGCAACAATTAAAATCTTATTATCTTAATTAAATTAAATTAAATTACTAGTCTAATCTACGAACTAATCTATCCACCTTTCTACAGATGTCTCAATATCATTTGAATTCTATAATTTAAATTATCATAACTTACTCGTTTGTTTCCGACTTTTACGATCTTTATACCAAATTAAATGTCTTGATATAATATTTTATTTAAAATCAATCATCAATATATTTTTATGGATTTACAATAATGCTCTATTTTTAAAAAATGAAATCAATGTTAAAATGTTAAACAATATTATGTGGCTATTATTTTCTTTTATACTGCATCACATTCCAACTATGGGTTTTCCTCTTGATATTATAACGTACTAATAAATATTATAAACGTTTGTGAAATTTTTATCTGGACGTCTATTGAATACATTTCGGAAAGATGTTGATCTATAAAAAATGACTCGTACTTAGGAAAAGCGCAGTCGTCCTTCATTCCTTTTAGTTATTTTTATTAAGAATGCATATTGGTCCGTTAATCGGTTAAAGAATCATTTATGTATATAGTTGTCAATAAATAGAGACCACTAAGAGCAGAATATAAGATGAATACAATTTATCTAAGTATAAATGATTCCATGTAAGTGTACAAATTCTTAAACAAGTTTTGGGGTAAATAGGACTCAATTGATTTTCAATAATTAAATCCATTCAAAATTTAAGATCGCGACGTGACCACAGAAAGAGGCTAAAATTTTAATACGATAATCAATAACAACACCTTATTAAAAATGTTACGGAATAAGAAAAACAATTAACTACGGAGTATTTTCTAACTAGTGTTTTGTAGTATAAGCCAAAAGTTGTGCTTTAAATTTCAATAATGGTAGCGTTACGTGGTTACCGTAGCAATGGTAGCAACGAATTGATAAACTATCTTGTGACGCAAATAAATTATAATCCAACATGGAAATATTGACATTTTCTTGTTCTAACTTGTAATAGTTGTTTCCAAAAACAAAAAACAAAAAACTTGTAATATATATATATATATATATATATATATGTATATAGGTAGTAGATCATATGAAAACTAATTATTACGTGAAACTTGCAACCCATCATAAAATGTTGTATTATATGCATAAAATGATGTATTTTGTGCATAAAATATTGCATAATAAAATATATTATTTTATATTATATTTATACATATAATGCATCATCATGAGAATTTGCATAATAAAATATATTATTTTATATTATTTTTATGTATATAATGCATCATCATGAGAATGTAATATTTTATGATAAAAATGCAACACTTTTGTGCATAAAATGCAACATTTTATGATGAGTTGCGAGTTTCACGTAATAATTAGTTTTCACCATAACTCATCCCTATATATATATATATATAGTTAGAGTAATGCTCTCATATCCACGGTGGGTTAATATATAACTACTAAAATTATTGTTCCTTTCTTAATTTATTTTTCTAAGTCACTGAATTACACACACATCACACACAATTAGTTTGTGAATTAATCCTTTTTTTTCGTACATTTTTTGAGGGTATAATAATAATAGTGAAGGTGTGAAACGATCGCAGGCTGAGGAAATGAAGAAGAAGACATTTCTGCCCAAGTGAGGAAGAAAGGAAGGGTGGGATAGAGATAGATTCAACATATTTTAATTAAATTTTGATAGATGACATGTCATCCTTATGAAATATGAATAAAAGTAATAAAAAAATTCCACATCACACACTTATTTCATAAAATAGAACACAAGGTATATTTGTTACTTTTATAGATAGTTGGTGGTTTTTATTGTAATCAATATATAATTTCACAGCGGATTTCTGATACCACAACGATCCGTGCACCTACGTGGCGTCCCTCTACATCCTCCGTTTTTTATTTATCTAAAATATGAATATATTTCTTATTTTATATTTAAATTACATTTTCATAATTATATTATTATATCTTATTCCATGTATATCTTTTATTTTAGTTTTATATTCTATTCTTATATTGATAAGTATTTAGAATAGTTTTTTTATTCGGAACATTTATAATATACCTAAGCAACTCATAAGCACACGGTTAGCAACTACATAGATTATAATTAATTTTTGAATATTTTATAAACTTCATGAATATCTCGATTTTCCAACATAAGATTTCTTAAAAGATTCTAATCAATTTTCGAATATTTATCATTGGTAATATCTCATAATTTTGCCTTTTTCATAAATATATTTTTTAATTTTCATAATTTTGCCTTTTTCATCAATAATTTGATCTAATTAATTCACAATAAGGACTTCAATCCCACATCGATTTTTTTATAAGAATTCAACGAATGAGTGCCTATATAAATAGCTATATATTCCCAACAAAGTTCATAATTTGATTTCTGGAGCCACAACATTCTTATGGAACCCTAAAGAAAACATTAATGTTAAATTAAAAAAAATCAAAACACATTTATCATTGGTAATGTCACATAATTTTGCCTTTTTGATCAATAGTTTAATATAATTAATTCACAATAAGCACTTCAATCCCATTTTTTTTTTATAAGAATTCATCGAAAGAGTACTTATATAAATAGCTTTATATCTAGGGATGGTAATTTGGGTTCGGATTTTCGGGTAAGGATAAAAATACCCGAGCCCGAACGGGTATTTGGGTACCCGAAACTAGAAAAATTCGGGTTCCGGTTCGGGGTCGAGCAGTTAGATTTAAAATTGGGTACCCGAAACTCAAAAAATTCGGGTTCTGGTTCGGGGTCAAGTAGTGAGATTTGAAAATTTCGGGTATCGGGTATACCCGAACCAGAAATTTTATTCCCGAAATCCCAAAATTTATATTTAAATTAATTATAAAATAAATAAATAAATAATAGAGTTAATAAATAAAATAATTAATAATAAATAATTAACTTAACAAATTAACACTTTGACTTCAGCCATGACTCTCATTTCTCATTTCTTCATTGGATGTTTTATCAATTATGCAATTGTATACATAATATACTCCCTTCGTCCTCCATTTACCGACCATGTTGACTTTTTAGATAATTTTAAAGCTTTTTGATGATGGATTTAAAATTGAATTTTTGGAGTTTAGTTTTTTTATAAGATACTACGAGTGTTGTAGTATCGTGTAAAAAAAACTAATCTCAAAAACTAAATTTAAAATTTATCATCACGAAGCTCCAAAATCATCTAAAAAGTCAACAGAGTCAGTAAATGGAGGACGTAGGTAGTACTTATAAACTATCGATATGCATTATTTAAAATAGAAAAAAAAATACAATTTTTTCCTTTTATATTTTTGGGTTTTTTCGGGTATTTGGGTACCCGAAAGTATTTTCGGGTTCGGGTTCGGATAGTAAATTTTACGATTTTCAGGTACCCAAAAAATTTAGGACGGGTACCCGACCCATACCGAATTACCATCCTTATTTATATCTTTCCAACAAAATTCATAATTTAATTTGTGGAGCCACAACATTATTGTGGAGCCCTAAAGAAAACATTAATGTTAGATAAAAAATATAAAAACACAAATAATATAAATAATTTTATAAAATTACCCCTTCCCCTACATACAATAAATAATAGAAAAAAATTTAAACTATAATGTATATTTAGCCGTCCCACTTATATTGAGATATTTGACTGCCTTTTTCCCTATATAAGTGGGACGTAAGTTTTTCAAACTATTCTTATTTCATAGTGTGTGTGTGTGTATATATATATATATATATATATATATTCGATATGGGATAATTGAATAAAATTAATTGATAATATAATATATTTGGCGAATAATATTATCCTTTTATTTTATAAGATATCTCGACAGGGGCTCTCTTATAGACGGATTTAACGGGCAATTTGACATTCAAAATGAATACAAGTACCCCAAATACATATTAAAAGAACTTCAAAAATTTCTTGGCCAAAAGACCACCTCAAAATTGAAGTAGTATTAGAGCTAAAATATTTTAATTTAAAAGTAATTTAACCTGATCAACCGAAGCCCGACAAGGATAACCTGAAAATCGAATGAGTTATCTGATCTTATATGTAATACCACAACATAACACATTAAACCACCTTGAATTGTTGGATGCGATAATTTATTAAAATTTATATAAAAATAAATAAATAAATCACTATTTAGGGATGACAATTTACTTGCGGGTAAGCATGTACCCTAACTTAATAGGCACGGGTTTGAGGGTATTTTTAGTTCGGATATCCACAGGTAGCTTTGTTGTTAAAATTTACTATCCATTTAGTTCGAAGGTACGGGTATGGATAGTTACTATCCGTACCCCTGAAACCTGTGTACATGCGAAAATACCTGCTGGTATTACCCGCAAAATACCAGCTACACGTATTTTATTTGATTATTTTATGTTAATAAATATTAAAAATTACAAACTCCTATTTTATTTTAAAATGAACAAAAGAAAGAATAAATATTAAAATTTACATACTCTTACTTTGAATACTAACTGTGATTTATAGATTTAGATTTTGAATATTAAATTTCTAGTCGAGGGCGGCTGGTACCTGACAGGTGGTGGGTTCACGGGTACTCGACGGGTGGCGGTATGGGTGGCGGATGGTACCCATCGCGGGTCGCGGGTATGGGTATACATTAAAAATTGTAAATGACTCCGTCGAATTTCGATGGGCGCTACACTAGAAAAGTAGAAAATTAAACGAAAAAAGTTGTATATAATTGAAATTATTTTTTAAAATAAATTTTTACTATCATTTTGAAATAAATAATTAAAAATATTTTTTATTTTTTATTTTTAAAATTAGATCCCGTCGAATTTCGACGGGCACTGCACTAGTTATTAATATTTTAGGATATATATGTTAAATGGTCTATAGTTTAGGATATAAATTATAATTTTTCCTAAATTTTTATTCAACAACTAATTATATTTAAAAGTAGTACTCCCTCCCTCCCTCCCATTTTACTGATACGTATTATTTTATACCTACATATATATAAGAAACATGTCAAATTTAACGAGACGAATGAAGTACATAATGTACTACAGAAAAAGAAAAACATTCATATACTATATATATACATATAATATATAAATATATATATATATATATATATATATATATATTTAATTATCCAATAAAATCACTTTAATTTTTTTTATTGAGTATTTGCACATACATTTTTGCCACTTAAGAACAAAAGTGCAAATGTCCTCTTTCAGTCTAAGATTAGTTAGTTCCCATGCGACATGCATATACCACAGCATATTGCAGATTAATTTGTTGCATTGCAAGAGAAATATGTAGCAAATTACATAGCCAGAATTGTAATTTAAGATCTAAGGTTGAATATGTCCATAATTGTGAACCATCATAGTTGTGACTATAATTGAGGATATTTAGATCTTTTGTTCTAAAAAGTTAATAACAAAGCATACTAAGTATGAGGAATGCTCCAATGACATATATGAAAGCTAATTAAAACCCTAAAAAAAATAAATTAAATCTCATCACAAAAAATTAAATTCCACTGAAAAAAAAATTATAATTGAAAAAATTGTCAACGTGAACTATCATATTAACGGTGAACACATTGAGTATGATCAAGGTGAACGGTTGAAGCGTTTGTGGACTAAATGTGTGTGTGTGTGTGTGTGTGTAGTATTAGGAATGATATGCTACTCACGTCTCTCGTGAGCATCATTCGTGGGCACCTATCGCCGTTTGTTCATTTTAACATTATTTTGTTCTATTTTTTCGATTGTTTTACATTCTAATATCTTAGAAATTAATATTGAAATCATTAAACCTACAAAATGTATAAAAATTGACACTCGATTTGTTATTTTTTCCATCAAACTCAAAAAATGAGTAATATGACAAATCGAGTGTCGATATATATATATATATATTGTAGGTTTAGTGATTTCAATATTAATTTCTAAGGTATTAGAATATAAAACAATCAAAAAAATTGAACAAACTAATGCTAAAGTGAGCAAACAATGATAAATGCCCACAAATGGTGCTCACGGGAGATGAGTAGCATATTATTCCCCTCTCTACATATATATAGATAAGGTATCTTAAATTGGATAAAAGAAATAGGGACATAAGTTCAATGATAATAGATATATTATTCAACAGAGAGTTATGGATATTGACAGCAGTTGTTGACAAATAAATTAATTAAGGTGGCCTAATATTTGACTTGTTTAGCTAGAATGTACCTTTGTGTTAACGTCTTACACGAGTTATATTAGGCCTGCCTCAGTTATAATCTAATAGTAGTACATATTATTCGTTGAGTTTAATTTCTACTATCAATTGTCCTTATCTGGCTTTCTAAAATTTTCAAGCAGGTTATCTACTACGTCTAGTATAGAGTACAAAATAAGTAGTTGAGATCTCTCTTTCGAATTTATATATGCGCAATATGTTTAGTTAAGAATAATTAGTAAAGTTTCCGTACTAACTTCTACATTAACAATTAAATACTCTGTATATATTTTAAGACTATATATAATTATTTTCTCCCGTGTTCATCATAGACCAATCTCTTGATTGTTTATTTATTAGTTGATCAACGGATATTAGTAAATTTTGTATCCTTTCGATTCTTATATTGTTTAGTTCTATGTAATATCATCGTAATCAGAATGACCGATTTTATTACCTACTTCAGCTGATTATTTATTTTTAATTTTGAGGATCACACAATTTTAGAGGTTATTATTATTTATTACGAAGTATTTTTTTTTTTCATTTTCGTAAAATGCGCGTAGTTCATCCGCATATTTTTTTCTAGGTCTCAAAGTTTTCAAGCAAGAATACTCTAGCTTTCAAAATTTTCTTTCAAGTATTCTTTATTCTTCTGAGACTAACTCCATCTTTCAAGATTAGGCTTATCTATATCCCAAGCCTTTACACGAGTGATCATGTCCTTTATCCAAACTCTAAACCAAGTCTCGTCGAGTGTTAGATTGTATTTACAATTTGTTTGATAACGCAAGATTGTTTCTATATTTCAAGAATTAGGGAGTTGATGGTTAGACTCTAAGCTGCGTGTTGGAAAAACATAAGATTTGAACTCTCGTAGTTATGAGAAGTCAAGTCACTCCCCCTTAGAAGTATAAAATAAAGAATACCGGAGTGAAATATATTCATCTCCTTATGAGAAGATTTGGGCATGAGTTTGTTGACCAAACCACTATAAATTGTGTGTTTACTTGCTCTTTTCTTTACTGTATTACTATCATCATATAAGTAGTTGAAAATCATGATACACTCAAAACTGTTTAATTAGTAAGCTTAAGCTACCTGACATTGCATTAATATGATCACGCAAGCTTATCAAATCTATCTAAGTTAAGAAAAGCGCTTTTCAGTCAAACGAGTATAATCTAGGGCCTACATTTCCGCAAGTATATAACATACTAACTTTGATCGATGTGATAAACTATCAAGTAGGCAAACGGTCTAGTTAAGTTAAACTATCACTCTATCAGTGTTGTTAGTTTGGTGTTGACTTCATCAGTCAACATGTGCAGTTAGACAACCCTAATCATGCAAAAATAAAAAAGGTTGTATTTTTCAAAACACCTGTGTTCACCTTATTTGATTGAGTAGTATGTTCTTGTTATTGTTCTTGTTATTGTTCTTTAGTTGTAGTAGTTAGTTAGTCTGAGCTGTCATTAACTCATGTGATGAGCACGTGGTCAAGCTAGGAGTAGATTAAATATCCAACTTGTACTCCATTATTGTCAGTTTAGTAAATCTAATTCTCTCTCTATCCTCTTCTCTTTCTCTCTTTTCTCATCTCATCTCTTCTCTTTCTCTCTCCTCTCGTCTTCTTCTCTCATCTCTTTTCTCTCTGAAATTGTTCATGAATCTGCATTCAATTTCTTATAACATGGTATCTCGAGCTTCAGGTTTAGTTTTTTGACCAAATCCGTTTTTCTATTTCTCTGATTCTTCAGTTTATTCTCAGTTTTTTTTTTCGATTTTTCCTGATCCGATCCGTTTCCTTGTTTTTCTTTATTTTTTTTTCCAGATTTAGGGTTTTCAGATTTGTTCTGTTATTCTTCTGTCAGTTTTTCTCCACTGCCCCAATTTCACTCCATTTCTCTCAAATTGGATCGTTCCAATTACATGTTATGGCGTGCACTGGTGCTCCTGACGATTCTTGCGCATGACATTATCTTATTTCTGGAGTGGTTTTAACGCCGTCGCCATTTCATCCATCAATTTATGCTGGTGGTGTTCGACTAAATCCGGATTATTCTATGTGGATACGTAGAGATCAGTATCTTTTGAGTTGGATGCTCAATTCCATTGGACAATCCATGCTTGCTAATATTGTGCGTTGTACGTCCGCGCGTGACCTCTGGATATTGTGGGAAACCTTGTTTCACGCTTCAAAGGCCCGATCTATGCAGTTTAGGATGAACCTTCACATTATGAAAAAAGGTGACATGTTTGTTGATGAGTATTTCATGAAAATGAGAAGTTTCTCAAATCAATTGGCTGCTATTGGTAAACCAATTCCAAAGGATGAGCTTATTGAATACATTCTTAATGGTTTTGGATCTGAATATGAGGCTCTTATAGTCAATGTTATGCAACAAGTGGATGATTCTCGTATAGATTAAGTTCAATCTGTTTTTAAAGCATATAAAATTCGTCTTCAACAACAAAATACTTCTTCTCTAGAGCATTCTGCCAATGATATATATCGTGGAGTTTGTGATTCTTATGGCGGTTTTGTCAATGATGGAACCGAATTGGTCATGAGGCAGCAAAGTGCTTCAAGAGATTTGATATTCATTTTCATGGTGTTAAGAGCTCTTCCGCTATTCCTTAGGCTTTTGTTATTTCTGGAAGTGTTTCTAAATATGTTTCTATTTTTTTTGTGATGCATGCAAAGTTGGAAAACTGCAGCAAACTTGCCTCCTTCAACACTCAGATCTGATTTGCCTCCTTTTATTCCTTTTCCTGATACAACTACACAAACTTCCTCAATGGTTACCAGATCCAAAAATAATGTTGTGATTGCTTGTAAATCTTCTTCTGATGATGTGGAGTTAGCTGATGTTGGATGTGTTAAAGTTGTTCAAACTAAGTTTGAAGCTCTTATTGATAAAAGTTCTTGTGAAATTTTTTCTAATAAGGATGGTTTGGCTGATGATGGATGGTTTCAAGCTGTGCAAGCCGAGTTTCAAGCTCTTACGAATAAATCAATTGCAATGGGACGTGTTTCAACTCAAAATAATATTGCAGATGGTTTCGGAGTTACACAGTAGTTGGAAATGCTGAGTCATGCTCATGTTTCTGGAGATGTTCCTGATGATGTTCATGATTATGGTTGATAGTTGTTGGAGACGGCTAATAGTTTCTGGGGGTGTATTAGATTGAGTAGTATGTCTTGTTATTGGTCCTGTATTTGTAGTAGTTAGTTAGTCTGAGCTGTCATTAACTCGTGTGATGAGCACATGGTCAAGCTAGAAGTAGATTAAATATCCAACTTGTACTCTGTTAAAAGTTGATATATCATACTCTCTCCATCCACGAAGGGTGGACACAAAATTTTCGGCGCAAAGTTTAATGCATTGTGATAATATATTAATAAATTAAAGTGTTAAAGTGTTAAATTAGAATAATTGTGGGTCCTTCTAATATTTTTATGAGTGTTAAAGTGTAAAAGTGTCTATAAATAGTGGACATCTCAATCTAATATTAGTCCTGGACGGAGGGAGTATTACTTTGTAAATATATATTTTATTATTCATTCAATATTATTTTATACTACTACCTCCATCTCATTACATTAAGACTTATTTGACTTGCACATAAACCAAACAATGAAAGGATATGTTGCTATAATCAATTATAAGGAGAGATAATTAATTGTAGCCAAATATTCTTTGTCATTTTAGGAAAGAGCTCTAATATAATGGGACAGACCAAAACAGAAATAAGCTCTAATATAACGGGATGGAGGTAGTATATTAATAGATTTAAATTTATATATATATATATATATTAAAATAAAATATTCATTCTTAAAATTTTCCTCCAAAATTATTTTATACTGACATTAATTTTTCATTGATTAAAACATAGAGTTAGTAACAACTATAAAAATAATTAATTAATTAGTTTTGCCTACAATTCTTATGAATAATTCACAACTCAAAATTTTTTATACATAAATTCTTAAAGATAAAATTACACAACTCAATTGGTATGACAACGAAGCACAACTCAATTGGTAAGACGCTTCCCCTCCAACCAAGAGGTCGGAGGTTCGAGTCACCTTGGGGGTAAATGGAAAACCATTAATGATCCTAATGATCCTCCTTTAATGAAAAAAAAATGAAAAAAAAAATTACACAACTCAAAAATTTCTATGCATAAATTCTTAAAGATAAAATTACAACACATATTTAAACATTTAAAAATTGTGTATTTTTGTTACTTTTTGAATACAGTATCTAATTATTAAAGTGATACCTTTTTGTATAAAATATTTAAAAAGTATTTCTCAACAAAGCAGGAGTACAATTCTACGAGTGATCCCTCGTGCATTGCAATACATATTTAAAGATAGGGACACACTTGGGTCAGCCGGAGGCACCGTGCGGTCAGGCTAAAACAATGACACTTTTATTTATATAGATTGACACTTTTAAAAATTATCATTTTATTCATAAAATAATTATGTTAAAGATTGACACTTTTATTCATATAGATTGACACTTTTATTCATATAGATTGACATTTTGGGCCCGGCCGCACGGTGACTCCGGCTGACACAAGTTTTTGTCTTTAAGGATATATTGTAGTAGAAAAAAATACGTAATTCAAAGTGTCAATGGTTAAATATACCCAAAAAGGATAACTATATAAGTTTTATACCCAAGCAAATAAAACTATAAGTTTTATACCCAAAAGTCATTTAAAAGAAAAAAATAACCTCAACTTTATCTCACTCAAAACAAAACAACAAAGAATATGGGCCCCACATTTCAATTTATTCAAAGAAATAAAAAACAAACCCTACCCCACCCCATTCTCTCTCTCTCGGCCGTCACTCTCCATCCTCACGATTTCTCTCCCTCTCTCTCCCAAAGAAACCGTGAGCCCTAACCCCTAATTTTGAACCGTGAATTTTTTTTAATTGCCGGCGCCGGAGAGGAGAAACCATGGCCGACGATTCGAACCATGACCACGATTCTGGTGCTGAATCCGAAAGAGTTCCACAACGTCGCCCAATTCCGACGAGGGCCGAACGGGAGAATATTCCGGAGCCGCTGGCGCCGGTGAGTTTTCTAACCTTCATTATTTTTTAAAATAAAATTATTCAATTTACGGTTTAAATTGTAAGCATATTTTTAAGTTTTTTGGATGAAATAGTTTGGATTTGTATGCGATTTATATGAAAATGACACAAATATGTGTGTGCTTGAATTGCGATTTATGTGTGTGTGCTGGGTTTGAACTTGAAGTTGAATCTGTACAGTATAGGTTTGAGCATAATTCACGGTTTAAAAGCAAAGAAACCGTGAGCTCACGGTGAAACTAAGCTTAAACCGTGAGAAAAGGAATCCTCACGGTTTGACTTAAGCAAACCGTGAGCTCACGGTTTGAATTAAGTTCAAACCGTGAGGAAGCCAGTTTCTCACGGTTTAAGCTTAGTTAAACCGTGAGATCACGGTTTCTTTGCTTGTAAACCGTGAATTATGCACCATACAGATTATATACACTATATTCGATATATTTAATTTAATTAATTAATTCACTTCATTTGCATTTTTTGGGTGATTGCAGCCTAGGTACCAATGGTACAGGCCTCTCATGCAAGGATTTTCGGGTGAAATCAATGCCTACTATAGAGACTCCGCAGCTGTGTCAATCGTAAACCATTTACTGCGCATTGGCGGACGTGATCTGTTGGCCCGATTTAGCGACGAATCTCCATTCTCAGTCATCTGCACAATTAAGAAGATTGGGAACGCGAAGCGTGCCTTGCACGAGCTTTTGTCCCGGGAGTTATGGAGGTGCAACGACCATGATTTTGAGAGGTTGTTTCACGTGAATGGCCAGGATATTCGGTTTGGGCCGCAAGAATTTTGCCTCGTGACCGGATTGAGATTCGGTTCCTTGACCTTTAATCCTCACGGCAAGAACCACGTCATCCCAAGGACGAGCCTCTTCTATACTTACTATGAGGGGCGTAAGATGCTAGTGAAACAGTTGTTTAACGATTTCACGAATGCCGACGTAGTTCTAGGGACGGAGGATCAATACATGGCTGCCGCTAACCTCCTCGCCTACTACTACTTGCTATTGTGTCGGGACTACAATAGAAGCATTGATGATTGGGCATGGACTTTAGTAGAGGATCCGGAACGATGGGCTACATTTCTGTGGGGTTCATGGTCGTTCCAAATACTGTGCCACCAGCTAGGAGTGGCAAAGAAGGACCCGAGAAAAATTGGAGGCTCTGACACTAATGCTGCCTACTATCTGTATGGGCCCGTCTGACCATTGTATTTTTGGGCCTTCGAGGCCCTTCCGGATTTAGGAGAGCAGTGTGCCAACAAGCTGAACCCGCACGCGTTCCCTCGACTAAGGAGATGGGAAATGGGACACAACTATAGAGATTTCCATGATTTTTTTAACGATCCAACGGTATGTCATCATTCTCTTAATCTGCAATTATATATCATTTGAATTATTAATTAAATTCAATTAATATTGGCTTAGTTTATAGTTTATAGTATATGGTGATTGAAATTGAATTAATTCGAGTGTTTTATGTAGATTATCAGTTAATTGTTTGAACTATAATTAATTTAGTTAAATTTATTTATTTATTATGATTATTTATTTATTTAGAATTAAACCGTGAAAGTTGTTGTCTCACGCTTTGGAACTACATCAAACGGTCAGCTCACGGTTTGATTTAAGTTAAAACCGTGAAAGATCATTCTCACGGTTTGAACTTAAATTAAATCGTGAGCTGACGGTTGATTTAAGTTCAAACCGTGAAAGATCATTCTCACATTTGAACTTAAATTAAACCATGAGCTGACGGTTGATTTAAGTTCAAACCGTGAAAGATCATTCTCACGTTTGAACTTAAATTAAATTGTGAGCTAACGGTTGATTTAAGTTCAAACCGTGAAAGATCATTCTCACGGTTTGAACTTAAATCAAACCGTGAGCTTACGGTTTGATGTAGTCACAAACCGTGAGGCATCAACTTTCACGGTTTCATTTCACGGTTTGAATACTGATTTTGATTTTTGATTTTTTGTGCCTTTGTCTTTTGCAGCTCCAAGTAAACCCGACGCTCGAACCTTCGACGGAAGAAATGGCTCAGTTATACTATCTTAGCCTCTTCGAAGAGCAAGACCCCTTGATGGTTCGATTTAATCCGAATACGCGTCATGCTTGGAAGAAAGCGCTTATACCGCAGAGACAGACAAAGAAAGCGAGAACTATGGTGAAAGTTCTCGACAAATTGAGGTGTCGGGATGCCGGGACTGCAGCCCAGCCCCGTGGTCGCCAGCCACGTGCCACCAGGGCAAATTCTGAGGGTCGAGGGCCTCTCCCAATCCCCATAGCTCGTGCGAGTACGTCGAAGAGGCGAGGGTGGAGAGTTCACATCCCGAGAGGTCCCCAGGCCTTGTTTGTTGCATGCATGGGCATCCGTGCCCCCGAGGATGTGATAACGATGCGTGGGCCAACAAGATATTGGAGAGAATGGCCCAAGACGAGTCGGACACCGGGGTGATGGCTCGTATCGCCAAGTTCATGGCAGGGCACCTGAAGGGGATCTTCAGGAGGTCGGGGAGTTCCTCGGGTCATGGTGTTCATTCTCATCGTCGAGCACGGTCACATGCTAGCCATGTTGGCTCTGCTGGATGACATTTCGTTGACCGGGCCCATGAAGATCGAGACGATCGAGAGGCTCCCTACATTGAGCACAGATCACCTACCCCCGTGGGCGCTCCGGGTTTCGAGCACATGGTGGGGTTTGTTATCGAGCCGGTAGCACGGGAGAGATCAAGGATGCCTCCAGTTCGAGAGGCTGAGGTCGAGGATGCAGAGTCGTCACACTCATCTTTTTATAGGGACTTGGAAACGATGCCCCCGTACTACAGCCTGCCGTTCCTCATCCGCAGATGATTCTCATTCCCAAGAGTCAACAGGCAACCGGGGGTGAGTACAGTGATGCAGACTCTGACGTGACAGGACAGACGCCTGTGCGTCGGGTTCGTATTGGGGGATGGAATGTGAGGCCGTCTGCTGCCTTACAGAGCCCATTTGTTCCGATTATCCCCACACTATATACTGGCTCGACGATCAAGGAGATGTTTATGGCATTCAGACGAAGCGGGCTGGATTCCTACGCAATGAACATGCAGGACCCGCCATATAGGATGACGCAGTCGTTGTTCGATGATATCAAACACCCCGCGATACAGTTCAACGCTGAGGTTAGACCGGACTCTATTTTGTGTTGTTATTATTTTTGATACTTTGTCGAGTATTATGTTTTCATAATAATCTGTGTTTATTTTAGGTAATGGAGCTGTATGTGCTTTACTGGTGGAGTCGACTCCAAGATGGACTTTCTTTGTGTCCGTCTCTGCAGGAGAGAGACACCGTTCTGCTTGGATTGGGCGTATACGTGAGTTTTTATTGACATATTTAATGAATAATTATTTTATTTATTTTATTTTGTGTGTAATCTCTAAACGAATATATTATTTGATAGTACGACTTGAGAACAACTCTGATGGCTTTTCACGATGGAGATCAAACGGCAATGGCAAAGTCGAAGCTAAAGTATCGTGATTACAAGCTGTCAAAGGATCTCGAGAATTGGTTTCACTGCTTGAAGAATAAGTTGAGTCCTCGACCCTTCTATGCAGTTTGTGTTTGTTTGTCATGTCTCCTCCGACCACTGGGTTATCTGCAGGGTATTGACTGACGAGTGGACGATGGAGGTATATGACTCACTTCTACATACGCTCCCTAATGCAGCCGTAGAATGCATCGGAAGGTCCAGCTCTACCCGATCCTAAAACTGTGGCCCAGAGTCTTGCAGCAAGTTGAGTATTGGGATCAACATCCACGGCTGACGAAGCAAAATGATTTCTTGCAGATTGTATGGGCCCCCTTGACGCAACAATACATACAGAAAGATGATTATTCATGCGGCCCATTCGCTTGTATGTATATCGATCGTATCTTCGCCTTGAAGAAGCCGCGCATTGAGAGGGTTGGTATGAGGTATCTCTCCGGGTTTCGCTTAGAGGTGGCGAAACGGATATTTTCACTTTCACAACGTTATGTTGAGTTGTGAAAATTATATTTCATTATCTTTGACGTTGTGTATATAATATTATCACTTATATATTTAAAATTTATAATTCTACGCAAATTTATAACTTTTTCGTAAACTTCATTTCATTTAGATTAGATTATTATAATAATATTTAAACATTTAATTTACTAGCATATGTACAAGTGTATAAGTGAACAATACATCAACAATCTCTTTGAACTCAAATATACGTGTAGCATTATTCATAGACAACAATTAGTTAAAATCATAGTTTCGGCATTAATTTTGGCCTAATTATGAAATTAACGGTTAGGGTTCACGGTTAATTTAAAATTCTTATGGTTTAAACGTCTATTAAACCGTGTGGTTACACTATTAACGGTTATAGGGTTAACGGTTGTTATATAATTTTACGGTTTTATTTGCATTTAAACCGTGTTTGCTCTCTTTAAAATAAATAAATATAAAAAAAAATTACGGTTAGGTTTCACGGTTTAAATGTGAAAAAACCGTGTTTTAAAAAAATTTAATGAAAAATGTGACTCTCAAGGTTAGATTAGCAGTTAAACCGTGATCTCACGGTTAGCTTGCTAATATAACCGTGAGAGTCACATTTTTATGGTTTAATTGGGGTTCAAACCGTGAGCTCGCGGTTTATACTCCAGTTAAACCGTTAGGTCGTGTTTTTGTGAATTAAATTTATATAATTTTTTTTAATTTAATTGTTAAATAAGAGCTCATGGTTTGTTTGGCATATATACCGTGATCTCACGGTCAACAAACCACCTAAACCGTGAATCTGTATTTTTAATCTAACAGAATACTACTATAACTATAACAGAAGATACAGAAGCTAAAGCTCCAAAAACAAGAGAATTGTGATTCGGGCATCTAATCAGAACCGATTTGAATCTAATCAACAACTCTCATCGGGCATCTACGCCTAGTATGCCCCTGTACGTGACAAATGCTACAAGTTTTTGGCCTTCGTCGTTGCCTACCATCCTCATTCGGGACTCTATTGAGATTGGCGTCGCCGATCTGCGAAGAAGCCGTGCATGTGCTTCTCTTGTGACTGTATCCACCGCTCCGCCCGCATCTCTGTGGATTTCCCGGAAGATCTTCCACCGTTGATCTCGCTCGGCTGTTTCGTGGTCTACCCGCTTGTCTTTCGACAACAAGCGGCAAAACCACTTGAGCAACAACGTGTTCGGGCACAGTCCAAGACCGTGGATTGGGAACCAGATGAATGTTGGGCAAGTAGCTTGCCACGAGGGTCGATTGTTTGAAATAATGGCTCACGTAGTTAGTAGCACGGCCTCCGGCAAAACTGCGAACATAGTAATGAAATATGAAAGAATTAAACCAAATATTTTCAGACTGATCGTAGCATAAAAAATGAGTATAAGGCATGCATACCTAATGGCAGCACAAGCGTGTCGACACGGCACCATGTCCCCCTCTCACTCACGGCAATCGCACGTTGCGTTCTGCATGTCCACTAGGTAAGTCCCATTGTCACCCTCGACCCTGTACACGTAGGGAATTATTGTCCCACGAGTTCTGTAGTGACGGGCCCATTCAGAAGATACGGCCATCTTCTGGTACGTTGTCTCAGTCACCTCGTGGGTCACACGTTGAGCGGCATTCCGATGCTCCTCGAACCATCTGTCGACAATAATCCTGTACGCCTCAATCATGGCGCAGATGGGCAATCGACGTGCCCATAGGAGTCTGGCGTTCATCGTCTCAGCGGCATTCGAAGTCATGAAACTCGTGTGCGGAACAAGACACTTGTTACGCGACCACCGATGCATGCCGATCTCACACAACCTCTGATATATTCCAGAACCCATCAAGTTTTCCATGTATTCTTCAAATTTAGAATCCGAATATGAGTATGCCGCAGCTTCGAATATGCCGACTGCATGCTTCCCAAATGTGACATATTCTTGGCCAGATGATGCCAGCAAAGACCGTGATGCGCACCGGGGAAGACATCCCTCACTGCATTTCCAATGCTGATATGGCCATCAGAGACTATCAACAGGTCCTGAGGATGTCCTAAACAGTTATGCAAATTCATCAGAAACCAAGTCCAGGAATCATCGTCCTCGATCGGGCCAAATCCAATGGCAAGTGGAAACACTTGCTCGTTCCCATCCTTCGTGCAAGCGACGAATAACGTCCCCTTGTTCTTGCCCTTGAGGTGTGCCCCGTCGACTACGATAACGGAACGTAGTAAATTGTTCTAAAATGCA
Source organism: Mentha longifolia (assembly GCA_001642375.2). NCBI lineage: Eukaryota > Viridiplantae > Streptophyta > Magnoliopsida > Lamiales > Lamiaceae > Mentha > Mentha longifolia. The sequence continues at coordinate 21,261,791 of CM038115.1, forward strand.
TGCAAGGACTGTCCTAGAGCGAGGAACATATAACACAGTCGATCGTCGAAGGGGGATGTCGAGATACTATACACGGTACCTGGATTCTTCTGCTGCAGTAAGTACAGATAAGATGGGAGCCTCTTGTACGACTCCACAAATCCTCCATACATCATCTCGATAGCGATGTTCCTCGCTCGCAGGGCGAAGCTGTAATCGATCTTAATGCCGTACTCAGCTCGCATTTCGTCAACCATCTCTTTTGGCTTGAGCACAACACCATCAATGATCAACCTCTTTGCGTAGAATGCTCCAAGAATATTCGCGGGGTATTGCCGCGGTGTAGTCCCGTCTAAATCGACGGAGCACGTATGGCTGCCATTATATGTTCTGATGCGCCACATAGTCCCCACGTTCTTTGCCCGCACAAGGTACTCGCACCCCTCCGTCCTGCATTTGAACTCGACACGGCCCTTGTCTGAATTCTCAACTTTATACTGCTGCCGGTTCTCCATTTGATGCAATCCAACTGCTACCGACACATCTAACTTCCTCTTGAACAGACCGCCCTCTCACAATGCACCAGCTACAGGCGTGTAATAATCTGGATCCAGAACCCCCAAAGGCAACGCAGTGTCTAGGTGAACGTGATGAATCAACCAATCTCGGATAGCCTTAAGATCAGCCCTGGCATCGTCGTCTTAGGTAGGTTAGGACACTGAATGAATGTTGCGATGCCCAACGATCCTATCAAGCCGTCTCGGCTCTTGGATCCATGCACCGAACTCCTTCGTAAGTGACTCAAATAAGTCGGTGCGATCCGCTGCGTCCATTGCTTCATCAGCCATATCTTCCGCGACCTCTTCATCCTCATTCCTCTCCTCGTCGTATTCCTCGCTCCTTTCTTCTTCAGAATATGGAGCCTCCGAGCTCGGTTCCTCAATATTCACACTCGTAAAAATCCTAGAACCTTGTGTCGTCGGAGTGCTGCGGGCGATTCCCTTATCTTTGCTGACAACGTAAACAGTTGCCTTCTTCATCTGCTCCACAATCAATCGCAACAAATCAATGTCGCTCCTCAAAGCGACCTTATCTTGGCCACCATCGGCATTACTCATGTAGTAGAGCAAAAAATTGGATTCTTCGCCCACTTGATCACGAATCTCTTGTAGTAGATTTGCATATGTAACTTGGGTCATAGCCAAATGCACCAAAATACGATCGCCCCCTACGTAACGAGTTTCCTCCTCAAAATACCCACCGTGACGAATATATACTTTGACCGTAGACATATCTGCATAAAAACGATCAAGAAATTCAAAATCAAAAGAAAATACACTAAAAATGTAATAAATCGTGTTTACACGGTTTAAATATATAGCTCACGGTTCTTTAATTGAAGTTAACGGTTTAAACGTTGATTAAACCGTGAAAGATGGACATTTCACAGTTTAATCACAGTTTAAACCGTGAAAATATTATAGATCGTGAGCTTAATATTTTAATTGAAAAAGGATATCTCACGGTTTTCCCTATAAATAACCGTGACATGTCAAATATAAACCGTGAATTTTAATTAAACCGTTAAAAATAAAAAATCATTTTTTTCAAGCTTAATATCGAATATAACAGTTTAAACCTATTACGTGGAAGTAATTACTTTAATTCTCGATAAATAGGTTACCAAACATGTAATCTAATCACTCTTCGTATCAAAAAAGTAAATACACCATGATTTTCTAGAAAAAAAAATCAATAATTACTAAATTCCAAATTCATATGATTTTCCCCAAATTTACACAATAATAACAACTAAATATGAAAAAATAAACGGTGCGTACCTTCAATATGATCAAAATATCTTCGACAGCGGACCAAATGCGGTGAATATCTTCGAGAATCAACCAAATTCGAGGGGAAATTTCAACAAAATTGAGAGAGCTTAACTCAATTTGCGTTCACGATTTCAATTTTTTGTTGTAGTTGAAGTGTTTTTGTTCAATTTCACTGTTAATTCAATTAATGAAATGTACCTTCATCTGATTTGGTTGTTGGTCAATAAATGAATTTTCGAATTTTACATTTTTTTCACTCAAAATCAAATTAAAAAGTGAATTGAGAGAGGCAAAACCGTGAGCTCACGGTTTTATACTTTACTCACGTTTTTTAACCCTTATAAACCGCGAGGATACATGCAAAACCGTGAGCTCACGGTTTAGCAATGATATCACGGTTTGGTATGTTGTAACCGTGAAAAACAGTAACTTTTTAAGGGTAAGTTTGTCTTTTCATTTGATTTTGGGTATAAAACTTATACTTTTATATGCTTGAGTATAAAACTTACATACTTATCGGTTTTGGGTATATATAAAGTTCACCCTAATTTAAATTTGATAAATTAAATACAGTAAGGGTGTTTGGTTTATAGGATTAGATTCAATCTAGGATAGCCCAAGATTGAATCATCCAAGACTAAATTAGTCCTAGGGGTATGCCAAGATTTAAAATGGAAGACAAATCATGACTAATTCTATGTGGTAATGTCATGAGATTAAATCTTGGACATTTATCCATTAAACCAAACATAAATGTAAGATTTAATCTCACTAACCAAACACCCCTAACTGTTTACTTAGAAAGATTTAAAAATGGAAGCAACGTAAAAGACAGAATAACCCCCACTCTCCCTCTCAAACTACACATGCTGACTTGCTCACATCACCGCCCCACCACCACCATTACCGTCACTCCTACAGTCACACAGCTTTCGCCTCTCTTCTTCCCCTCAAAACATTTTTTAAAATGGAAAAACCAAAACAAAAGAAGCACCTTTCCTGAAAAAATAAAGAAAGAAGATAAAAACAAGCAATTAATTAAACAAACAAAATAAAGATGCCCAGTTCCGAAACAGTGCCCTCCACCATTTGTTCCACTTTCCCTTTCCCAACACTTTTTTCCTCCACCCCATATATCCTCTTTGTATTTTCTCTCACACTTTTCTTCTTGCCCTCGATCGATTGCTCTCGTTTGAAATAATAAAACCAGAAATTTCCCTCAGATTTCAACTTGGTTTCTTCCCAACTCTTCCGATTCTTTGCTTGCATTCAAAGTTTGTTAATTCGCTAAAAAAGGCTCATGCTTTTCCGGTTACTTTGTTCCTGCTTCGCTCAAGATTCGTGTTTCTGGTGATATTTTGCACCTATGCGAAGTGGCTTCTGAAAGAAGTAAGGGAGGGCTTGATTTGAGAGGAAGGAATGTCGCTGGAGGTGGCGACTGTTGTGGAAGATGCGGTGGAATATTCCTTCGCGATGGAATATCACGGGCCTCCGATTACTCGTGAGCTTCCCCGGGCCGTGCCCATCAATGTGGATCGGATTCCGGTGGCCTCCGTAGTCTCTCCGCCGCCGTTTTCAGATAGGTTGTCGCTGCCCGTGGTGCAGCCGATTTCTGCTGCCGACATAATCGGGAAGAAGCTACCCAAGGATCTGAAATTGAGCTCCTCCTCTGTCGAGTTGCTAACCGTTTCCCCAACTTCGGTGATTGCTTTCGAGTCGCAGAATCACGAGGTTAGTGAGGGTTCTTACAGTAAGGAGCTGGATTTGGGTACTGAAGCCAGCGTTTCTCCTAGCTCGGTTAATAATGCGCTGGCAGAAAGCGAACCAGAAAATCGTAATGACAATGGCAATGGCGTCTGCGCTTTGTCTGGTGAATTGAGTAGTGACTTTGAGTGTTGTAATCGTGATGATGCGTTGAATGGAGTTAACGAGAGGGGGTATTCTTCGATTAGCCATGATCATTCGTGTGAGTTTGCTGCTGGGGTTGGGAGTTCAGGCGCTCTAGAGTCTTCGGACAGCTTCGACAAGTCGAGGGAATTCTCCGGTAAGTCGAGGTTGTCGAGTGCTTACAAGGAGAGCTTAGATTTCAACGAGTCCAACAGAACAGATTGGGAATCAAATGAGTCAGTTTTGAGTGTGGATTATCTTTCCTCTCGGGTTTCATCTCGCAAATTCGGAGATGGGAATCAAGATTCTGGTGGTGATTTGAGGCGAGGCCCTGTGGTGACATTTTGTGATATTGAGTCTGATGATGAAAACATCAATGAAGATTTCAGCCGTTCTGAACCTGAGATTGTCAGAATGAAGAAAGAGCCTGCAACTAAAGTAAGGAAAGGAGCTTGCTATCGATGCTTGAAAGGGAATCGATTTACAGAAAAGGAAATATGCATGGTTTGTGATGCTAAGTATTGTACTAATTGTGTTCTTAGAGCAATGGGATCGATGCCTGAGGGGAGAAAGTGTGTGACTTGCATTGGCTACCCCATTAGCGAATCCAAGCGCATCACTTTAGGAAAATGCTCGAGAATGCTCAAGAGATTGCTCAATGATCTTGAAGTTAAACAAATCATGAAAGCTGAGAAATATTGTGAAGTGAATCAATTGCCCCCTGAGTATATATGTGTAAATGGTAGGCCTCTATATCATGATGAGCTTGTCATACTTCAGGGCTGTTGTAATCCACCGAAGAAGCTGAAGCCCGGAAATTATTGGTATGACAAAGTTTCGGGTCTTTGGGGCAAGGTGAGCTGTGATAAGCTTTATTTACTATCCATGAAAATTCATTTTTAGCATTGCTTATGAAGATAACAAACTGTTGAATTTTGCAGGAAGGACAGAAGCCTTCACAAATTATTAGTCCCCATCTCAATGTTGGAGGTTCTATTAAAGCAGATGCTAGCAATGGGAACACCCAAGTTTATATAAATGGTCGTGAGATTACAAAAGTGGAATTGCGTATGTTAAAGGTTGGTATTTGGTTGCTCCTAGATGCATATTTGGAAAGCCCTCGCTTAATTTTTTTAATTTTATTTTTGTAAAACTTGTCTTTTTTAATTTTATAGTTGGCTGGAGTTCAATGTGCTGGAAATCCACATTTTTGGGTGAATGAAGATGGTTCTTACCAAGAGGAGGGACAGAAAAATACTAAAGGCTATATTTGGGGCAAGGTTTGGCTTCTGCTAAATCAATCTTGGGTTTCATGAATAAATTCCTTGCTCATTTGTTCTCTTCATATATCATATTTCCCCCCACCTTATTTTTATGCTACTGTTCAGGCTGGAACAAAGCTGCTTTGTGCTTTTCTTTCTCTCCCAGTTCCCTCTAAATCATCTCAACCTTGTGGTGAACAATTATCTAGCACAATTAGTCGGAGTATGCCAGATTATCTCGAGCAGAGAGCAATTCAGAAGCTTCTTCTGATTGGATGTAGTGGATCTGGTACAAGTACCATATTTAAACAGGTAGATCTGAAGATTGTGTCCCCATACTTATTGCACCTTAAACAAAAGTTCTCAGCATATTGTTGGGTAAACAGAATTTATCTGTATTTATCCCTTTACTTTCATGTTTCTCTTTGTATTATAAACTTCCCCTTACAAAATCCAAATAGAGATGCTGATCTGTAATACATGGATAGCTCTTAAGTCGGGCAACTTTCTTAAGGAATTTGTTTTCTTTTTGTTTGGCTTTATGTGAATTCCTTTTGGCTATCACGACTCTTAGGAAAATGGGAAATACTCCCTTTGGGCATTATTTTTGATACCTTGTTATATTGCTTAGCTTGATTTGGCATACTTACTACAGGGCTACAATGTATATGGACATGTAGGTTTTCAACTATTTGAATAACAATATTTGCTTGCTTTTGGCTATAAAAGTTAGGATTTGGCAGCATTTAATCATCAGGGATTTCTATAATCTGCCTTTTATGTTATCCCATGATTGATTTCCATGTCAGTATTGCTGAATATTTAGATGCTTGAGTTTATGCGATGATCACGGCTTTTTAAACTTTTAGCATTTTTGACAAGTCTATTTTTTGTTGGATTAGGCTAGAATTCTGTATAATGACATCCCCTTTACCGAGGATGAGCGTGAACAAATTAAATTAGTCATCCAGAGCCACGTGTATAACTATATTGGAATACTTCTTGAGGGCCGTGAACGATTTGAAGAAGAAAGTTTGATTGATTTGAGTCAAAATCAGTCTTGTGAAGGTACAACTCTTGCAGGTACATCTTCATCTAATATTCTGTTACCTTATTTGTTAAATTTGAGTCATGCAACAGCATAAAATATCATGTATATACCCTAAATAACCTCAAATATTCTCTGTTTGCTCTTTTAAAGTGCTCGTGGCTTAACAAATACAGCTGTAAAAGAGCTTATCAGCTCTCTAACTTTGTTTGGTAAATTTTTAATTCAAGATATTAATGCTGTAAGATCCAACTCTTATCTTTCTCGCTCCTTTATTAAAGACCATTAACTTATTTTCCAAACATATACAAGACAGACAACATACTCCTTTCATCTTATTCATATTACTAGGTTACCTTTGCATACGTTTACCCTGATTTGTCTTCATAAATTAATATAAAATTTTAATTACTGTATATGATAATTAGAATTTAATATGTTAGTAATCAGATGAGCAAATTCCACCAATTTTTGTCTCAATAATATTTTTTTTGATAAGATACAAATTCATTGGAGAAGCAAAGAGCAGTTACTCTGAAGGGATGTGAAATCTGAAAAAAGTGAGTTCAACCTAGCTACAAATGCTACTTCAGTTTCTAGCATCTGACACAACAAAGACCTGAGAATCTTAGTGATTTTATCCCTCCAAGCAACTCTAAACTTTACAAAATCCCGGTCCTCCTCTAAACATTCTTCTTCACCCTCAGAATTCTCCTATTATTCCTTTCTAACCACAATGACCAAGATATAAAGAACAATGGCCGCCCCATTACATTAGTCTACAAGCACGATGAGATTTTACGAAAATTAATCAGCGGATCTTTTTACTGTGCTTAATACTCATTTAACATTATCTGAAGATAAATCAAATCCTTTCTGTAAAACATTAATATATTTGAATGTTTTGAGAATGTGCAAACCGTGTTCTTTTTAATCATTTAGTCACAAGTAGCAAGGTTTGTATTGCAATACGTAATATTCCTCCCTCTTCTGAAATGTGCCAACAACCAAATCCCTGTTATTAATTTATTAGCAAAGTGTATTGCAAAGGTGCATTCCAATATTTAATGTAACATGTGAGAATTATATAATGAAGTGAGATATATATATACACTATCCACATAAACACACAAGTTTAAGCTCTCACAGATTTTCTTTGTCAGATTTGAATCCTTTATGGAATTCCAGTTAGTTCATTAATTAACATACTTCTTTGTTCTTGATAGAAAAATTGGCGGTGGGAAAGTTTGCATGGGATGAATTTGCTCTATCAAGTTATGAAAGAAAAATAATGTCTCTAGATATGATCATTCAACTCTAGTATTTGTGTATGTTGCCGTCTAATGCACATAAAACTGGATACTGTATGCTGACATAAACTGGTATTCCAATTGCTTTTTAGGCAAGCGAGCACAATAGCATCTCTCTCCCCTAAAAGAAAATATAAATGAGAAAGGATAACATAACTATGAGCGACACCTTTTGCTCCAGGGAGGGAGCTATCAATTTTGCATGATGTTCTCCTCCTCGTCAATATAAATTCCGAATTGCATCTTTTATGCAATTAATTCTCTCAGAGTGGATTCAAATTGGACCCTAAGTAGTTGATTTATATAAGAAAATCATCTAGGTACTTGAAGGAGTGCACACATAACATACAAAAAGATGTTCGGTGAAGATCAGATATGACTCCTGACCTCTAACAGAACCCATTCGAATAAATTTCTACAAGTAGCTTAATGCATATTGTCATAGAGTCAAGCGTATTAGGTTAAATCACGCATTAGATTAGAGAGAGCCTCATAATTTAATCTTAGTTAAGGCTTATCACTCTTCATTCTTTTATATCCTTGCCTTTTCCTTTTCCCCTATACTTGTAAACCTTGTCTGTTCCATATTCGTCTCTCAGATTCACAAACTGGGAACTGCTCCATAGTTAAATGGATTAAAGGACATCCTTTACGTGCCTGATTGATAACGTTAAAAGTAATATCCTGCAATTATGTACTGTAGCAAGTGTTCCTTATTATCAAATTCTTAAGACTGGGTAATGCTACTTTGTAGCATTGCTCTCAATGCTGACTGAACTGAAGTCTTTTCTGATTAATCTCCATGTTTGCTGTCACAATTAATGTATTATATCTAGATCAGATGTAATATTTCTCCCATCTTTTTGTTTATAATAGGGCACGTTGAGGGTAATGGTGAAGCGAATCCTTATTCAATTTGTCCGCGATTGAAGGCATTTTCAGACTGGCTCCTTAAGATCATGGCATCAGGTACTTTGGAAGCAATATTCCCTGCTGCTAGTCGAGAATATGTCCCACTAGTTGAGGAGTTGTGTGGAAGTGCTGCTTTCCAAGCAACCTACAAAAGGAGAAATGAATTGGAAATGCTCCCCAGTATTTCGAGTTACTTCCTAGAGCAGGCAAGATTATTTACCAAATGATTTATTATTAAACCCAAATTCTTTTGTGGATAGCCTTGCTCATTTCTAGACGTTCAGTTAAGCTGCAGCTGAATAAATGCATGCAGTATTATATATACACACTCACAAATACACACACATAATGAGAGTTTTCCTTGTATGCAAGTTTGTAGGAGTAATAAAGCATATTATAATGCTTGCACCTCTAGCAGCTCATAAAATTTTTGTGCACATTATGTCTGATTCTTGCCTCTTCTGCAAAGTTGCAGAGCCTTGAAGATGATTTAGTCATGGGTTTCTAGAAGGATATGATCCCTTCGATTTTTCTATTTCTGGAACATGAGGATTATGCCTAAATTTGTGGAGTTTTTTTTTTTTTTTTTAACTGTATGGATAGCTAAAAATTCTCTTAGAAAAGAAATATTCACCTTTTAAAATGTTTTTTTGTGAGTTGACGGAGTAAATGTAGTTAGTTGATAGGAAGGTTTATTGCTCATTACGATAGCAAGTTGCTTTTTTTTGCATTAATTATAATAATGTACTTAGTCCTAGACAATTGTTATGTTTGACTTTCTCCTCATTTGAACTTTTACCTTTTAATCATTTTGGCTGATCCTTTATTATCTTGCCTTCTACCTCTTCAGGCTGTTGAAATATTGAAGCCGGATTATAGACCATCTGATGTGGATATCCTTTATGCCGAACACGTTACTTCATCCAATGGGCTTTCATGTGTTGAATTCTCTTTCCCTGAGACATTATATGATGGTGATGCTGACAGTGGGGATCTTCATGATTCCCTTCTCAGGTAATGTTGTCGACATTGTTCTTCTTTTCCCGGGACTCCTGCATTTTGGAAATACCAGCAACTTTTGTGCTTTGTTCTCTCTTTCTTGCTTGCTTGATTGAATCCTGATGCAAGAAGGCATGTGAATTTGTGATTTGTGACTCCACTGTCGTTTCTTGATTACAGATACCAGCTGATCAGATTGCAGGCAAAAGGTTTTGGAGAAAACTGCAAGTGGCTGGAGATGCTCGAAGATGTTCGTCTTGTTATCTTTTGCGTCTCTCTAAGTGACTACGATCAATTTACTCTCGATGGTGATGGAAACACAGTCAACAAGATGATGATGAGCAAAAAGTTCTTCGAGAACATGGTTACTCATCCAACTTTTGATCAGATGGAATTCCTCCTCCTCTTAAATAAAGTCGACTTATTTGAAGAAAGGGTCGAACAAGCCCCCTTGAGTAAATGCGAATGGTTTGAAGATTTTCATCCCGTGATCAGTCGCAATCGCTCCAGTAGCAACAGTGCAAATCACCCAACCCTAGGGCAGTTGGGTGTTCACTATATAGCTGTGAAGTTCAAAAGGCTCTACTCAGCTCTGACTGGGAGAAAGCTGTACGCATCACCGGTGAAGAGCCTTGAGCCTAACAGTGTAGATGCAGCACTTAAATATGCAAGAGAGGTTTTAAATTGGGATGAGGAGAGACCCAATGTTAGCTTGAGCGAATATTCGATTTATAGCACGGAGGCGAGCTCGTTTTCTCATTGAGGATTTTCCCTTGCCATTGTACATAAATTGTGTGTGAATGTGGGCTTAGCTGATAGAAATTACAGAATTCATTTTTCAGTTTTTAGGTGATTTCTGTGAATTCATGATAGGTAGTAATAGTATAGTGGAGATGTAAAATACCAGAAATGAAAGGTACTGGTTGTGTTTGGAATTAATCAAGTGTTGTATTGTATTGATGTGAAGGATGTTGGTATTATGAAATGCCTCTACTATTTAAATCTTACTAATTGCAAAAGAGAAATCTTTTATACATGTGAGATCTGTATCAGAGATTAAGATGCAAATCCCAATTTCATTAGATATACATATATGGATGTTCAATTCTACTCTAATCCCATCAATGCAGACTGTGAAGATTGACAGTTCCCCTTCTTGAAGCTTCAGAAGCAAAAATCAAAGGCCGTAAATCTCAGGACGAAGGCGTGGAGTAAGATACACGTGAAGAGGCGTGGCCTTCAAATTCGTAAGTCCAGCACTCTCAGTCATATCTATATCCTCATCAGAAGGCTTTGCGAATTCAAAGCAATGAAGAAGACTAGCCAAAGTGAAGTGCACCATTCGAAGAGCTAGAGCAGTTCCAGGGCAAGATCTCCTTCCAGAACCGAAAGGTATGAACTCAAAGTTATAGCCTTTCATATCCATATCCTTATGGCTAGTCAAAAATCTCTCGGGCCTAAATTCCAGTGGCTCTGCCCATACTTTCTCATCGCGCTGGATCTTCCAGATATTCACCATCAAACGCGTCCCCGAAGGTACATGGTAATCATTGGGCGCTAAGGTACAATCTTCTAATGCAGAGTGCAGACCTATGATGGGAGCTGCTGGATACAACCTCAAAGTCTCCTTCACAACTGCTTTGAGATATACTAGGTCTTGGATGTCGGATTCGGTAACACGGCTCTCTTTCCCAATGTAAGTATCCACCTCCTCTTGAGCTTTCTTCATTGCAGTTGGATTGTTGAGGAGAAGAGATAGAGCCCATGTTAGGGTTACCATTATAGTATCAGTTCCAGCCAATACCATGTTCTGCCATTGAAACAAGTTCAATTCTTTGATAATGATTTCAATGAAAAATACTACTAATGTTGCATCAAAGAGAATATGAGTTTACCAGGCACGTAGATTTGGTGATAGTATCTGCTTCAAACTCAGGAAATTCCTCAGTTTCCATAATGGTAAGCATCACATCCATGAAATCTTGATCAACTCTGCAATCACCCTCCAATTTCCTCCTTTCTTTGTGATCCTCCAACCATTCCCCGATGAGATGATCGAGGTCTTTTGCGATTCGTTCCATGTTTCTCTTATGCCCTTGCAAATCCAACCAAGCTAGAGATGGTATGGCATCAGACAAAACAAACACCCCAAAATAATAGAAGTATTCTCTTATCAGTTTCTGTTCATCTGCTGTGACTAATCGCTTTCCTCCAACCATTCGAACAAAGGCATTCATCGTCAAATCATCAAACCACTGCTTCATATCCACCGTAACTCCTATTTCACAGAGCTGCTTCAACGAAGTCTGCACTTGAGAAGCACGCATGTTAGCGAGCAAATCGACCTGCCTATGGGAGAGAAGCTCAAGGGTTGCTATCTTGCGCATCTGGCGCCAGTAGGGGCCGTAGGGGGCGAAGCCGAACATGGCGCAGTTGTAAGTCATTATCCTCGTAGCTGCTAACATGGGCCGGTCGGCGAAAACTTTGTCGAGAGTGGTGAAGCACTCTTTCGCCATTTCCCAGCTGCTGATGACGAGGTTCTGTTGAGAGCCGAGCTTGATGGTGAAGGCGGGACCGTGTTTTTCAGCCATGGCGGCGAGAGTTTTGTGGGCTAATTGCTTGCCGCCGAACAGGTGGAGGTGGCCGATGATGGGCAGAGCGCCACCGGCTCGGGGCAGTGGGTTCTTGTTTCTTACGTTGGGATCACGATGATAGTAATAGTAGAAGAATAGGAAGAGTCCGCAGAGGCATAATGATGTAGTGAAGAGTAAGTTGATTACAAGATCCATGGACAGTTGGAGATGGCGGGTGATCGGTGATATTGTTGGTGGTGGTGGAGGAGGAGGAGGAGGAGGAGGTGGAGGTGGAGGTGGAGTGGTGGTGGAGGTAAAGTATGTAACTGACAAAGAGAGCCTACGTTATTATAATGATAATCCTCAGGTCCTTGGTCAAAATCTTGCAGCAGCCCAACTTGTATGAGAGTGTCTATTATATTGTTGGTGTGATTTATATATTTGTAATTTCATTTTAAAAGGAAAAGTTTGCAAGTAAATTGACTTATATAGATCGATCTTATGATAGTGGATCTACATGTAATCCTCCCTAATCCATAGTAGGTATATTTAATGTGTTCACGGCTGAAGTCACATTATTATGTTTAAGAAAAAAAATATTATTAGTATAAATAAATTATATCAAAAAAATTAAACTCTACTAAAAAATGAAATCCTAAAAAGAAAAATTATTAACGTGACATTATCACGTAATTCGTGTATACAGATAGTAGGTAGGAGAGCATTTATGATGGATATACTAATAGATGTAAATGACAATAGAAATCTTCAAAAATCCATTTTAAAACCCATCATCGAGAAGCGTGGAAAAGCGTGCCAGAAAAGCCAAAAAGAAAGGTGTCAATATATATGAAATAGAGGGAGTATAATTTATTAATTTAGTAGTTAAACTAATATATTCTTTCCATGTACTACTAATAAAAAAAAAATATATTACTATAGCAGACAATTACTCCCTCCATTTCATATATATTGACACCTTTCTTTTTGGCTTTTCTGGCACGCTTTTCCACGCTTCTCGATGATGAGTTTTAAAATGGATTTTTGAAGAATTCTTTCTTTTCCAATATATATGAAATGGAGGGAGTATAATTTATTACTTTTGGAAAATTATATATTCTACTTTTAAATTTATCAATACTACTAAACAAATAAATTTGAAATTAAATACTAAAAAATAATTATAAACTCCAGTTAAACTAATATACTCTAGTAGATAATAAATATATATTTTTTTTTACATGTCAGAAATATCAAAGTTGGGAGAGATGATCTCATGTGAAGAGCAAGTAGATACAAAGCTAAGTTACAGACCGTACCCCACTGCAACAAAAAGTCCCAAAGCTCTTCTTAGTTCTTAGTGCAAAATCACTTGCCGGCGGCAACTATGCATTCTGAGTTGAAAAATCATACAATTGTGCACAAAAGCTGCGTCGGTATATATGACATCGGCCAACATCTAGACGCATCAACGGAATACCATGGACTAAGCATTCAAGGAACTTAACTACTAATACGCCGCAGTCATGGAGATTTGTTTGCCTCGGCAAATCTTGACAAATCTCAACATGCCAAGGAGGGAAAAGACACCAACCAAATCCACTACGGCCTGCATTGTCTTCAGCATATGCAAATAGTTCCTTAATATTTCTCGAAAGAGGTAAGAAGTGGTCTTCCAAGACGTGGGATTCCTGATTAAGTGAATCGTAAATGGTGATTTTCTTTTCCGTCATTGTCAACATGTATAGAACCCAATGGTTAGACTGGACATTGGCAACACCAAACAGTCGACTTATCTTTCTCAATGGTGGTGGTGGAAAACGTGAATTGGCTAAGCTGTTACATTTCAAGAACGCTTCAATAGTGAAGTCTTTGGCCAACAGGGCGTTTTGTTTGCATGAAAAATGCAAAATTAACAATATAGATTGGGGTAACACGAATCAAACAGCACAAACGTACTAGAAAAATAACTTTCTAATTTACTCAGAAACGAATGATCGCTGTCAATCTCAAAAATCTGATTTTCTATATCAAAATAGATAGAATAACTGTCTCCATTACTATCCCTAACTAAAAAAGTTACCGACGTATTTTGATCAAATACTATCCAGCTTCTGGAAGCATTCGGGTCGTGCTTGTCAAAACGAATGATAGCAAGGTTCATGAGCGCATCAATGTGCTGCATATTGCCAAGTCAAACGAAAGTTAAGGAACATGTTACAGCTTGTGCGATGAAAGGGAGTTAGCCAGCTTACTTAATTAGAGAGGTGCCCCCTTGCTTTGTACAAAACTTCGAACCACTCCAAGTCCGCCCGACGAAACTTTCCACCAGGAATGTCCAGCAACATATTCCTAACCAAGAAAGGCCAATATATATAGCATTAGTTAGCTTCGACAAATTATACGTTGGACACATTTAAACTATAATTATCATGTCAGCGTAAAAGAAACTAACTTTGGATTCAATTTTGCTTCCTTCCTCCACGCGCAGAAAGCAGCAGTCCTTCTGTCCACCCAAGTAGTCTCTAAAATGTCTATGCCGCCAATCCCCATAGTGTCTTTTACCGTAGGAGAATTGTAAACAGAACTACTTTCACTGCCTGCTACTTCTGGACATACCCTTGCAGGTACTCCCCTCCTCTTGGTGTTCCCTGATGTGTCTGTAAAAGCATGACAACCTTGGGGTTCCATCTCAGTCAGGCTGGAAGATGGGCTCGAATTCAGTTTACGTTTCACCCCTTGTTTGCACGCCTCTAGAAGAGATCATTTTCGCCCAGTGTCTAATGCTATGTGTTGAAGGCTCAGGTTTAGTACTTTCACAATCAACCATAGGTTTACATCACGTATCACGGCAACGCGTTACACTGAATTCGATCTTCATTGGGCTGCATCCGTCGTCTCCGGTGCTCTGTAATTTAACCCAAAAGTTATTAATCTCACCTTTCAATAAATGCAATTACCAGGCTTCACAACGTTACTTTTTGGGAGAGAAATTCAGACTTTGAAATAGATAAATGGTGCCTGCATTACAAGTAGTGAAACTCAAATAAACATATTCAAAGTATTGATCACCGTTGCATGATAATCAACTATAATATTTCTAATGGAAAATTGTAATCATAAATTTGTATTCACTTTTCTCTATAAGCTTTCCTGAACCAAATGAAAGGTGATCAACTGATTCTTAAATAAAAATTATATCGGAACGTATTGTTAATTTGTTTTTAAAATCGTAGCTATGTTTTTATGGCAAGTTTTCGAAAGATATAGGCATGTTGCCGTGCTTTAATATGATTGTAAGCCTACCCATGTATAATTTTATTCAAGATAGAAAGATGTATTTAAGAAAGCAAGGCATTAAAGCAAAAACGGCTTGCAAAACTATGAGAAAGATACCTTCAAAAATAGATCTGAACATTCTATGTACACAAAACATTGTAGAATCAGAGCATACCAGTTGGTTTGCCATCAATCTCTATATCGAAGTAAACCTTACGAGCCGCTTCTTTCAAATTTTCCTTCGATTTCTTCACCTGCAAGAGATAGCAAAAAAAAAAATATCCTTCAAATACAGCTAATTTACAGAATTACCAAAATATATGCGGAACTAAAAATCTTCAGCTGCAAGATCACAAATAGTATTTTCACTTCGTTCAAAGAACAAAATTCCCACCCAACCCCAATTCATGCTCACGGCATCATAGACCCAAAAACAAGGTAAAATGGACGAGTTTCAAATCATTTTATTCATCAACTGGAACGAAGAGAAAGGATCGCAATAAACTACAAAATTTCATAGGAAAATCAAACAGAAATTGGAAAATATAAAAAATAAAGATCTTTCAAACAATATTAATGTACTAACTAGGAAAGTACCACGATTGAGCAATAGAGCATGATGAATCTGATGGTTCTAGGGAGTCTGTTGGTGTTGATGCAGTTTTCATGTTTCATATAGTGGTTCATCATGCAGATGAGGCAAAGAAGATCTCATTCTCATCACATATTTCCATAAAAAATTCTATTTTTTTCTCAACAGGTTGCAAATAGATCAATGAAATCTTTGGCATAGCAGCAAGGAAAGTTAATAAATCAAACAATACTAGTATTGTTTCTGATAGATATATTGCTCAATTGGGCTATTGTGATTATTATAATGCAATGATGCATAAATTAACAGAAGAAAGTTTCGGCGTAGCAACTACTTCTCTTGGCTCAATTAGAGATTTCGTAGCTGCTACATCAGTTTCAAATTAGGCTATAGAACTATCACATCAAGTATAATCAATTCTTGATATCTAAATGGGTAATTAAATACAAAAATACAAATTATCTCACAATGTGATCCCTACTAAATCAGAGAAACTCGAAAGAACATAAATTTGCAAATCACATATTAGTGCAACCATATGAGAAGTTCAAAAGACAATATATATATGATAGGATATGGCTAGACCTGCCCACGGGCCGAGCCCGCCGGTTTCGGGCCCGGCCCGGCGGGCCACGGGCCTCGGACTGCATGAACCTAGCCCGGCCCTAGACTTGTGCCGCGGTTTAGGGCTCGGCCCTAGGCCCGCCGGTTTAGGGCCGGGCCAGAACCGTAGGGCTAGGGCCGGCCCGGCGGTTCACGCAAATGGGAAATGATAATTTTTTATGAATAGAAAATGATAATTTTTTATGTTTTGATGTTGTTTTGTTTTATTTTAAAAAATTTAAATAACTCATTAAATTGTTGAAAATGAATAAATAAGAACTTTTACATTTTGATGCAGCGTGAATGCTTGACAGGAAGAAAAACTCGTAAAATGCGAGAGAGATAAATCTCAGATTCAATAATATTCAAAACTGCCGTCCATCATCGTCTAACAATGCTTAAATACGAAACCCTAATCACCGAAAAACAAGAAATAACAAAAGGACCCTAAATAAAAATCCAAAAATACGAAATAACCCGAAAAACTGTAAAATTGCAGTTTTGACCCTCTAAAAGATGGAATTTGCCCAAAATCCGTCACAGCTCATGGCGGATTCATGAGTTTTGCTCAGAACGTCGTTTCCACCCGAAAAACACTAGGATTTCTCCCGAATTGAATAAGGGACATGTTTTGCCCGTTGGGCCCGGCCCGGCGGTCCTAACTGCTAGAAGGGCCCGACGGTTCAAGCCTAAGCCCGGCGGGCCGGCCCGTCGGTTAACCGACGGGTTTTCGGTTCAACATGCCTCGACCCGAGCCCGGCCCTTAGTCTTCGGTCCCGGTTACGGTTCGGGCCCGTTGACCGGCGGGCTAGGGCTAAGCCCGTTGACTTAGGGCCGGGCTAGGGCTAAGCCCGACGGGCCTAAAAGCCCAGGCAGGTCTAGATATGGCCCAGCCACTAGGCCCAAGCATAGGCCCAATATAATTGGACCTCGGTACAAGCTCGGCCTAGATGAGCTCGGCCCATAGCCCAAGAGACTTCAGCCCGACCCAGCAACAAAGCCCAAGGACACAGAAGCTTGGCCGACCCACGATCACTGAGGTGGCATCCCACGACCTCGGCTGTGACTGCTGAGGGATCAACCACCCACGACTGCACGATTGTTGAGGTGGCACCCCACGACCTCGGCTACAACTGCCGCTGGAACCGCTCTTGGAAGCCTATAAATAGTGATGTTAGGATAGATTGAAACGGATTCTGTAACTCGAGCATAAATACAAGAAACTATTTCTCTCCGTGGACGTAGATCTAACCAAAGGTCGAACCACGTAAATTCTCGTGTTCTTATTTTCCTTCGTATCAACACTCTAAAAATCCTACGATCGATCACTGGCGCCGTCTGTGGGAATCTCAAAAACTTCTTTTTGTGAAGTCGATCGAACATTTTTAAGTGAATAAACGATGGCAAAATCAACCCGCTCCACCACCGCTGCCGCTGCCGCTGCCGCTGCCAAGTCAAAGCAGAACCAAGGCGATTCGCCCACTAATCCACCTCGGCCACCGATTAACGAGGAGGAGGCCGACGTCAGTCAGAATCAGCAAAGGCGACTTGGCAAGCAGCCCCGTACCGACCAAACTCCCAAAGGCCACCTGGAGGACGTCCCATCGGGCCCGTCTGGGGATACAGCTAGCGGCGGCAAGTCCGGTCAGGGCGGCAGCCGACGTGGTAACGCCGAACTCCAACCTGAGCTTGGAGACGCACTGAAGGCGTACCTGGACCTCCACGAGCAAGACTTTCGTAAGTTCGTCGATCAACATCGACAACTAGGTCAAAACAGAGAAGACGGAGTTGAACCGTCACAAAGGCGATCTCTAAGTCTCCAGATCGTTAGAGACAGGAAAGCCGAACTTCCCCGAAGGCGACAGAACAACAATCGCCGTGGGAACGACTGCGCTTCACCTCAGCGCGGTTCAACGTCACCTCGTCAAAACGCCGTCCCACCTCGGCGTGACGAGGAAAACTCTCACCACGGAAGATTCACCGTCTACGGTCGAATCTCCACTCCATTCACCAATAGGATACTCTATACTCCCCTCCCATCGACGTATAGAGTACCTCCTATCCCGCCGTACAATGGGTCACACGACCCAAGCAACTTCTTGTCATGGTTCCAGTACAACATGGTGAACTAAGGACTTGCCGAAGACATTTACATGTGTAAAGTCTTCCCCGAGCTACTGGTGGACAACGCCAGAAGCTGGTTCGACAGCCTGCCTAGCGGCAGCATAGGGTCGTATGCCGACCTACTCGACGCCTTCGAGCGTCGCTTCTTTCAAAAAGCCGAGGCAAAAATCAGCCCGGCCCAACTCCTCACCTTAAGGCAGAGGCGAGGAGAAACGATTAGTGACTTCTTAGCCCGTTTCTATAACGAGAGCCTAAAGGTCGATCGTCTCTCCGACGACGTTCTCATTTCGGCGTTTCAAAACGCCATTCAGTCCGGAACGCTCTTTTGAGAGCTCGTAAAGGCACGTCCAACGACCTCCAGGCAATTATGGAGTATAGCCGATACATTCACGGAGGCGGATGAGGCTGATCGAAGGAAACGGGCGGCAGATCGGCCCGAGAACAACGATAAAAAGAAGAAAGAGGAGCGCACCGACCACGGGCAAGGTCGCCGAAGTGCCCTCGAAAGGTTACAGCGAGGACCCCTCGAATCTCGCCTAGGACCTCGGCCCGGCCAAGACCGAAGTCAGTTTACCCCACTGACGAAGTCCAGGGCCGAAATATATGAGCTTCACACGAACTTATTCGAGAAGCCACCGCCCATGTCTCGAGGTGGATCGAAACGCCGATCCAAGGAGAGATACTGCAAGTTTCATGACGACTACGGTCATGAAACCGAAGACTGCAGGGATCTCGCATCAAGCATCGAGAACCTGGTACGCGACGGTACCTTTAAATTGTACCAAAGTCGCAACCAGCAAGAGCCCTAACCTCAAGGAAAGGGCAAGAGAAAGAAGAATAGGGGCGGCAATAACTGCGCACCCCACCCCGACAAAAGGACGAGGCATGATGATGAAGACGAAGATGAGGAGCCAAACCAGCCTCAATACGATAGAGTCATCAGTGTCATCACCGGACTACCCCCAGGCTCGACGAAGTCCTCATTGAGAGCCGAGACCCGGAGTCAACCAAGAGAGGAACCTTCCCAAAAAAGGTTCAAGAAGGACGAGGTCATCACTTTTTCTGATGACGACCCAGTCCCCCACGCCATGCCCCATCAGGCGCCACCATCATACAAGCCGTGGTGGCTAATAGCTTGGTTCACCGGGTGTTCGTCGATAGCGGAGCCTCGGTGAGCGTACTCTTCAGAGACTGCTTCAACAAGCTCGGAATCGAAGAAGCCCGACTGAAGCCGGCAACCACTCTAAAGAACTTTACACAACAAGAAACGACAACGGATGGCATCATTTCACTTCCCGTCACTATTGGGAAAAGCCCGCTATCGTCGACAAAGATCATTAACTTCTTTGTCGTAAAAGCCAACTCCCCTTACAATATTATCCTAGGGAGAGACTGGCTAATAGCAACAAAGGCGATCTGCTCGGCATATCACCTGACGATCAAAATTCCGTCTAAAGACGGAGTGATCGCACTTCGGGGAAACCAGGTTCAAGCCAAGGAGTGCATGCAGGTCGCACTCTGAGGTGCTAGAAATCAGCACCCTCAGGCATAGCAACTACAGAACCCCGAAGAGGCGGAGCCGACATCGCCTCCATCCGTCGAACCGGTTGAAGACGTCGCATTATACGAAGATGACCTTACCAAGGTCGTCAAAGTAGGGTTCATTGGAGAAAATGAACTCCGAAGTCAAATGATCCGGCTACTTCAGGAATACAGAGATGTCTTCGCTTGGTCGCCTCTAGATATGACCGGGGTAGCACCAAGCGTCATCACTCATCACCTCAACATCGATCCCGAGGTGAAACCAGTTCGGCAGAAGCAGCGAGCCTTCGCAGCCGAAAGAAATCAAGTGATCCATGACGAGGTGCGCTAGCTGCAAAAGGCTGATATTTTATTCGAAGTAAAATATCCGACCTGGTTGGCTAACCCTGTAATGGTGAAAAAGCAAGGAGGGGGATGACGGATGTGCATAGATTACACCGACCTCAACAAGCACTGCCCGAAGGACTGCTACCCACTTCCCAACATTGACAAAAAGGTCGAAGCTCTTGTTGGCCACAAGATATTCAGCTTCTTGGACCTGTACAAAGGATACCACCAAGTCCTCATGAGCACCGAGGACGCACCGAAGACTACCTTCGTCACTGACTTCGGCATTTATGTATATAAAAAAATGCCCTTCGGATTGAAGAATGCTGGAGCTACATACTAAAGGATGGTCGACAAGATATTCGAGGCCCACATCGGTAAAATTGTCAAAGTGTATGTAGACGATATAGTCGTTAAAAGCAAGGAAATTACCACTTATGTAAACGACCTCGAAATTGTTTTTAGCCTACTTCGTGAAGTAAATCTAAAGTTAAACCCATAAAAGTGTACTTTTATGGTTCGATCTGGAAAGTTTCTAGGGTGTTGGGTTTCACGCGAAGGGCTAAAAGCTAACCCATCAAAAATCCGAGCCATCCAAGAAATGCAAGTGCCGAAGTCGATCCACGACGTGCACAGACTGACAGGCTGCCTAGCTACACTAAGTCGTTTTCTATCTAAGACCGCCGAAAAACAGCTCTTATTCTTCATAATACTAAAGAAGGCGTCGAGCTTCGAGTGGAACGACGAGCACAGGAAGGCTTTCGACGACCTAAAAAGGTACCTCGCAAGCCTCCCCACTTTATCTGTACCGAAAGAAGGTGAGGTTCTTTCCTTGTACCTCGCCGCTTCGGACGAGGCGATCAGTGCGGTCTTGGTACGAGAAGAAAACGACGTCAGCTACCCGTCTACTTCATAAGCTGAGCCCTAAAAAGACCGGAGACAAGGTATCAACCCTTGGAAAAGGTCGCACTTGCATTGGTAAATGCAGCACGGAGACTTCGACCATACTTCTATGCGCATCCAATACAAGTGCTGACCGATCTCCCACTTCGGCAAGTGCTCACCAAGCCGGAAGCATCCGGGCGAATTGCTAAATGGGCTGTAGAACTAGGCGAGCACACAATCTCCTTTGTACCTCGTCAAGCCGTTAAAGGGCAAGCCATGGCCGATTTCCTAGTAGAAGCCAAGTTCACGGAGGTGCAGAAATCCGTCGAACCCGCCGAGGAACAGTTAACAGCCGAAGTACCAAAACAATTTCTGAAAGACTATTGGAAAGTCTACGTGAATGGGGCATCAGTCAACAAAGGGAGTGGAGCCGGAATCTTGCTCGTCAGCCCAGAAGGGAAAGAGACCACCTACGCATTTCGGTTCAACTTCCCGACCACAAATAACGAAGTAGAATATGAAGCTCTAATTGCCGGACTCCGTCTAGCCCAAGCTCTCAAAATACAAGCCATTCAAGTTCACAGTGACTCTCAAATCGTAGTGAGCCACATGCTAGGCAAGTACGAGGCTAAAGGTGAACGAATGAAGAAATACCTCCACAAGGCCAAGGTCCTACAACAAAGTTTCTCATACTTCTAGTTGGTGCGGATCCCAAGATGAGACAACGACCGAGCTGACGCCCTAAGCAAACTCGCGTCGTCTTCATCAACCTCTCCAGTAGAAGAAGTACAACTCCGAAGTATTGACGAAGCCGAAGTTAATGTAGTCACCGAAGACGGACCAAATTGGATGACTCTACTTCGCCACTACTTAGAAAAAGGCGAACTCCCTGCTGATAAGGTAGAGGCTAGGAAACTCCTCGCCAAATCCACCAAGTATGTCCTAGAACAGAGGGTGCTGTATAGAAAATCCTACCTCCAACCTTTCCTAAGGTGTGTAGGGCCCAACCAGGCGAACTACGCACTGCGCGAAGTCCATGAAGGGTCCTGTGGCAGCCACATCGGAGCCCGCGCCCTATCCTAAAAGATCATGAGGTGGGGATATTACTGGCCTACCATGTTCCAGGATGCAATCGACCTCGTAAAACAATGTCCGAAGTGTCAATTCCATGCGACCGTTCTGAGGTTGCCACAGACCGAACTGACCAGCATGCAAAGCCCTTGGCCGTTCATGCAGTGGGGAATAGACATCGTCGGCCCATTTGAAAAAGCTCCCGGCCAATTGCAGTTCCTCATTGTGGCCATCGACTACTTTATGAAGTGGGTCGAAGCTGAACCTCTGGCGCGGATCACAAGTAAAAACGCCCTAAACTTCGTTTGGAAGAACATAGTATGTCGCTTCGGAGTACCTCACGTCCTTGTCTCAGATAATGGAACTCAGTTCACGGATAGGACGTTCAGAGAATGGTGTGACGAACTCCATATCCAACAAAAGTTCACCTCGGTAGCACATCCTCAAGCAAATGGCCAAACCGAGGTTATGAACCGAACAGTAATTAAAGGGTTAAAAACCCGACTCGATAAGGCCAAAGGAGATTGGGCAGCGAACTTACCCCAAGTCCTGTGGTCATACCGAACCACTCCCCGGACATCGCACGGTAAAACACCATACAACTTGGTGTATGGAACCGAAGCAGTGATCCCGGTAGAGATCGGCTTGCCGAGCCCCCGCACGCTTAACTTCGCAGTCCAAGACAATGAAGAGGGACTCCGAACTGACTTGGATTTGTTGGAAGAAAAATGAGAACAAGCCTATATACAAGAAGCTCGATACAAGCAACAAGTAGCTCGGTATTATAATAACCGAGTGAAGCATCAGCAGCTCCAAATAGGCGACTTCGTACTTCGGAATAACGAGGTCAGTAAGGCAGAAAAGCTCGGCAAGCTAGAAGCCACCTGGGAAGGACCGTACCGAGTTCAAGAAGTCCTCGGCAAAGGGTCGTACAAGCTCGCCCACTTATCTGGTGAGCCCGTACCCCGTGCATGGCACATTACTCATTTAAAGAAATACTTTGTATGAATGGGGAGTAATGTTCAAGTTCATTTAGGTTATAAATATCAAGAGTCAGGTCGTCTTTTTAAGTCGTGTACCATTTTAAACTTCATTTTATCAATTAAGTCCGCATTTTTTATTTGTCTACTTTAAGTCCTTTGCATACATCTTGCACACTTGCTCTCTCGTTTATATAAAGTATCTCGATTCTAAAATCCTGACGAGGATAACACAAACTAAACTCCACTTCGGAGTACTACTTAAACGCGCGTAAGGGGACCACCCCTATCGATAATTCGACAAACAAGGAACCTAAACGTCAAAACTTCGTCTTTGGACGAAGTGACTACTTAAAAGCCAAAACTTCATCTTTGGACGAAGTGGTTACTTAAAAGGCAAAACTTCGTCTTTGGACGAAGTGGCTATCTAAATGCCGAAACTCCGTCTTTGGATGAAGTGGCTATGAGAAAAGCCAATACTTCGTCTTTAGACGAAGTGGCCGCTTAAATGACTAAACTTCGTCTTTTAACGAAGTGACTAGTTAGAAACTTTGCTTCATTACCAAATGAAGGAAGAAAAAAGAAAGTGCAAAATTCCATTTTATTTCATATAAGTGGAAAATGTACAATATTACATCATGAAGGCGAAGAACCCGGAGGTCGACTAAAGCTAAGCCAATCTCTAGCAAAGTCCCTACCGGAGTTAAAATTCAAAACATCATCTACAGTCAGTCCACCTCTACCTCGTCCGGAGGCTGAACTTCGACCTCTACCTCGGTCACCCTGAAGTCCACGACCTCGGGAACTTCGGCTGGCTCGGCCCTGACCTCGTCCAGATGTCAACCGCCGTTCTTGACTGTAAAACTCTCGAGAATGGCGTGTTACAATCCTAGGATCAGGGCCGGCCGGCCTCAAAGATTCACCTTCTAAGAATTCTCTAGAAGCGCGGTCAAGCAACCTCGAGTCCGAACTTGGGGTAGCCGAAGTCGATAACTCAGCCTCTGACAAAATACGTCGCTTCAACTTTGGAAAGCGATCAAGGACTGTTTGGTAAATGCTCACCACACGAATGAGCTCTTTAAACTCATCACGAACCTGCCAGGATTCATGTCCATATTGCTCCCTGAAGCTTCGACATCGAGCCTGGAGGTCCTTGACCTTATCATAAGTCTCAGAGATCGTGGATCCCCCAGCTCGGTGAATTATGGTCTCATACTCCATATGCTCCTCTACAATCTCTTTGCAAGTCTTGATGTCGTCCAGAGCTTGCTTGTACTTGTCATCAAGCTCCAGATACCTGGCATGCATCTCATCAAGTTTTTCTAGAGCTGCTCGAAGTTTCACGTCGGCCTCGACCTCAATGTTATCAGCTCGTTTCTTCCAATTCGAAGCATTGAGTTCGGCCACTTCAACGGCTTGACGGAGTTCGGATATTTCTTTAACGAAGTGGGAAGCGTCAAAAAAATCCGAAGCAGACTACAAGACAATAGGTACATAATGATTCAAACAGTCGTTCTTTATTTATAGCCAAACGGCAAAAGAAACGCCGCCCTAATGGCGACGAAGTACAAGACTAAAAAAAAAAAAAAAAAAAAACAGCGAAGAGAGAGAGAAGCCAAAAAATCGTGAATGGCGTCAGTTGACCCCATCACGATTTTCTCCTTCCAGGCCGACCTCTGGTTCCTCGGGGTCGTCGCGGGCTGGCTCTTCGGTGGTCCGTATAGCCGGCCTCTTCAGTAGGTCGGCAATGACCGTCTCCAGGAGGTCATACCTGTCGACGGGACATCGCCGAATAGCCCCCTCGTTGAGCGGCCTCCTCTGAGCGGCGAGCTGCTCGATCACCGGAAATGAGGTGTACTCCAGAAGCACCCCGGCGAAATCCCGCAGTGTCTCCTCCTCAGTCATAACAGCATACCCGTACTTGGTTTTGTCCAAGTCCGGGATGTCGACGGAGATATTGTCAAGCACTGCCGAGATGATCGGGGTGCTAAGGGCACTTGCCAGCTGAATCGCCATCCGGGAGAAGTGCTTCGACCGGAGGACCCGTTCCACCACAACACGGAACACATCCCCCTGTCCAGCCACCACCCCGGCAACCTGGGCCTTCAGCCGACCCACTTCTGCCTCCAGGTCGGCGATCTTCTTCTTCGCCTCTTCGGCGGCAGCCGAAGCTGCCGCCTCCCGCTCCGCCGCCACCTGCGCCGCGGCCTCGGCGAGAGAGATCTTAGCCATTAGCTGATCCTCCACCGCCGCAACCTCGGCCGTCTTCTTCTGGAATTTGGCAACTCCACTCCGGATAAAGTTTGCCAAACCCTGAAGCCCATCCAAAGCCACCTCGGCTTCCTGAAAGGATAAGGGGAACAATTTTATTACAAGGACCAATTAAACACACAACTAGTCTCAATTTCACACGTACCTCGGGAAATGACATCTCCCGTACGTGCCCTTGGCCCGAGGTTGGGTCTCTCTCGACAATTGTTACTTCGTCATCTGACGGAAGTAACATCTGCCGAGGTCATCGACCCACCAGTTGCGATGGAGGGGAGCTGAGTAGGGGGGGTCCGGCTGTGAGCTCACTGACGCCGACCTCCTTATGTCGGCCGTCCTCTCCGACGCTGCCGCCGAAGTGCCCTTATCCGCTAAAGAAGAGGAGGACTTCTGCCTCTTCCTTTTGTTCTTATTTTGCAGGGCGGCTTAGATAGATTGGGCATCCACTACAAAAAAAAAAAAACAAACAGAGAGAAAATACGTCAGTTTATAAGACAAGGTTTCCGAACACAAGCTAGTAAAGCAGGGCCTCACCCAAGTCCGCAGAAGAAGCGTCATTATATGGGCTCAGCCCATAATTTGCGAGCTCGGCTTCCGTATAGTTCCCCTCAATGAGGCCGAGGTCCATCAAACTCGTCTCAAGTTCACCGATTGGTTTCTCGATGTCTCGAGACGCAAGCTTATCGTTGGACCAAGGATACAACGGTACGCCTTCAATCCGGTAGAAGAAAAACTTCTTCTGCCAGTTCGACACCTTGGAGGGCGTCTCTAACTTAAACTTGCTAATCGGGGAAAGGTAAACCCACCCCGTCGCACCCCGCTTAGGCCTAAAAAACCTAAGAAAAGAATTTACTGAAGCCGACCCACCACGGCGGCCGACCTCGACACAGAAAACCGACCACCTACTTGATGGATGCAAGTGCCAACTGACCTAATGCCAGTTGGAGTTCTTCTAAGAGTTCGGCAAAGATATGATTTAATGGAAACCGAAGACCGAAGTGAAGATAATCTTCATATACGGTAAAAAAACCTACTGGAGGAGAGCTACCCCTACCCTCGTCGCGTGGAAGAAGTAATTCCATCGACTCGGGAAAAAAATATCTACGGGCTAAATCTTGCATATAAGAAATAGACATGGTGGAAGCATATGCACGAGAGGCGTCGGACCCCACCAACGGTAAAAATTCGATTTCTCGAAGAATTGGTGGGACACGCGCACGAGTATGAACGTGTAATGTCACCCTCGCTGGAATAATCCTAGAGGGCGAGGGCAACTCCCCTACATTACCACTATCTATTCCCATCGGGGAGGAAGAAGAAGCCATTAAAAGGAATAAGGGAAACAAAAACTTACTTGTCGAATTTTTTCTCCAAAAAAAAGTCACCGGAAAGTGAAAAGAACGGCGGCGCTACGGTCGCAGGTGCAGATTTTGACCTAGGGTTTTAATTCTCTCGCCTGAGTCGTAAATTGGGGAAGAAAGAAAATAGTTACTAGCGTACATTGGAAGCTTTTATAGCAGTGGCACGCCTTTTCAAATCCCGTCTCTTCCCCTCCTCCAATACGATACTGACGCGTGTCCCACTTACGAGGAACTCCAAAAGTCGAGACGTTTCGAGTCCCTCCGAGCAATTCGAGCTCGACCTCGCCCAAACGAGGCGGCCTGCATTTCGACTTCGTCGAAATCTTAATTTTGACGGGGGCAATGCCATTCGAGCTCGACCTCGCCCTCGCCCAAACGAGGCGGCCTGCATTTCGACTTCGTCGAAATCTTAATTTTGACAGGGCAATGCAATTCGAGCTCGACCTCACCCAAATGAGGCGGCTTGCATTTCGACTTCATCGAAATCTTAATTTCGACGGGGCAATGCCATTCGAGCTCGACCTCGCCCAAACGAGGCGGCCTGCATTTCGACTTCGTCGAAATCTTAATTTCGACAGGGCAATGCCATTCGAGCTCGACCTCGCCCAAACGAGGCGGCCTGCATTTCGACTTCGTCGAAATCTTAATTTCGACGGGGCAATGCCATTCGAGCTCGACCTCGCCCAAACGAGGCGGCCTGCATTTTGACTTCGTCAAAATCTTCATTTCGACGGGGCAATGCGATTCGAGCTCGACCTCAGCGATCATAACCTCGCTTCTGTACTTTTTGGGGGGGGGGGGATGTGATAGAATATGGCCCAGCCACTAGGCCCAAGCATAGGCCCAATATAATTGGACCTCGGTACAAGCTCGGCCTAGATGAGCTCGGCCCACAGCCCAAGAGACTTCAGCCCGACCCAACAACAAAGCCCAAGGACACAGAAGCTTGGCCGACCCACGATCGTTGAGGTGGCATCCTACGACCTCGGCTGTGACTGCTGAGGGATCAACCACCCACGACTGCACGATTGCTGAGGTGGCACCCCACGACCTCGGCTACAACTGCCGCTGGAACCGCTCTTGGAAGCCTATAAATAGTGATGTTAGGATAGATTGAAACGGATTCTGTAACTCGAGCATAAATACAAGAAACTATTTTTCTCCGTGGACGTAGATCTAACCAAAGGTCGAACCACGTAAATTCTCGTGTTCTTATTTTCCTTCGTATCAACACTCTAAAAATCCTACGATCGATCAGTATACCTTGCTCATAGTAATTAAAATAATTCATCAACTACAATACTACATTATGACAATGGAATGGAAGACTACAAAAAAACAATATAGAAATATGAAATTGCGAGCATAGAGAAACATAAAAGGAACAAAAGTGACAGCAAAATTACATTTATAAAATAAAATTAAAAAAGTCAAAAAAATGAAAAAGCAAAGAAATTGGAGTCTCGGATTACCGTAAGCTAAGGAGACTTGACTTTGAGGCCGACGCAGCGACGATGCTCGATTTCTTATTCAAAATAAGGTGGTGGCTTTGGTTGGAGGATTAGGGCTTTTGCTCTCTTCAGTTGGCAGCTTATTTTTATCTTTTATTTTGAAAATTGTGTAATGATGAATTGTGGCTCAAAAAGTGGATTTGGGGCTCTATAAATTGTCACGGACAAGAGCTCCAAAATTATAATATTTCATAATGATAGGCTCTAATTTTAGGGCTCTAATACTATTTGTTAGGTCCTACTTTATCAAGTTGAATTAATTTATTATTATTAAGTGTATATTTTATTTTTATTTTTTTGTGATTAATTTCAATAGTGTTCATTTGAATTATTATTTTTTGCATGATTTATTTCTTTATAATTACTAAATAAATTTAATAATATATTTATTTATTATATTTGCATATGTGATTTATTTGAGAAAAATTTTATAGTATTCATAAAATTGAAATAACCATACAAAATACTACAATACTTGGATTAGGGAAAAAAAATACAAAAAAAAACCCATAACTTAACTGAATAATTGAAAAAAAAAGAAAGAAAAAGAATACAAGTAAAACAAATCAAATTATTCATTATCGAAATTTTATGTTGCATGTATCTTAAAATAAAAAAATAAAAAATAAAAAAGAGAAAGAAAGAAAAGAGAAGAAGAAGTTTGCATGTAAAATTATTGAAAAGCAAGTAATAGAAGAAAACGAAAAAAATATTAAAAGAAAAATCAGAAAAAGGGAAATGCAGGGAAAATGGGAAAAGGTAGTTGAATAGTCAAATAATGCAACTCATCTCTCTTCACTGTTCTACCGTGCATGACACTTGCTGTGTGATTTGTCCATATGCGAGTGCATTGCACGCGTCAGTCCAAAATTTTTTTAAGAGCATGGGCTCTCGCAGGAGAGCTTGAGCTCGAAAATTTGGGCTCCCCAATGATGTTAATTTTTAAGAGCCGGCTCTATATCTTCCCAATGATGTTAATTTTTAAGAGCCGGCTCTATGTCTTGCCACATGAACAAGAGCCTTACCATTGTAATTGCCCTAAGAATCGTGAATCCACTTTTGAACATAAATATAAATACTTTTAAATTTTTTGATTATTAACTTTTGAGACATTAAACGATGTCATAATTTTTACTTTTTTCACTAAAATTAAAGATTTTAAATAGTTTACTGAACAATAATTCTTAAGACATGGATTAGTATCGCAATTCTTACTTTTTTCACTAAAAATAAAATATTTCTTATGGTTTTTTGGTAAATAATTCTTGAGACATTTAATTGTATCCTAACTAGTATTATATCTCCACATGTCATCTTTTTGTGTCATAATAGCTCTATCCCCTTTTCTCTTCCTTCTTGTTGAAGGCATCGAAGTAGACAGGAAGAGTGATGGTGACTCATTTCCAGTTTGCCGATCACGCAATTTTAATGGAAAAAAAACTTCTGATAGTAATGCCATGACATGACCATCAAAGGTATTATGGATTTTTGAGATTGCTTCGGGCTTAAAGGTAAATTATTCTAAGAGCTCCTTTTTTAGCCTCGATGTTGACAATCTGAAAATTGCTCGGTTGGCCAACAATGTTGTATTCAAAATTGGGAAGTTTCCTTTTATTATCTTGGCCTTCCTAGTGGTGCGAACCATAGGACAAAAGAAAGTTGGCAATCTGTTATTGATCGTTTTCGAAGAAATTTGCCTGGTTGGAAACAAAAAAACTTATCACTTGTTGGTTGAATCATAATCCTCTACTCGATTCTTTCCTCATTGCCGGTATACTATCTCTCCTTCTTCAAAGCTCTGGTGAGTGTCGTCCAATCTATTACTCCTTTCGTCCCATTTATATAGAGTCCTTTTTTATTCAAATTGAGACTATTAAAATAATAAAAGGGCTATCTATAAATGGAAAGGAGAGAGTACTAAAATTCAATGAAAGTTTTTATGGGGAGAGGGGGGCAATGATAATTGTATAAAATTGCTTGGGTCAAGTGAGATAATGTTTGTAGGCCTAAGGTTGAAGGGGGAACGGGAGTGAGGGATATGAGAGTGTTTAATTTGTCTTTTATGTACTCCTTCCGTCCCAGACCACTTGTGTTAATGATAATTAATTGCTGCACTTCTAGATTATTCTGATAAGTGCATTTATTTCTCAACTGTAATATTTCATATATTCTTTTTGTACTTTTGTAAATCAATATATATGGAATAAGACTTCTCACACCCTCCAAAAAAGGAGGTGACGACACAAATTCCTACATGGTATCAGCCTAAAACCCTAATCTTCCTTCTCTTTCACTATCGCCGCCGTTCTCTCCATGGCTCCTGCAGATCCTCTTTCTTCCGAAACACTTCCTTTTTCCACTCTTATTCACATGATTACTATCAAACTCACATCCACAAATTATCTCCTTTGGAAAACTCAAATCACCTCAGTATTTGAGTGTCAGGATTTGCTCGGCTTTATCGACGGCTCGAACGCAGCTCCACCGCCAACCATCGCTGATACTAATGGTGTTCAACAACCAAACCCAGATTACTCATCGTGGCGAGTCAGTGATAGGCGTATCTCTAGTCTTCTTCTTTCATCTCTCACTGAAGAAACTCTAGCTATTGTCGTGGGTTGCGACTCCTCGCGTGCGATCTGGGTTGCACTCGAGCAAGCCTTTAGCCATGATTCCAAGTCACGGGAATTTAGTTTAAAGGATGAACTTCATTCAATGAAGCTTGGCTCTCGTACTGTCAATGAATTTGGTCGTTCTTTTAAAGCATTATGTGATCACCTTACGGCTATAGGCCGTCCTATTGATGACTCTGATAAGTCACACTGGTTTCTTAGAGGTCTTGGGCCTCGCTTTGCTAATTTCAGTGCTTCTCAAATGGCTCTCTCGCCGCTGCCTCGCTTCAACGAACTTCTGCCCCGCGCAGAAAGTTTTGAAACCTTTCTCAACTCGATGGAGGTTGCAGGCCCTTCATCTGCTGCTTTCGTTGCTCACACTAATCAACGTTCATCCTCAAATTCAAGACCATCTTCTGGTCGTTCTAACCAAGGCCAATCTCGCGGTGGTGGCGGTCGATCACAACAAGGGGGTCGTGGTAATGTTGGATATCGTCGACCCCCTCGATGTCAAATTTGTCGCACTGAAGGCCATTATGCTGATCGTTGCAGCCAGCGTTACGCGCGTCCTCCATCTTCGGACACTGCTAACTTAGCTGAGGCATTTTCTGCAGGCTGCTCTCTTGATCCCTCATCTGTATCAGATTGGTATATTGATACAGGTGCTTCAGCCCACATGACTCTGCACGCCTCTACCTTGGATAATGCTACTCCGTATACTGGTTCTGATGGTGTCGTTATCGGTAACGGTTCCTCTTTACGTATTTCACATTCTGGCCTCTATACTCTCTCTAATAATATTAAACTGCAGAATGTATTGGTTGTTCCAGACTTACAAAAGAACTTATTGTCTATCAGTAGATTGACTTCTGATTATCCCATTGATGTTTTATTTACTGATACTTCCTTCATTATTCAGCATCGAACAACCAAGGCAATTCTGGGACACGGAAGGCGTAAAAATGGTTTATATGTGTTGGATAAAGGCCACTCTGCTCTCGCTGCTTCTCTTCGTTCGACTTGCCCTAAAGCTTCCTTTGAGTTATGGCATGCTCGTCTAGGACATGTCTCATTTGATACTATTTCTTTTTTGCATAAAACTAGACAGCTATCTGTTACTTCTATTTTGCCAAAACCATCTTTATGTCACTTTTGTCAATTGGCAAAAAGTAAACGTTTATCCTTTTCTATAAATGAGAAGCGTGCTGTTTCCGTTTTAGATTTGGTGCATTGTGATTTATGGGGCCCTGCCCCTGTTCTGTCTACTGATGGTTATCGCTATTATGTTATCTTTGTGGATGATTTCAGTAGATTCACGTGGCTTTATCCACTACGTAACAAGTCAGATTTTTATGATGTTCTTGTCCAGTTTGCAGCCTTTGTTCAGAATCAATTCTCTAAAAATATCAAAGTCTTTCAAAGCGATGGTGGCACTGAGTTTTTGAATTCTAGAGTTCGAGATTTTTTTTCTCAAAGTGGCATCCATCATAATGTCTCTTGTCCATATACACCTTCGCAAAATGGTCGGGCAGAGTGTAAGCATCGACATATAATTGAAACTGGACTTGCTATGTTATTTAATGCTAACGCCCCTTCACGTTTATGGTTTGATGCCTTTAGTTCTGCGGTGTTTACTATTAACAGATTACCAACACCTTTATTGAAAGGCCATTCTCCATTTGAGTTACTCTACTCCACAGCTGCAAACTTTGCCAATTTTCATCCTTTCGGGTGTCGCGTCTACCCTTATCTACGAGATTATGCTCCTCATAAGTTGGCACCCCGAAGCATTCCATGCATTTTTATTGGATATAGCAGTAACTATAAAGGCTATCGCTGTCTCGATCCTCTATCGTCTCGAGTATTCCTTACTCATCATGCACAATTTGATGAGACTTTATTTCCTTTTTCAGGCAACACTCATACATCGGCATCCTTAGAGTTCTCAACCTTTTTGGATGCCCCCATATCTAAGCCTCTTGCTTCACCTACGCCTCCTATTTCCACAAGCTCCGAGCAAATTCCATTGCCGTGTTCTCTTTGTGAATTGACTACCGGTTCATCAACTCCAATTCTTGAGGAAGGACAATCTGCTTCCGCGAGCCCATCAAATCTAACTGAACCACCAGCTCCTGCTCCATCACACCCAATGACTACGCGCTCTAAAGCCGGCATTTTTAAGCCGAAGCATTTTGCTGATTTGGCTTTCACTCCGCTGCACTCAGCTCTCTCCGCTTCAACTGAACCTAAAGGATTCAAATCCGCCGCCAAGCACCCACATTAGATTGCTGCCATGGACGAAGAACTTGCTGCTCTTCGTGCTAATAACACCTGGGACCTCGTTCCATGTCCACCTAGCGCAAACATCGTTGGATCTAAATGGGTTTTTCGGACTAAATATCATTCTGATGGAACAGTAGAGCGCCATAAAGCTCGTCTTGTGGCTCAAGGTTTCACTCAATTTCCCGGGCTTGATTTTACTCACACTTTCAGCCCCGTCATCAAAGCATCTACTGTTCACATTGTTCTTGCTCTTGCGGTTATGCATAATTGGCCTCTTCATCAA
Organism: Mentha longifolia; assembly: GCA_001642375.2. NCBI lineage: Eukaryota > Viridiplantae > Streptophyta > Magnoliopsida > Lamiales > Lamiaceae > Mentha > Mentha longifolia. The sequence continues at coordinate 21,295,317 of CM038115.1, forward strand.
CTTGATGTCAAGAATGCATTCCTTCATGGCATTTTGTCTAAGCCCGTTTACATGAAGCAGCCTCCTGGGTATGTCGACCCACGATTTCCTAATCATGTATATCGCCTAAAGAAGACACTTTATGGTCTTAAACAAGCCCCTCGAGCTTGGTTTCAGCGGTTCAGTGATTTTCTCTTCCGGCTTGGCTTCAAGGATACTCGTGCAGATTCTTCTCTTTTCTTCTTCATCAAGGATTCTACCATCCTTTACCTGCTTGTGTATGTGGATGATATTATTCTTACGGGAAATAATCCTTCTATGATTCGACGCTTCATCTCCACACTCCACTCTGAGTTTGCCATTAAAGACTTAGGCAAATTAAATTATTTTTTGGGATTAGAAGTTACGTACACCTCCTCTGGTTTGTTTTTGAGTCAAGCTAAGTATGCTAAAGATATTTTATTAAAAGCTAACTTACTTGATTCAAAGCCTGTTTCTACTCTCCCTTGGTTGCCGGCCATGACTTCACCAGTGTCGGTTCTACTTTCTCGGATCCTTCTTTATATCGTTCTTTGGTTGGTGCTCTGCAGTATTTGACAATCACTCGTCCAGATCTCTCTTATGCTGTTAATGTTGTTAGTCAATTTCTCCAACAACCTACCGACGATCACTTTTTTACTGTCAAACGTATTTTGCGATACGTCAAAGGCACTCTCAACTTTGGACTCACTTTCACTCGTGGTTCTTCTCCTTCCATTGTTGGTTACTCCGATGCCGATTGGGCCCGTTGTATCGAGACGCGTCGCTCTACTTATGGTTATTCCGTCTTTCTTGGTCCAAACTTAATATCTTGGAGTGCTAAGAAGCAGCCTACTGTTTCTCGATCGAGTTGTGAATCTGAATATCGGGCAATGGCAAATGCTGCTACGGAGATAGTTTGGGTCACTAATCTTCTTCGTGAATTACAAGTCTTGCCCCCTGATCGGCCATTACTTTTAAGCGACAATAAAAGTGCTCTTTTCTTGAGTCAAAATCCGGTGGCCCATAAGCGTGCTAAGCATATCGACATTGATTATCACTTTGTACGAGAATTAGTCCAAGCGGGTCGACTTTCTACGCAATTTGTTCCTTCTGAACTACAGATTGCAGATATCTTTACTAAGAGTCTTCCTCGACCTTTGTTCGAAGTTTTTCGTTCCAAGCTCTGCGTTGGTATTCACCCCATGCATCGCTTGAGGGGGGGTGTTAATGATAATTAATTGCTGCACTTCTAGATTATTCTGATAAGTGCATTTATTTCTCAACTGTAATATTTCATATATTCTTTTTGTACTTTTGTAAATCAATATATATGGAATAAGACTTCTCACACGCTCCAAAAAAGGAGGTGACTACACAAATTCCTATAACTTGACCTGTTTTTCTATTCGGGCCGTCCCACACGAATAGATATGTTTCCCAAAAATGGAAACAATAATTGCTTTAACACCTCTCCTCCTTTCCCTAAACCAACACTTTTTAAACCCGTGCCGAAAAGAAACAGACCAATTGGTCTGGGACGGAGGATGGAGTATAAATGAATTTGGAGATAGATGAATGGGGGTAATTCTTTGTGGATTAGGACAATATGCATTCTATTTGGTGGAGGGATGTAACACATGAGGCCAACTAAAAAGAAAGTTAACTAATTATAGTTATGATTTTTTGTAAATAATAAAACGACATAAGTGTGGGCCCCATGTAATACAATTTTCGTGGACCCATCGAAAATGGAAAAAAGTATCGCACTTTTATGAGAAGTCTTCTTGCTAGCTAGTACTTGTCACACCTTCATTAGAGACAATTTGTTAAAATCTTTTTCATACAAAACAAGATGATAACTGCAAATGTCAATTACACTGCACACAAAATATGGATTTCCCATCCGTGCCTACTGTGAAGATAGTAGCTCCACTTCTTGAAGTCTTGAGGCACGAATCAAACCCCGAAAATCTCAGGACGAAGGGGTGGAGTAAGGCGAACCTCGAGAGGAGTGGCCTTCATGTTCGTGTGCCCAGGACTCTCGGCCATATCTATATCTCCATCACAAGGCCTAGCGATTTCGAAGCAATGAAGTAGGCTCGCCAAAGTTAAATGCACCATTCGAAGAGCTATAGGAATTCCGGGGCAAGATCTCCTTCCCGAACCAAAAGGCATGAGCTCGAAGTTATGCCCTTTCATATCAACATCCTTATGACTAGTCAAGAATCTCTCGGGCCTAAACTCGAGTGGCTCCGGCCATAGCTTCTCATCGCGCTGTATCTTCGAGATATTCACCATCAAACGCGTACCTTTGGGCACGTGATAGTTACCGGCCGACAAGGTACAATCTTCCAATGCAGAGCGCAGGCCTAAGACAGGAGCTGCTGGGTACAACCTTAAGGTCTCCTTCACTACTGCTTCAAGATACACAAGCTTGTTTATGTCGGATTCTTCCACGTGTCTATCTTTCCCGATGTGGGCATCCACCTCTTCTCGGGCTTTCTTCATTGCAGTTGGGTTGTTGAGAAGAAGAGACAGAGCCCATGTTAGGGTTATTATTATAGCATCAGTTCCTCCCAACACCATGTTCTGCACCCCATACAAACCAAGCTTTAATTCATTAACAATATAGTGCATGATTTCACCAAAAAAAAAAGTACTACTTCCTCCCTCTTCTATATTAGTCTCACTTTCTTATTTGGATTGTCTTATAAGTATAATTTCCTAAAATGGAAATGTTTATCCATCCATCGTTTATATCTTTGCACGTATTTCAATATGGAGTAATTTAAATTGCAAAATCTTAAATTGTCATAACTTTGTCGTTTGTTGTCCGATTTTAACGATAATTATATCAAATTAAAGGGCTCGTTACGATCTTTTATTTAAGATCAATCATCTCTTTATGAATGTATGGTGTTCTGCTTTGATAGAAATAAAATATTTTTCAAAATGTTAAACAATACACTTTATCTTTAGATAAGATCTCCTAAAAGACCGTGCCGAAAACATTCCGGAGTAATATAGCATGAAGGAGAGAGTAAATTGAGATTTGATAGAGTTTACCAAGCAAGTAGATTTGGTGATGGTATCCGCTTCAAATTCAAACTGGGGAAAATCATCACTTTCCCCTTCCAAAATAGTGAGCATCACATCCATGAAATCTTGATCAACTATTCTGCTTTCATCCTCTAATTTCATCTTCCTCCTTTCTTTGTGCTCTTTCAGCCACTCTTCCATTAAAAGATTCAATTTTGTGGCGATTGATTTCATGCTTTTCTCGTGCCCTTGAAAATCCAGCCAACCCATTGATGGAATTGCATCTGATAAAACAAAAACCCCAAAATAATAAAAGTAATCTCTCACCAATTTCTGCTCACTTCCGCCATTGGCTGGGTCCACCAATCTCTTTCCCACAACCATTCGAGCAAAGGCGTTCAGCGTCAAATCGCCGAACCACCGCTTCATATCGACGGTCAACCCTTCTCCGGCGGCCGTGGAATCGTAGAGTTCCTTGAGAGAAGTCCGCACCTCGGAGGCGCGCACGTTAGCGAGCAGATCGATCCGGCGGCGGGAGAGGAGCTCGAGGGTCGCTATCTTGCGCATGTGGCGCCAGTGGGGGCCGAAGGGGGCGAACCCGAACATGGCGCCGTCGTAAGCTAGTATCCTTGTGGCGGCTATCTTGGGCCGGTCGGCGAAGACCTTGTCGAGAGTGGTGAAGCACTCTTTCGCCGTTTCCCAGCTGCTGATGACGAGATTTTCTTGGGAGCCGAGCTTGATGGTGAAGGCGGGGCCGTGTTTTTCGGCCATGGCGGCGAGGATTTTGTGGGCTAATTTCTTGCCGCCGAAGTGGTGGAGGTGGCCGATGATGGGCAGAGCGCCGCCGGCTCTCGGCAGTGGGTTCTTGTTTGTCGCGGCGGAGTTGGGGCTCCGATGATAGTAATAGCGGAAGAAGAGAAAGAATCCGGTGAGGCATGATGATATGGTGAACAGTAACTGGATTACAGAATCCATGGACGGATGGAGATTGCCGGTGGCGGGATTTCTACTTTTTTTTTTTTTTTTTTTTTTTTTTTTTTGAGCTAATAAAAAGAGAGGTTATGGTATAATTATCATATTATTGGTCAACTTGTGAATGTTATAATAATACAGTATTGATTGCTTACTTGAGATTCTCTATTCCCTACTGAAGTGTACTGACTGTGTCTAAAAAATTGATTTTTTTTTTTAAAATTTAAATTTAAATTTTTAATTTGCATGTACTCCGTATTTTCTTTCTTCAATTGTAACATATTATTAGGGCTAACTATTGGTCTGGTTCTGGTTAACCGGAACCGGAAATTTGGGTACCCGGTACTAGTTATTCACGTTTTTTAGGAACCGATACCGGAACCGGATAAGCTAACTGATTCCTGATTCCGGTACCGGTTATACCGGATTACCGGTTAAGGTACCGGATTTTTTTTAAAAAAACTAAAATTATTTTTTATTTTATTTTTTTAAAGCCTAAAACAAATTAAACAATAACTAAATATAGAAAAATAATAATATATAATTATTTATAAAAATAATAATATATAATTAAGGATTTAGGATATCTTAAATTTTTAGTAATTGTTAATATTAGAAAAACTATACTTATCTTATACTCCCCTCGTCCCAGACCACTTGGCCTGTATATTATATTGGGTCATCCCATACCAATTGGCCTGTTTCCTAATATGGAAAGAATTAGTCATCAAAATGAACCACTAATAATCTCATAATCCAGTCACCTCTCAGCACGTATCCCAATATAATTTATATTCTAAAAGTTTAAATTATCATAACTTGTTTGTTTGTTCTCCGATTTTTATAATTTTTATACCAAATTAAAGGTCTTGATACAATCTTTTATTTAAGATCAGACATCAATATGTTTTTATGCATCTATGATGGTCTAGTTTTAAAACAATGAAATTTGCATTAAAATATTAATCATTACACTTTAACTCTATACACACTCTCCTAAAATTCCGTGCCGAAAAGAAACAGGCCGAGTGGTTTGGGACGGAGGGAATAGTATTTAGTGGATGTCAGATTTTAACGAACTTAAAAAATACAAATTTTATCCAATTTTTGTATTTTTTGATTTTTGATTGATTTTGTTATTAATTTTAAAGTATTTTAATTTTCTCACATTTTTTTGATTTTATTATTTTTTTTTTCAATTTTTTTCGACGTTATTTTGTCCGTAGAGAATCATAGTACAAAGATGCTTGAACACATCTTGGCGCTGTACCCTATGCCCCTGGAGGGCAGTCGCCCATGCAATTAATGAGGAACCTCTGAAGAGGTGACCCAAAATCTCTCGTCCTTGAGAAGCTGCCGCACTTCGAATTTTCTCCGAGGTAAAGTAGCGTATTTCGTGTAGTTTTTTATCCGAGTTAGATGCGTTGGGGTTTGGTCGCCATGAGAGAGCTTACTAGAATAAGGAGGCGAGAGAGAAGTTTAAAGTAGAAAATTAGGGTTCTAGAAATGAGAATTTATGAAGACACGGTCTTTGATTCAAATTAACAAGGACATTTAGACCCAAAAAAGCAAAAATTGAACTAAATTCGTATTTTCTAAGTTGTTGAACAAAATTTTGACATACACTAACATAGATGGACATTCCTATGGATTATCACTATAAACAATACTTATATATAAACAATGCTATACATCAATACATATCTTGCATGTATCAACTATGGTGTTCCAATCATGTACCAAACATTAATTTTTATTAGTTTTATATTATTTTTTATAAAAATAAATAAATCATAGTAGTAATAAACATTTATAAATAAATAAATATTTTTTTAAAAAAATAATATACCCTAATTCTGGATTTATCAACTCTATTTTAGCTAATAAAATTAAAATTAAATACTAAAATATAATTATAAATTTTAATTGGATAAGTGAATCTTAGAAAATAATTATAAAATTAAACAAAATCATTAAAAATGAAAATTGTTATAAAAAGTAGGAGTATAAAACGACTTGAGATCCTCTATCACCAAAATGGTGTCCCAAAATCTAATTTTTATTGTTTTTATTTATTTTTTTCAATAAGTTTATTTTATAATAATTTTATTTAATTTATGATTATTTTCAAGGATCCACCCGTTCCAATTAGGGTTTATAATTTTTTTTTACATTTTAATTTTACTTTTATTAGTATATTAGAGTTGATAAATTCAAAAAATAAAGTATATAATTTTAACAAAGTCCATTTTTTTTTCCTTATAAATGTCTATTATGATTTACTAAATTATAATATTTTTATTTTTATAAAAAATAATATAAAACTAATAGAAATTAGATTTCGAGACACCATTGGGATATAATTTTTGAGATAAAGAATACCATCCAGTATAAAACTAAATTTCATACATCCTTTCAAAATAATAATAAAAAAAATTGATATACGGTTACCAAAATGGGTACATAGAATCCCGAGGGGCTCTTATTTATAATTTATCCCACAGAATGTGAAGATAAAACATGTAGTTGTACGTACGTAGAATAAGTTTGGAAGAATCAAGCGCCGTAGATCTCAGGACGGAGGCGGGGAGCAAGATAAACTTGGAGAGGTGTGGCCTTCAAATTTGTGAGCCCAGCGCTTTCCGTCATATCTATAGGCGCTTCAGAAGATTTGGAAACATCAAAGCAATGAAGAAGGGTAGCCAAAGTGAAGTGAGCCATCCGAAGAGCTAGAGCAGTTCCAGGGCAAGATCTCCTTCCAGAACCAAAAGGAATGTATTCAAAGTTATAACCCTTTGTATCTACCTGTTTGTGGGTGGTAAGGAATCTCTCGGGCTTAAATTGAGTAGCGTGGGGCCACGCCCTCTCATCGCGTTGTATCTTCCAGACATTGATCATCAAACGCGTACCTTTAGGTATGTGATAATTATTGGGCGACAAGGTACAATCCTCAGATGCACAATGGAGTACGCTAATAGGGGCGGCAGGGTACAACCTCAGTGTCTCCTTGATGACGGATTGAATGTAAGGGAGGTCGTTGGTGTCGGCTTCGGTCACGCGTCGATCTTTGCCAACGAGAGAGTGGACCTCGTCCTGAGCTTTCTTGAGCGTTGCAGGGTTGTTGAGGAGAAGAGAGAGAGCCCACGTTAGGTTACCACGAGAGCATTACTACCTGCCAAGATCATGTTGAGGCAATTGGATTTGGTGATGGTGTCTGCCTCTTTCTGGGGGATGTCTGAAGCTTCCAAACTGGTGAGCAAAACATCCATGAAATCTTGATCAGCCTTCTTCAGCTTCCTCCTCTCCTTGTGCTCCTGAAGCCATTCCTCCATGAGTTCATCAAGTTCCTTAGCAATCTTTTTCATCACTTTATCGTACCCCTGCAGATCAAGCCACGCCAGCGACGGAATGGCATCCGACAGGTGGAATACACCAAAATAGTAGAACATGTCCTTCATCACTTTCCTCTGGTGGACCCTGACGTCACTCTCACCGCCGGCGGCAACGAATCGCTTCCCGCCGACCATCTGGATGTTGGTGTTGAGCATGACGTCATCGAACCACTGCTTGATGTCAACGGTCTCACCCACGCTGCGTTGCTTGGCCGCGAGATCGTAGAGCTCCTTCATGGAGGTGCGCATCTCGGCAGTGCGCATGTTAGTGAGGATGTCGACGCGCTTGTGAGAGAGGAGCTCTTGGGTTGCTATCTTGCGCATCTGGCGCCAGTAAGGGCCGTAGGGGGAGAGCCCCAGCATGGTGAAGTTGTAGCTGAGGATCCTTGCGGCGGCGATCTTGGGACGGTCGGCGAGAACTTTGTCGAGAGTAGTGAAGATCTCTTTCGCCATTTCCATGGAGCTGATCACTAGGTTTGTTTGTGACCCCACCCTGATCGTGAAGGCGGGTCCGTACTTGTCGGCCATGGCGCCGAGTGTTTTGTGGGCCAACTCTTTCCCGCTGAAGTGGTGGAGGTGCCCGATGATCGGGAGAGCGCCGCCGGCTCTCGGAAGTGGCTTCTTTTGTGTTGCCTTCTTTTCATTTGGATTATTATTATTTAGTTTTTTATAATAGAAAATAATGAGGAACGAGGCACAAAGAGCTGTCAGTGCAATGGAAAGTAGAGTAAGAGATTTGGTAGCCATAGGAAGCTTGTAGATCGTTATGGTGTTTGGCGGTGATGGAGGAAGAGAAGGGTGTTGGAAGAGCAGCAAATTTTGTGAGGATTTGGAAATTAAACAAGGGATCTTTTTATAGAGCAGAGCTAAATAATACGGAGTAATATAAATATTTTTTTTTTCAAATTTTAACATTTTAAAAAGCGTTGCAATAACGACTCTCACGTATATATATATTTTATATTAACAAAATAATCATATATGAAGAATGAGTATAGTACACATGCACACGTACACTAGACGGAAAATTAGCCATTTATCAATTTCTTTTTTTGATTTGCATCAAAGACCATTATATGCTTGTGAAGTTTCAATTCTCCAAGTGACACTATCACATCTAGAAGGTCGTATATAAATTCTGCCTAATTTTTGTTTCTATTTTGAATTCTATGTGAAGTTTGCAGTGCTTTGGATTACTACATAAAAGAAAACATATGCAAAATAATAGAGTAGTGTAGATCGTTTGTTTGTAATATGCACAACTGAAACGTAGCAGAAAATAAATTGCACATCAGAAATATTTTTTTCGTAGATTAAAAAAGTGCGAGTGATAATCTGCAAAGAATAAAATTGTTTCATGGCTCAATTTCACTAAGTTGAATATACCTAAACTATTTCAACATGAGTGATAAAACATTTCAAAGTTTATAGTCTACAGTTTCTGCCTAACATTTGAAATACAATCCTACAATTTACTTCCACAATAGCTAAATTGATAAATACATGTAAATTAAGTCTCAGACTTTATACCGATAAGATAGTCTACAAAAATATAGATCAATAGATACACACAATTAATCAACATATGTGTTAATTAATTATATGCTATCATGTTTGCAACACCACTATCTAACCATTCAACATTAAATACTGGTGTTTCTTCACTCCAACAGACAATGCAGACGACTTGGTTGAATACTTCAGACTAGTTTTTCTTCTTCCCAAGCCGTAAGTGAAAAAGAATGAATTCTTCTCCTTTTATTAGATGCTCGGCCAGTTGTAGATTTTCTCCAACTGCTCAACTTTATTGTATGAGAAACCATCAAGAGCGTGCCGCAATCTTTGATGCAGAGATTTCGTTCCTTGATATAAGAACTGCTACATAAAATAAACTTATAAATATATTTGATAAGTATAAATACAAATAAAGAATAAATAATAAATAATAAGTATCACATAAATGAAATATTAAAACAAATTTATTGATCGAGTTCAAATAAATATTGAGAACGTTGGTAACACATGAACCAACATTTCCTTTTAAACTTAAAACTATGCAACCTTTACGGATGGGATCCTGTGTTGCAATTTGGTGTTCCAATTTTAATTCTAATAGTTTTATATTATTTTCCATAAAAATAAAAATTACTGTAACATAATAAGTTATAATAAATATTTATAAATCAAGATCAGTTTTTTTAATAATTATGTACCCTATTTTTGAATTTATCAATCCTAATATAACTGATAAAAATGATATTAATTGTCAAAAATAATTATAAATCCTAGTTAGATGAGTGAACCCTAGAAAATTATTGTAAATTAAACTAAATCATGATAAATTAAAATTATTGAAAAATAAAATAAAACTAATAGAAAATAAGATTTGAGTCGGAACATATTTTTTGGTACAGAGAATCCCAAGTGCAACCCTTATTATAAATATATCTATCCCAAACTTTTCAATGTGTGCCAATTTTATTCTTGAAGTAACTCAAAATTAAAAATTGATAGAAGAAGTCCTTAATGAGGGTTGTCTGCCAATATTTTCGATTTCATTGTTGGATATTCGACGACGAAATAGTTTCGAAAAAAATAATAGACTTGCGTTAACTTCGCTATTCAATTATTCCGCCACTAAGTGTCTGGTTCTGACATATTTTAAAGATAAAATTGATACACATAAAAAAAAATCAACATAAAAATTAACCAAATGTGGGGATATATTCTAGCATTAATCCGAGAATTCTATATTTTTGGACCAACTAAAGTTAAATGGATAATGCAAACAGGGAAACAGTTTTGTTTGTTTGTTGTGTTCGTTAAAAGATTATGAGAGCATCTCCAGTTTAGAGAATAATTGAAAATTATATTAAAAATAAATAAATAAATAAAATAATAATTTACTAAATTCAATTACAAAGTACCAAAATATCTTTTCACGTCCATCTTGTGCGAACCAAAAAAAAAAACAATGATAATTTTTGTTTTGTGAAAGCGGATATTAAAATAAGAAATAAAAAAGACCAATAAGAAATAAAGCTTAAAGTAAAATTATAGAAAAAAATATATATTACCAAACTGCCATCGAGCCCGACTCTTTAGAGAAAGCCCGTGGAGAGAGAGCCCATGCATGTAGCTGGCTATTTGTGGGATGTCAAGGTGGGTAGTAGTTCTTGGATAGGTGCACACGTTTTGGATATCAAATCGCCCGTTGTTGGAGTTCTTAGTGGCTAAGAATTTCATTAATTAATTTGATTTGATTTATGATTTTAATAATCATTATCTATACAAGTAAACTGATTTTTTTTTAAATCTAGTTTTAATATCATATATAGAAAAATAAAGATACAATAATTTGTGTATACATGTTATTTGTTGTGCATAGCTAAGAAATAAATTATCAGCATAACCAGGGTTAGTATTTATTGAATATTTGTACTTCGTTAGCATGTCAGCTTCTTAGAGGGACTACGGCCTTTGAGCTGCTGAAATATTGATAAGATCCTGGACCTCCTGGAGAAGGAGACCCCTACTTTAGAACTGGATCCTCACTTTAGTGCCCGCAATCCTTGGTATATGCGGAGCTTGAGATCTGCAGCTGATATTCTCTACAGCCCTGGGGAGCATGAGAGTATCTTGCCTGCTTGGGAAGAGATTCCTTACTACCTTCTTCCTCCTCAAGCTGGGATGTTCGGGCTACTAGAGGAGGCCTTCAAAATGGTAAGTATTTGTAAGGATATTATGAAAAAATATTATTTCATTATTTGTGGGCTGCAAGCCTTCATTTACTTTGTCCTTCTCATGGACTTCTTTTTATTACAGGCGATGGGTAAGGCATCTCCTCTTCCCTGTTTCATTCTCATTGGTGACTTAAAGAATTCTAACGTATACTTCCGTCTTTTGCAGACGGGAGATTCCTTGCAAGAGATCAAGGCTATTCAGGCGTCGGAGGAAGCGTCTTTTCTTCAATCCCCGCGCGGGATCACATTGAGTGGGCTCTTGAACAGCAGAGGAACCTTAGAGCTCGGTGGGCCCTCTGGGAGATCGGATCCAGCTCCTCAGCCCCACTCTCCAGTCCCAGTTCCTCCAATGGATCAGGTGACGAGCCAAGTATCCAGCCCCACGATGGCCCCGGAGATGACCCAGACCTCGAGCCAAGTGACGGACCAGATGACGACTCCAACATCCGACCAGATGACGGACCAAGTGCTTGGCTTCAACATCCGCAGAGGGTTTTTAAACTAGTTCCAAGAGATTTTTCCATCAACTAATTTTTATAATAATTAATAATATAAGTAGACAAAAGATGATGAAACTTTGAATGAACTTTAGATATTTCGTTTTAAGATATCAGCTTTTTCCCTTGTTTTAGTGATGCTACCTCAATAACGCCTTTCCAGTCACCGTCTTCCAGCTATGAGCCTGCAAAACAACACCGGAGGAATGGGGAGGGTTCCTCCGGGAAGACACTCCGACGCTCAAGTCAGTGTGTGTTCGATAGAAATCCGCTTCAGCAAAGCTTGCAGCGGAGGTAAAGTAGTAATGGAAAATGCGTACCTTTTCGTGATGAAGAAGATCAAGTATTTATAGGAGAATAGAAGGTGAGAACAGAAGAGTAATTTCCTTTTAATTCCCAGGGTTAAATAAGTCTTTTCAGGGGAGACAAGTCGGTTAGAGAGAATATTTTAGTTATGATTAGCGGTCCCCGAGGTGGTCCCCGCGGTCATGTTTTTTCTACACTCCACGTAGGGATCTGGGATTAAAGGGGATGATAACGGAGGGTGATCTGCACCTCATATACTCAGATCCAGTATAGAGGTGATCTGCGCCTCTCCTACCCAGATCCAGGACAAGGGGTGATCTGGATCCATTACACTTAATTCGCCTATAGACCAGATCTTCAGTGATCTGGCGGGGGTCCGGCATCTGTGTATTTATCGCCCCTGTATTTCGAAAGCATGTTACGGAGCTGATAGATTACTCCCTATCAGCTACTCCCCCCCCAGGTCTGGGACGATTTCCGAGAGTTCCAGATTAAGGTTATCTTCTTCCATACGCTAAGTAAGGGAAACTTTCTTCTCAACTGACGCTTACCTCACCATGTTCGAGGTGTAATGATAACGTCTCCTTGGGGAGTCTAAACGCCTCCCGCTTTCTAGGCCCTTGATTTTTTTTCGGCTTGATCTCCGCCATTCCTTTTTCCCGCTAGTCTTCCCTTATAAATAGGGGTGGTCCTACTTATTTTCATTCATCTTCTCCGGCGGGAAAGGAAGAAGAGTTTGTTTATGGCCGAAGATGATTTTCTCCGATAAAAACGTGTCATCCATTTGAGCGAAGCTTCCTCTTATCAGAAACATTGCGATGATAGAAATTAAATGCTTTGTAATCTGAGGCCACTTAAGCCTATGATGATCTTTTGTCGCCCAATTTCATTTTTATGAATGAGCGCATGAAACTGTCTGAGGCTTCTCGCTTTCTCTTCTTCTCTCCTTTTTTTTTTTGTATATAAATATATGTATAGAGATATACAACATCAGAGCGACATCTGATGCATATTTATGTTATTTATATTTCCAGAAGCATAAATTGGAGTGACATCCTATTTTGCTTCTGCCAGGAATTTCTTATATATCACAATCTTACTTCTTGGGTATGTGGATGGCATTTGCTACTTTCCTACTTTTGCAGATCCAAAACTCTTGGGCTTCGAGGACATAAAAAACCTTATATATTAGGCATTAAAAAGGAAAATATGAAGACACCATTCCAGATACCTGCTTAATGTGGACTATTTATTAAATAAAATTTTTTGGGTATATAAAAATAGAACAAAGTTCCAAGTATCCTATGCCAAGTAGGACTAAATCAATGAACTAACTAATTAATCTCTTTTATACCTTTCAGGGGGACGGAAATTGTCCCCAATTTGGATCTGTGTCATTATATTACATGTGATACTTCTTCCAGTAGGATAGAAGAACACTTTCGCATAGCTTTAGCACCACATTAGATCCTCTAGCCTGGTGCCATCAGATCTGCATTGTGTAGATCTACTCTACGGAGGACTTGTTATTTTTAAGCTTTGTACTTTCAGGTCTTAGGGTATACAGATCCCTTTTCGCAGGTTTGTAAATTGCAAATTATCTGGTACCAACTTTGGAGGAGTGGGGGAGGGGTTTCCCTACATAGGCTTGCAATTTATAAGGTCTAGATTTCCAGATATTATTACACGTAGATCCTCTCGTGAAGATTCTGTGATTTTCTAGGCCTGTGTTTCTAGGTCCTATATTTGTACAGATCCTCTAGTAAGGATCCTGCTATTCCCAGGACCCATGTTTCCAGGCCCTATTGTTTACAGATCCTTTCTTGGGAGGTCCGTTACATTACTAAAGCGTATTTCTTACGCTTCACGACTTTCTAGGGCCATCGCCCCCTTTTCTTTATCGGGACCCGAAACTGCCGTCACTTCCTACCATCATAACTTCTGCACCCACATCTCCATAACCGACGAGACGTGCTTCTTAATTACAGGTAATAGGGGGTTTTTCCTTTAACTTCCTTCATTTAAAAGGGGTATATTTATAAGATAATTTAGAAAGAGAGAAACCCATACTTAGAAATTTTCTGCCATTTTTCTTGAAGGGCTTTTCTTGTGCTTTTTCTAGGAACTACCTCTTGCTTCTCTTTTCACCACAACTTTCTTCCCCGCAAACAGGTACCTCCTTTTCCCCTTGCTTCTTCATCCTTCTTTATTCGCATTAGTTTATTTCCTAGTGCTTGTTACGCTTAAGCGATAAAGAAAGATGGTTTCTTCCTCTAGACAAGGTGCCTAGGGTAAGGGTAAGAAAAAGGTAATTGAGGGTGAAGAGGAAAAAGAGGGCAGAGCTACCGCGCAGCCACCTCTTCCCCTCGGTGAGTATGAATCTTCCACCGTATCCTCCTTAGAATTGGGCCTAATTTTAAGTAGATTAGGAAATACTAGGGGCTTTACTATAGATATTCCGGAATCTAGTGAGCGCCCTTTACTTCCTCAAGCCAATCATAAGATTTTTTTGGCTTCGTCAATTGGAGGCAGGCCTGCGATTCCCTGTTCCTCCTTTTTTGGCTAGTTTAGCAGCAAAATATGATATTCCCTTGAACCAATTGAACCCTGCTTCTTTTCGTAGAGCTATTTTGTTTTATATAGCAACCACTTTATATGGCGTGGAAGATCCAGTGTCCTTGTTTTTTAGGACCCATGAGTTAAAACATCACGGATATCATTTGTATTTTTCTCCCCTAGGTTGGTTTCATAAATTCTATGGCCAATACGAGTCTATAGACAGAAAATGGCACCCTCAATATCTGACAGTAGGTGCTCCTTCCCCCAATTCCTGGAATATTCCTGATATACCTCTGTATACCGAGCCTAAGAGAGATAAGCCTTATTTTGAGAAGGTCACCCTGTTTGCATGGGAAAAGGATATTCTTCATGACCTGCTTAGGGAGTATCCGGCAGGTCATGGGATGTTGAAGCCACTTCTTCTCAGTGAAGAGGTGTTGTCTTTTTTTGATTTGAGGCATGGGACTCCTTGGAATCCCTCTATGGGTAAATACTTCATATTTTGGATTCGAGTGTTTTTACACATGTGTCTTGAATTCAATCATGTTTCTGACTTATAGTTATCTTGTTTTTCAGATAAGTCAGCCAGATCCGTTCTCTGGGAAAAGGCAAGAAAATAAATGGAGGAACGGATGGCTGCTATGGCTGCAGCCTCTGAACGGGTTCCTCCAGCCTCCAGCCTCTGCAGCAATAACAACTCCCTCTTTAATTCATGTTCCGGTTTCTACCTCCCCAACGGGAATCATAATAGAGCCGAGGGCTTCTGTGCCACTTCATCCTCCTGCTTCACAGATCCCACCTTCTACAGTGCCTACAGGTCCCGCACAGGGATCTGGGAATGCTGTCCAACCTAAGGGATCTGTTCCCCGAGCTAGGGGAAAGTCTACTTTGCCCGGGTTGACCATAAGAGAAGTGCCCACTCCTCGGGCTGTTATGTCTCTTTCTACACGTCCCTCTCACCCCTTGGCTGCTGAGGTGGACCGTAGCCTTTCCACCTGGTCTGAGGGGGTGGTTCTTCCCTCCGGCGAAGATCCGAACTTTCAGTCCTTAGAAGGGTTTTTGGCAGATTTATTCGCCACTACTGAAGCACCAGCTCCCACAGAGCTTAATAGACCATCCGTCCCCCGGAAGAAACCTTCGGATTCCATATCTTCCACAGATCCGAAGAGAAAAAAAAGATTTCTGCCAGTAGTGCTGACCGGAGAGTGGGCCTGTCCATTTCTAACGTTTTGTCGCCTACTCCTATCTCTGCGGCACCATCTGCTGTGGGTCATCCGAGGTATTCCAGCACCCTGGCTAGATATGCTACTGCTAACCCCTATATGGTGGTTAATCCTCCCGAGCCAGCCATGGTGGAAAGTCCTGCTTCTGAGGCCACCCTGGCTATGTTCCATGCATTGCGCATGAAGGGTTTGGATGTCCCTACAGCCTCCTATACCGTGCCCGGGGTTAATGTGAGTTTTCCTGGCACGGTTAGGGGTATTGATGGAGGTACTGCCTCTAATATTTTGGACAGCATTCCACGTGCTGAAGATTGGAGACATCTGAATAGGTTATCCTCTGTAGAGCTTATCCGCCAGGCGTCTGTCCATGAGATTAAGGTACTAGAAGGGAATTTTAATTTGGAAAGATATCTTTTGTCATCTCCATTAATTATTTATTTACTTGTTACTTTATTATGTCTAGGCCGTAGCCTTCAGATCTATGCTTTCGCTTAGAGCATTAGCCTATGATCCCATGAAAGGGGAAATATCCGGCATGCATTCCTCCCACGAGCATCTGCAAGAGGAAGTGATGCGGCTGAGGATGGCTCGCAGTGAAGAGCACGCAGCCAAAGTTAAGGCTCTGAATGACCGAGCAGCGCATCTGGAGCAGGAGCTGATGGATCTGAAGCGGCGAGAGGCAGATCGGGAGAAGTTAGCCCAAGAGCAAGAGCGCTATTTTCAACAGATGGAGAAGGATCTGGCCGATCAGAAGGCGCGTGCCAAAGATCTTCAAAGAGCCTGTGATAAGGCTAAAGCAGATCTAATTCAGGCATCTGAGAGCCACAAAGATGCCATGGAGCGGGCATGTGATAACGCCATCAAGAAAAGTACCGAAATGGGTCTGCAGAAAGGGCTCGTTACCGGGTCTGCAGTAGGGGCCCAGCGCTGCAGATCTTGTCTGCTGATGACGCCTTACGGCCAGGCCTTCCTTCGTGCCTCGGTGCGGGATCTCCCCGAAGACTTTCTCCATTCCGAAGACTTCTGGGAAAGGATAAGTGTTCCCCTAGCCTTTTGGATTGGGGCTATCACCGAAGAGGTTCTTACTCAGCTGGGTCTGAGAGATAGGATGCAGGATCTGAATATTGATAAGATCCTGGACCTCCTGGAGAAGGAGACCCCTACTTTAGAACTGGATCCTCACTTTAGTGCCCGCAATCCTTGGTATATGCGGAGCTTGAGATCTGCAGCTGATATTCTCTACAGCCCTGGGGAGCATGAGAGTATCTTGCCTGCTTGGGAAGAGATTCCTTACTACCTTCTTCCTCCTCAAGCTGGGATGTTCGGGCTACTAGAGGAGGCCTTCAAAATGGTAAGTATTTGTAAGGATATTATGAAAAAATATTATTTCATTATTTGTGGGCTGCAAGCCTTCATTTACTTTGTCCTTCTCATGGACTTCTTTTTATTACAGGCGATGGGTAAGGCATCTCCTCTTCCCTGTTTCATTCTCATTGGTGACTTAAAGAATTCTAACGTATACTTCCGTCTTTTGCAGACGGGAGATTCCTTGCAAGAGATCAAGGCTATTCAGGCGTCGGAGGAAGCGTCTTTTCTTCAATCCCCGCGCGGGATCACATTGAGTGGGCTCTTGAACAGCAGAGGAACCTTAGAGCTCGGTGGGCCCTCTGGGAGATCAGATCCAGCTCCTCAGTCCCACTCTCCAGTCCCAGTTCCTCCAATGGATCAGGTGACGAGCCAAGTATCCAGCCCCACGATGGCCCCGGAGATGACCCAGACCTCGAGCCAAGTGACGGACCAGATGACGACTCCAACATCCGACCAGATGACGGACCAAGTGCCTGGCCAGCAGAGTTCATCCCCCTATCCATCACAGATGCCTCTGCCTCTTCCCCACCCGTCAGATCCCGCAGATCACCTCTCTTCAGACCCGGTGGGCGTGGCTCCTGTTCAGGGAGATTTTCCAGAGGTAGAGGAAGGAGTCAACCTTTTCGAGGAAATTATGGCAGGCACTTTCGAGAGCACAACAGGGGCGGCCAGTTCTTCCATCGAGGTCCCTCCTCAGGTCGTCGACTCATCAAGTATTTTGGCACCTGGCGCCAATCAGGACCTGCCCGAGCAAACTCCCGGTGGCGGGGATAAGTTACAAGAGTAGGATCTTTTTAAGGACATAGATGTGCCATGTAGTGGGATTGGCTCCACTAGTACTCTTTTTTTTTTTTTTTTATGTGTTTGTTTATGGATTTCGTATCACATTCCGTTATAATATGCATTCTTATTTCATTTTTCCATGTTTTGTTTTTATTTTGTGAATAGTTTTTGAAAATTTTGAATTAATTTTCGTAAATAGATACTTGCAACTATGAGTGAATGGATAGTAGGGGGTATACCCCTACTCCCCCCCCCCCAAGTGAATTATAAGAATAGGAATGAATTATAATTCATTTCTTTGAAGACAATAAAAAGGAAAATATTATATTTCATGAACTCCAATCATAACATATAGTGGGTTGGTTTTTGCATACCTTCTTCCCCTTCTTTTAGGTTCATCACACTACTAGAAAGCTTTAAACGTAATACTTCTTCAAATTATTGATGTTCCATGGTCTGGGCAGATCCCTTCCTTCTGCATCTTTGAGCTCATATGCTCTTCTTTTGAGTACTTTAGTAACGACATAAGGTCCTTCCCAATTAGGGTCCAGTTTTCCCGTAGGCTTGAGAGCATCTGCTCTTTTCAGCACCAAGTCCCCCTTTTCGAATTGACGTGCTTGGACTTTCTTGTTATAGGCATTCCGCATCTGTTGCTTATATTGTCAGCTCTGTTTTGAGCTTCTGCTCTGTGTTCTTCAATCAAGTCCAGATTTTCTCTGAGTAATCCCAGGTTCTGGTTTTCATCATATTTTAAAATTCGGTGTGATTTTGCTTCTGCTTCTGCCGGTACCCCAGCTGTTGATCCATATACCAGATTGAAGGGAGATTCTCATGTGGCGGTTCTGGGGCTGGTTCGGTAGGCCCAAAGTACTGAGTCCAGCTTGTCCGCCCAGTTCCCTTTTGCTTTTCCTAATCTGGCTTTAATTCCAGATACAATAGTTCTATTTGTGACTTTAACTTGCCCATTAGCTTGCGGATGGGCTACTGCCACGAATCGCTGTTGAATTCCCATTTCTTGGCACCATGCCTGCACAGATGCACCTGTGAATTGGGTTCCATTATCAGAGATGAGAATTCTGGGAACACCAAAGCGGCAGCATATGTTTTTCCAGATGAATTTTTTCATGGCCTGTTCTGTGATTTTGACTACAGCTTCAGCCTCTACCTATTTAAAGAAATAGTCAATAGCGACAATCAAGAAAACCCTTCCACCAGGGGCTATGGGGAATTTCCCCACAATATCGATTCCCCACTTATCAAAGGGGTAAGGGGAAGACATGACTCCCATTTCCTCTGCAGGCCTATGAATCAATCTGCCATTTTTTTGGCAAGGCTCACATTTTTTAACCAATTCCTTGGCATCTTTTTCAATGCTGGGCCAAAAGAACCCGGCTCTCAAGACCTTTCTGGTCAGATCCTTGAATCCCGTGTGAGCACCAGCAGCTCCTTCATGTATCTCTCTCAATAAGTATTCCCCTTCCGGCTCAGATAAGCATCTGAGATAAGGGTGCGTGAAAGATCTTCGGTTTAAGAAACCTTCAAATAGGAAGAATTTTGCCATAATCATTTTTTTATGTCTATCGACGTTGGCTTCACCTTGTTCCTCGACTTTCAGGACCTGGATGATGGGTGTTCTCCAGTCTCTGATTTCTTGTATTGCGCTAACTTCAGTTAGGCCAGATCTGGTATCTGCTTGCAGTACGGTCAGATCCCCATCCCATGCACCTTCAATGGCACTTGCAATCCTGGAAAGCTTATCCGCTTCTTCATTCTTTTCCCTGGGGATCTGAATGATCTCTGCTTTTGAGAATTTGGCCAGCAAAGCTTCAGCCACAGATGCATACGTTATTATCCTTTCCTCTTTCCTCTCACACATTCTTAATAATTGGTGTGTTACTAGTTGGGAATCAGAATAGATTTCCACCCTCTTGGCATTCATGCTTAATAGGATATGTAGGGATCTGATGAGGGCTTCATATTCAGCCTCATTATTTGATGCCACGAACTTGAATTTGATGGCAAACCTGTATTCCTTGTTGTCAGGATCGAGGATGTGTATCCCAGCTCCCGATCCCTCTTTGGTAACCGAGCTATCCACATAGGCTCTCCATGCCTTTTCTTCTTTTTCATCACCTTGTGTGGTTTCTTGCATAAAATCAGCTAAGGCCTGTGCCTTTATAGCTGTTCTGGGCTCGAACTCTACGTCATACTCACTGAGCTCTATGGCCCATTTCACCATTCGTCCTGATAGATCTGGCTTCCCCAACACCTGCTTGAGCGGGATATTGGTCCTTACTATGACTTTATGGGATAAAAAATAAGGTCGTAACCTTCGAGCAGTGACCATTACCGCCAGTGCGGCCTTTTCTATGTCGGTATACCTTGTTTCCGGTCCTTGAATCATTTTGCTGACATAGTAGATTGGGATCTGGACAGATCCATCTTCCTTGATAAGAACTGAGCTTAAAGATTTTTCTCCTACTGCAAAGTAGAGGTATAAAACCTCTTTTGGTGCTGGTTTCGTAAGCAAAGGGAGAGAGACCAGATGCTTTTTGAGCTCCTCAAAAGCGTCTTGACATTGCTGAGTCCATTCAAACTGGCTACCTTTCCTTAACACTTTAAAGAAAGGCAGACTTCTATCAGCAGATCTGGAAATGAAACGACTTAGGGCTGTGATTCTGCCGTTAAGTTTTTGTATCTCCCGGATGTTCCTGGGAGGAGCCATCTCCAACACAGCCTGCACTTTGGCTTGATTTACCTCAATCCCTCTGGGTGTTACCACATATCCCAAGAATTTTTCTGATTGTACCCCAAAGGCACATTTGGCTGGGTTTAGTTTCAGATGATAGAATCGAGCCACAGCAAAGGCTTCCTCCAGATCATTGATATGATCTGCAGCTTTCATACTTTTCACCAATATGTCATCGACATAAATCTCCATGTTCTTTCCAATTTGTTTTCTGAATATCTTATCCATCATACGCTGGTAAGTAGCCCCAACATTTTTTAAACCAAAAGGCATACTTTGGAAACCGAAAGTTCCCACGCAGACCCCAAAAGCTGCTTTATTGACATCATCTGGGTCCATTTTCACCTGGTGATACCCTTGGTATGCGTCCATCATTGACAATAGCTCGCATCCAGATGTGGAGTCCAACATTTGATCGATTCTGGGCAAGGGATAGTGATCTTTGGGACACGCCTTGTTCAGATCCCTGAAGTCTATGCACATTCTCCACGTGCCAGTGTTGCCTTTGGGCACCATAACAGCGTTGGATAGCCATTCTGGGAATTGTACTTCCCGTATATGTTTGGCTTCCAACAGCTTCTGTACCTCTTCTTTAATGACCTGGTCCTTTTCTGTTCCGAATTGTCGAAGCTTCTGCTTCACCGGCTTGGCTTGGGGATCTACATTAAGGCTGTGTAAAGCGACCTCTGGGTCTATCCCTATTAGATCAGAGGATGAGAATGCGAACATATCCACATTCTTTCGTAAGCATACTATCAACACTTTGGATATCGCATCTGGCATCTGTGTCCCGATGCGCGTAGTAAACCCCGTTTCATTAGGCATTAATTCCACCAGCAACAGTTCTTCAGCCGGTTGGATTTGGGAATTGTTTTCTACTGCAGGTTCCTCAGACCTCATTCGTTTA
Source organism: Mentha longifolia (assembly GCA_001642375.2). Lineage (NCBI taxonomy): Eukaryota > Viridiplantae > Streptophyta > Magnoliopsida > Lamiales > Lamiaceae > Mentha > Mentha longifolia. The sequence continues at coordinate 21,316,855 of CM038115.1, forward strand.
TCCTCAGGTCCTGCTACCCACTGGGGATCTCTCAATTCGTCCCCAGATCTTTTCTTAGCCTCACCGGCCTTCACTGACTGTATATAGCATTTCCGCGATAGGACCTGGTCCCCTGCGGCAAATCCCACTCGGTTGCCCACCGGAAATTTCATCATCAAATGGTAGGTTGATACTACAGCCTGAAAATTACTGAGAGCTGTTCTGCCCAGTATTACGTTATAAGCTGGCTTTTGCCTTACTACCAAGAAGGTAGTTGGTCTAGAGATCTGCAAATCTCCATCCCCCAAGGTCAACATCAGCTCTACTGAGCCTAATGACATGACCAGACCTCCAGCAAAACCGTGTAATGTCGTGGCCACCCCATCTAGTGGTTTGTGCAGATCCATTTGTAGAAAGCAATCTTCGAAGATTACGTTCATCCCAGCTCCCGTATCTACGAATACTCTTTTTACTTCATATCGTTCGATCCCTGCTGTGATAACCAGAGCATCTTCATGGGGATGAATTAGGGATCTGTCATCTTCAATCCTAAAAGATATTTCAGGATGAGGTACTCCTCCTTCAATCTTCATTATGTCATGTTTTTCCAACATCTGAATTTCTCTGTGATGCGCCTTGCGGCTTCTGTTGGAATCACCTCCTGTAGGTCCTCCATAGATCATGGAGATTACGCCTTTATTGGCTACAGCTTCTGTTGATGCTTCTTTTTTGCGGGAATTTACCATCCCTTTCATCTTTACGCCTTTTGGGTTGGCTAGATTCTTTCTTGACATACTCTAATAGTTGACCCTCTTGTATGAGTTTTTCGATGACTATTTTCAAATTACGGCACTCATTAGTGGTATGCCCGTAATCATTGTGAAATTTGCAGAATTTATCGGAAGGAGGTCGCCTTGGAGGCTGGTCCCTACCAGGGGGGATCTGTACCCCTGGTTTCTTAATCACTACTTCCAACAGATCAGCTGGGGATCTGGTAAGTGGTGTGAGGGATCGTTGAAATCTTTCATTCTTCTCGGGTTTCCTCCCTTCAGGAGCTCCTCTTTTCCTATCATTGGGCTTCTTGTCTTTTTTGAAGGTTACATCTGCCCGCTTAGCATTCATGGCCTCTTCCATGTTTATATACTTTTGTACCCGAGATAAGAGCTCATCAAAGGTTTCGGCGGGTTTCTTCATTAGTGAGGCGAAGAAATGTCCTGGCCTCAATCCTTCCACAAAGGAATGTATTTTTGATGTAGCACCCACACCTGGGATTTCTAGTATGGCCTCATTGAATCGGGTCATATATTCTCTCAAGCTTTCATTGGCCCCTTGCTTGATGGTTGTTAGATATAACGAGTTTTTGGTGGATCTTTTTGAACTCACAAATTGATGTAGGAAGATCTCTCTTAGGTCTTTGAATGAGTGGATCAAGTTCCTAGGCAGCTGCTGAAACCACTGCTGTGCAGGGCCAGAAAGAGTGGTTAAGAATACCCTACATTTGACTCCTTCAGAGTATTGGTACAATAAGCATAAACTCTCAAATTTCATGAGATGTTCTTCGGGATCTCCTTGCCCCTTATACTCACAAGAGACTGATTTGAAGTTCTTGGGAATAGGGTCGGTTTGAATATCTGCCGAGAAAGGGCTGTTCTCATTGACATAATCGGGACCATATTCGGATCTGCTTTCCTTCCCGGTACGGGCTATAGATGTGCCCATTGTCTCTTCTGTCGGATGGACAGATTCATCTGCATTTCACTTTTCAGATGCTTGGTGCACCTTGCGGAGCTCTTCCAACTCTTTAGCCATGACCCTCATTTGGCCTTGTTGATCTTGGATCTGCTTCTGGAGCATATCTGTTAGGGTTTTTTCCTGGCCAGTGCTTGTTTCTTGCACTTCATCGTCAGAGGACCCATAGTCTGTAAACTGCCCATCCTCTTGGATATGGGGCAACTTGGTGATAACGTCCTTAAGGACTTTATGATTTTGCAATCTGGACGCGTGTTTGCCTTTGGCCTTTTCCTGATTTCCCTTACTTTCGGGAAGTGAGGATGGATTGATAGGATCTGCAAGAGTACTAGTCCCAATGGTAGCTAGTCTCTTTTCCAGAGCTCCTTCCAGGGCTCCATCTATCATTGCTTTCATCTGTTGCATCATTAATGGAGAGAAACCAGATTCTCCTACATTCGTCCCCTGGGTTATAGACATGATTCTGGGATTGGCGTCAGCACCAGGGGTAGGATGAGGCGTGTTTACCTGTCCTTCAGCAGATGATCCCATCATTTGGGCTATGCTGGAATGTTGATCCATTTTCAAGGAAAATCTGCAAAGACATACACATTATTTGTTTAATTAGTGCCTAATATGAGATTAGGGCTTCTCCTTTTATAGGAGGATAGGGAGCTTCGGGCTCCCTTGATGGGACTTTCCCGACCATTTCCCTTAAACGATTTTGAGGATTTCTTATTTAAGCGTAAAGATAGCATTTCCGTGCCTGGATCTTTTGCCAGGGCTTACCATCAGCTTATCTTGCTTTTTTCTATCAAGAAATCTCCCAAACCGTTTGATATACTTGTAGGTGATGTATTTCTACTCACCAAGTAAATGGTTTGCAGGTTCTTCTCCTTTCCTCGAGATTCTTCTGGGATATGGAGGACCTTCAATTACAACTCTTTAATACTCTGTTTTTCATAAGAAAGAGAGGAATCAACATACATCATATATGTAACTTTTTTCTCAGGGGGGTTTTTTTTTTTATACAAATATCCATTGAATATGCCTAGACCGATGCCTCGAAGAAGCACGGCGGATATTCAATGGGTGAAATGAAAGAATTTAAGAGAATGATCTTTACTGTGATCAAATTCCTTTTGCTGGAGTTAGGATTTGCGTAAATCCTCTTTTCTTGCGTCTTACCACAGATCCTACATGAGACGCAAAAGCAATTGAGCCCCTTTTTACCCATATTTTAGGCAAATTCTTCATCAAAATCACCAATGGATTAAACAGGAATTACTATTACATAAATTGTGCAAATATTTGAATTTTTATTTTTCGTTCTTTCACGGAGAAATTGAATCAAAACTCAGAGCACATTATTATTTTAAGGAGAAATCTACGCCTTAGCCAGATATTTCCCACAGACGGCGCCAGTTGATAGATTGGGTTATTTTCCATCAACTAATTTTTATAATAATTAATAATATAAGTAGACAAAAGATGATGAAAAAATCTCTTTGAATGAACTTTAGATATTTCGTTTTAAGATATTAGCTTTTTCCCTTGTATTAGCGATGCTACCTCAATAACGCCTTTCCAGTCACCATCTTCCAGCTATGAGCCTGCAAAACAGCACCGGAGGAATGGGGAGGGTTCCTCTGGGAAGACACTCCGACGCTCAAGTCAGTGTGTGTTCGATAGAAATCCGCTTCAGCAAAGCTTACAGCGGAGGTAAAGTAGTAATGGAAAATGCGTACCCTTTTCGTGATGAAGAAGATCAAGTATTTATAGGAGAATAAAAGGTGAGGACAGAAGAGTAATTTCCTTTTAATTCCCAGAGTTAAATAAGTCTTTTCAGGGGAGACAAGTAGGTTAGAGAGAATATTTTAGTTATGATTAGCGGTCCCCGAGGTGGTCCCCGCGGTCATGTTTTTTCTACACTCCACGTAGGGATCTGGGATTAAAGGGGATGATAATAACGGAGGGTGATCTGCACCTCATATACTCAGATCCAGTATAGAGGTGATCTGCACCTCTCCTACCCAGATCCAGGACAAGGGGTGATCTGGATCCATTACACTTAATTCGCCTATAGACCAGATCTTCAGTGATCTGGCGGGGGTCCGGCATCTGTGTATTTATCGCCCTTGTATTTCGGAAGCATGTAAGGGAGCTGACAGATTACTCCCTATCACAAGTCATCCATCCATTGTTTATTGTTTTGCCTCCGTCCATAATTTTTATGTATAGATGTTTCGATACGACTTTTAATATTTTTAATGAATGATGTTAAACTGTTACAAGGGTCTCACTTTTTGTAGTGTATATTAAAGTGAAACGAATATAAAATTATGTTTTAGTTGATTTTTGAGGGTAAAAAAAGAATGATGAAAATGAAATCCACGTCCAAAAAGAGAAAAAAAATTGTGTATAAATACTGTGAACGAAACGCGTATTAAATAAATAGGTCAAGGATGATAACAAAAATTGTCAGAGAATCATATCGTCACCTGGCAAAATTCGAATATCAAAAATTTTATATTTTAACTTTTAAGTCAAAAGAAGCAAAACACGAAAAAGTAAGAGGAAATACCTCCATATACTCTTTCACTCTTAGTGAAGACAATTTATGACCAAAACTTAAAAAAGAACAAATTATACCCAATTTGTTTGGGAGTGGACCAAAATGCCCCTAACCCAATTCATTTGAAATTCATCTTCTTCTTCACTCATTTCCTTCCCATCCTTTTTCACTCTTTTGCTCATTTATTCTCTTCCCATATTTTTTTCACTCTTTTGCTCACTCCAACTCGGGAGTTTTTTGCAGACGGACGACGACGGGTGCGGACCGACGGCGGTGCGGTTAGGGCTTGGAGAACGGTGGTGTTATTTCGTGGGGCGTCGTCGTTGGGTTGCTGGGGTATTGGAAGCTAGGGTTTGCTGTTGTTTTTGCCATTTTCCGGCCAAATCCGAATGCCCATGGTGCAATTGACCACTGGGCTTTGTTCTTCTCGAAAAGACGAAGAGATGAAGGGGTTGCTCGCTCATTTTGGTGGAGGAACGAGGGAGAAACACGCCGTAGAAGATGAAGCACGCCGGAAATCACGAGTTGTACGGCGGTGGAATCAAATGATAGGTAAGAAATCAAATAATTTTAGAGGTAAGAAATTCGCGATTTCTTACCGAGGTAGAGATAAGAAATCAAATAATTAGGAATAAGAAATTGACGATTTCTTACAGGGTAGAGGTAAGAAATGGTCAAATTTTTATGATACAAGTCATTTTTTAGGTTTTTGAATTTAAGCTTTTTTTTTGCTGTATTTTCTGGAATCTGATGCAGAGAGAGAGAGAGAGAGAGAGAAGAAAGAGAGATGCAAATTCGAAGGAGGGTATACTGGGATTTGAAGGATTATATATATATATATATATATATATATATATATATTTGGGGTGACATCATTCTCTATCTCCATTCTCTCCTCATAAATCTGGAAATTTTGAAAGGGCTTCTCTTCCATTATTTCGATATGGTTTTTTTTTTTAAATTATCATTTGTACAACTGCCCCATTGTTCTTGTTTCAAAAATTCTTCAAACCCTAAATGATTATAAACAACAAATGATAATTTTATGGTAAGAACATGCGGAAAACGTGGTAAGAATTCATTTATATGGATAAGAATCCAATCAGATAGGTAAAAATTCATGAGACATACAAGATTTTTGTTTGACATGTAAGAATTCAAGGATGAAAAGGTAAGAATCCAATTTAAAGGTAAGAATTCAAGAACAACAGTAAGAATTCATTAATTAGTATAGATAAGAATTCAATCAGATAGATAATAATTCATGAGACATAAGAATTATAAAAGTAAGAATTGATCCGATATCGAAGAAGCGGTGGGCATATTTTTGTGTATGATTTTTTGTGTATGGTTATGTAAAAATGATCCAATTCTTGCAATCTATATGTAAGAATTGAGACAATTCTATCTAGATTAATATCGAATAAACAGTGGGCATATTTTTTGTGTATCATTTTTTAAGAATTCATGAGACATAAGAAATGGTAATAAAAATACAATAAGAATGGTAATGAAAAAATAGCGTGCAATTGGTAAGAACATGCGAAAAACGTGGTAAGAATTCATTTTTATAGATAAGACTTCAATCAGATAGGTAAAAATTCATGACACAAAAGATTTTTGTTTGACATGTAAGAATTCAAGGATAACAAAGTAAGAATCCAATTTTAAAGGTAAGAATTGAAGAGACAACGGTAAGAATTCATTAATTAGTATAGATAAGAATTCGTTTTTTTAATATTATCATTTGTACAACTGCACCATTGTTCTTGTTTCTGGAATTCTTCAAATCCTTAATGATTATAAACAACAAATGACAATTTTATGGTAAGAACATGAGAAAAATGTGGTAAGAATTCATTTTTATAGATAAGACTCCAACCAGATAGGTAAAAATTCATGAGACAGAAAATATTTTTATTTGACATGTAAGAATTCAAGGATAACAAAGTAAGAATCCAATTTTAAAGGTAAGAATTCAAGAGACAACGGTAAAAATTTACTAATTAGTATAGATAAGAATTCAATCAGATAGATAATAATGCATGAGACATAAGAATTATAAAAGTAAGAATTGATCCAATATCGAAGAAGGTGGGCATATTTTTGTGTATGATTTTTTGTGTATGGTTATGTAAAAATGATCCAATTTTTGCGATCTATATGTATGAAATATTTACATATCATGTAAACATTTTAGTTGGAATTACTCTCTGTAATGGAGTTTTGAGTATATTCATTAATGTAGATTATTTTTGTATGATTATGTAAGAAATGATCTAATTCTTGCGATCTATATATAAGAATTGATACATTTCTATCTAGATTAATTTCGAATAAACAGTGGGCACATTTTTTGTGTATCATTTTTTAAGAATTCATGAGACATAAGAAATGGTAATAAAAATACAATAAGAATGGTAATGAAAAAATAGCGTGCAATTGGTAAGAACATGTGAAAAACGTGGTAAGAATTCATTTGTATAGATAAGACTCCAATCAGATAGGTAAAAATTCATGAGACAAAAAAGATTTTTGTTTGACATGTAAGAATTCAAGGATAACAAAGTAATAATCCAATTTTAAAGGTAAGAATTCAAGAGACAACGGTAAGAATTCATTAATTAGTATAGATAAGAATTCAATCAGATAGATAATAATGCATGAGACATAAGAATTATAAAAGTAAGAATTGATCCAATATCGAAGAAGGTGGGCAATTCTTATTGCAAAATTTTTGAAGGAATATATATTCCTTCAAATCCCAGTATATAATTCTTCCAATCTGCGTCTCTCTCTCTCTCTCTCTCTCTCCCCCTAGCATCGGATTCCATAAAAATACAACGAAAAACTGCTTAAATCTGAAAACCCTAAAAATAACTCGTATCATAAGAATTTGACAATTTCTTAGCTCTACCCAGTATGAAATCGTCAATTTATTACCTCTAATTATTTATTTTCTTACCTCTATCCCGGTAAGAAATCATCAATTTTTTACCTCTAATTATTGCCCAGTGGTCAATTGCACCATAAAGCTTTCGGATTTGGACAGAAAAAGGCCAGAACAGCAACAAAACCCTAAGGCGATGGCGAGCTCCGGCAGGTCTGACGTTTCTGCTTCAAGTTCTTATCGGAGCCGCTTCGAACTTCGCGTTGCCATGTCATGGCAATTCTTACATATAGAAATATATCAATTCTTACATATAGAACGCAATAATTTGATAATTTCTTACGTATTTATACACAAAAAATATTACCCATCGTTTCTTCGATACCCTCCCCCCCCCCCACAAGCAAAAAATTACAAAACAAATCTAATGCATGCATGTTCCTATGCATCTTGCGCATTTCATATTATCATTGGGATTGTTGTTACACTTGTACTGTGGCCATAGATTGACATTGCGGCATCTTCACGGTATTTTGGTGATTTGTTCCGCGTCTTCCGTACCCCGTGGCCTGCTTTTCTCAGATATAAACTTCTCAACATATTTCATGCAGTAGATAGCATTGTCCCTTTCACTCATTTCCCGGTAGGCCTTCCGCCCTACATGAATACATCATGGCAAGAAATGATCACAAACATATAAGACTTGAGGCCATTCTTGCCAAGTTGATGCAATAAATACGCAATTCTTATCACACATTGACAACAATAAGGCATTTCTTATTAGATGAAAATGACAAGAAATATGACTGTAAGAATTACAATTTCTTATGATATACATTAAGTATCACATAAGTTCTTACTGTAATCACACAATTCTTACTCATCTTTTTATTGTTTTGCAAACTATTCAAGATAATCAACCAATTACTGTAAGAATTACCCGAAAGCATCTATAGAAAGGTAAGAACAGACAATTTCTTACCGAAAGTTTCAGAGACGATAAGAATTTGATAAATTCTTACCAATGACAGCGCTAACTCACGTTTCTTACCATTTCTTACAATTCTTACCACTGGTGCACAAACTCGCGATTTCTTACTGCCGCCGTACAGCTCGCGATTTCGTGACTTCTTCTTCTCCGGCGTGTCTATCCCTCATTTCTCCACCAAAATGAGCGAGCCACCCCTTCATCTCTTCGTCTTTCCGAGGAGAACAAAGCCCAGTGGTCAATTGCACCACATGGGCTCCGTCGGAGCCGGCGTCTTCCTTTTTTTCTTCCTTTTTTTTGGCTGCTCCGGAACCGGCGGATTTTCCTCCGGAACTACTTCACGGTTGCGCTTGGAATTTCTAGTCGACATACCTGCAGAGAGAAACGGTGGGCGGAGTCCGGTGGTCGTCGGAGCAAGCCTAGGGTTTCTTGGCGGAGGAGGTTGAAGAAGGGATGATGGGTCTCGCTTTTGAAAATTGGGAGGGGGGGGGGGGGGGGCTGATTTGAAAATTGGGGTGTGAAATTAGTTTTGGGGCTTTTTGAATTGAGGGGTATTTTTGGGAGTTTACACCAAAATTGGGTATAATTTATGTTTTGTTAAGTTTTGAGTGAAATTTGTATTTTTTATGTCTACAAGGGTATAATATTTTTTGCCCCAAAAAGTAATATAATTATCTATCCCAAATCATAATATACATATCCAAATAGTAGTCATATTTTGATTAACATTTTATAAATTAATTAGGTCAAATTATTATAGTAGTCATATTTTGATTTTATATTTTATAAATTAATTAGGTCAAATTATTGAATAATAACGCAAAACTATTAGAATTTAAAAAACAAGAAAGAAAAAATAGACAAAATTACCCAGAAGTCTAATTCCACGTGCTTCGAATGTAGAATTACTCGGAAAGGACTTTTGTTTAAGGGATTACTATTGTTTTATTATATTATATAAGCATATGGAAAATTAACATGAAAGGCCGCTACGTCAAAGCATTTTTTTTTCCTCTCTAGTATATGAATTTATCATTAATATGCACAAGAAGAAAATTTGTATACGGCAAGAGCTTCATTAGTAGGCATGAGGTAGATATTTTTTATAACCCTCACATATATTTCAATTATTTTTTTAATAAAATAATATTATTAAATTATTAATAAATAAGATAAACTTAATCATGAGAATTTGGGAAAATAACAATAGAATGTTTTATATGGTAAATGGCGGAACAAGCTCACATCACTCATAAGAAGTAATATAAAGAAATAATGTATCCTTTTGTCCCCTTAGAAATAATAAAATCAAATTTTGCCCAAATTATAACAATGCACAAAATTTGCCCTCTTTTCATCAAGTGGGACTAATCAAGCAGGCTCCAACACGCAGTTTCGAAATGAAATACTTATATGGAGTCCAACCGACTTGGAAAAGGAAGAAAGTCAGTCTGTACAAGATTCTAATTCACAAAATTCACCCATTCAGCAAGGGGGAACAAACTAAGGGGGAACCGAAGCTCCTCCATCCAGCTCCTCTTCAACTGATCCAGAAACTCCGAAAGAACCTGCAGTCAATGCAGAACTGTCAGTGGATCAGCTTGCTGAACAACTTCAACAGCTTAACCCCTTCACTCCTCAACCTCCACCTGAGTTTGAAGATCCCTCACCAGACCCTGAACCTATTCTTACAGAAGAAGAAATCTCTCGTCGAAGGAGATGGGTCGATGCTCATCCTGAAGATCTCATTGTCGGGAACCCAAATGCGGGTGTGAAGACAAGAAGACAGATAGGTGAAAGGTGTCTATTAAGTTGTTACCTTTCCTACTCAGAACCCAAAACCGTTGAGGAAGCTCTCACTGACCACGACTGGGTTACAGCCATGCAAGAGGAACTCAACGAGTTTAAAAGAAACGAAGTATGGTCACTAGTTGATCGTCCTACACATCAAGGAGTGATTGATGTGAAATGGGTGTTTAGGAACAAGAAAGATGAAAATGCTGAAGTAATCAGAAACAAGGCAAGATTAGTTGCCAAAGGTTACTGTCAACAAGAAGGGATAGACTATGATGAAACCTACGCACCAGTGGCAAGACTAGAAGCAATTAGGTTGTTTCTAGCATATGCAGCTCATCAGAGGTTCAAAGTCTACCAAATGGACGTAAAGAGTGCTTTCCTCAATGGAATTCTTGGAGAAGAAGTTTACGTTGAACAACCTCCAGGTTTCGAGGAAGCAGGTCCAGAGAAAGTTTACAAACTGCACAAAGCAGTATATGGTTTGAAACAAGCTCCCAGAGCTTGGTATGAAACCTTGTCTACATTCCTACTGCATTCCGGTTTTAAAAGAGGATCGGTCGACAGAACTTTATTTACCTTTAAGTACAAGGATGATATTATTCTTGTGCAAATTTATGTTGATGACATTATCTTTGGATCTAGGTCAAAATTTCTATGTGACAGGTTTGGAGAACTCATGAAGTATGAGTACAAAATATCCATGAAGGGGGAGATGAATTTCTTCCTCGGCCTGCAGGTCAAGCAATCTGCGGATGGCATCTTCATTTGTCAATCCAAATATGCTAACGAGCTGGCAACCAAATTCGGTGTCCAGGATAGCAGATCACTGAAGATTCCAATGATTGCAAATGGAAAGATGGATCCAGATTCTGAAGGGAAACCTGCCAGCATGACTTTGTACAGGGGAATTATTGGTTCTTTACTTTATCTTACTGCAAGTCGACCTGATATTTCTTTTGCAGTTGGAATATGCGCTCGATATCAAGCTAATCCAAAAGAATCTCATCTAGAAGCAGCCAAGAAAATTCTTAGATATGTCAAGGGAACTGCAAACTTCGGTTTATGGTACCCTTGTGATGATAATTTTGAACTAACTGGCTATGCAGATGCAGATTATGGAGGATGCAATCTGGATAGAAAATCCACATCAGGAACCTGTCAGTTTCTTGGAAGCAAATTGATCTCTTGGTTTTCAAAGAAGCAAACTTCAGTTGCTACTTCTACAACAGAAGCTGAGTATATGGCGATAGGAAGCTGTTGTGCACAGATTCTTTGGTTGAAACAACAACTCAAAGATTATGGAGTCACAGTTCGCAAAGTTCCTATCTTTTGTGACAGCACAAGCGCTATAACACTCACTGTGAATCCTGTCTACCACACCAGATGCAAGCATATTGATATAAGGCATCACTTCATTAGAGATCATGTGGAAAAACAAGATATAACAGTTGAGAAAATCCTTACTGACATCCAAAGAGCTGATATTCTAACAAAACCTCTCATGGAAGAGAGATTCAACATGCTGTGTGGAAAGCTTGGAATGCTCAGAATGGATACACAGCCTAAGTCAGAAAACAAAAGCTGTTCGCTAGTGCAGGTCAGCCCAGAGCAGACTGACTTGGAAACTGCATGCTAACAAAAGCAGCTCGCTAGTGCAGGTCAGCCCAGAGCAGACTGACTTGGAAACTGCAGCTCAAAAGAAGCAGTTCTGTGACACGCAGCTTGAGGCCACAAACTGCGTTGAAAGTCAAAATTACTGGCCAACCTTTAAGGGGGAACTGGAGATATCGTATCAATCTTCATTTAATTCTTGGCAGAATTTATTATTCCCTTTCCTTTCCTATCCTCTCAAAAATCTTTTTCAAATCTTTTTACTGTTAAGTATTTGAAAAGTTTTACATGGAAATCGAGGGATTTATATCAATCTAAGAAAGAAAAAGAAGAGAGAAGAAGCGCGTGAAATTCACCTTCTTTATCACCTTTTTCACGCGCCTCCGTAGCCATTGAGATTTATCAATGAAATCTTAACCGTTGGAGAAAACTCTATAAATAGAGAGAATTTCTTGAACTCTTTATGCGTTTCTTGAAATCCTCTGAAATCAAATTTCAAAAATTTCTTTCGCTTCTCTTCAAAAATCACAAATTCACAATCATTCCTTACTCTCTACAAAAATGTCTACAAATTCACTAAGTGCTCAAGTGAAGAAAGCAACCCCTCTCATCTTCTTTGAGAAAGTTGTTGTGCTAGACAAGTATGGATACAGAGGCCTGGATCCGATGATTGAAGCTATCACCCAATGTGATGGTTTCTTCAATATTATCACTCAACATCCACGAATGACGCTACCATTGAATGTTGCGTACTTGCTGTGTTCCTTGGAATCAACGGCCGGAGATCCCGCAACGGTGACTTTTCTAGTCAACGATGAAGAAGAAAGGCGTCATCTTCTTCCACTCGTCCTTCAGACCTACAGATTGACGGATGCAGGGGTTATCACAACAATTGATGACGTGCCCATGGATGCTGTCAACGATGTGTATCAGCAAGCTCTGTTCGAGCCTAAGAAGGTCTACGATCAGAAAACCTTCAACCGCCACGACTTGAAGTCTGAGTACAGATACCTCTTCGAGTTCGTACACAACGTGTTCTTTTCATATCTAGGCTCGAATGAAGCTGTCACTCTGCTGAAGTTCAAACTGCTGACTGCTGTGGTGAAGCAGTTAGATGTGAACTGGGCCAGGGTGCTAGTCAACCTGTTCATCAAAGAGGCCGCAGAGCGACCTGCAAGGATCAAGGCCAACATGCAGCTTTGTCATGGCACCAAGCTATCCATCATACTGCAGCGGACACTTACAAATCGTACATGGCCTGTCTGCGCCGGATTCCATGACGACAAGCTGGTTCCTCACACCTGCAACCAGTTGATCATGATACTTGGCATTCTGCCACACAAGATCAGCAAAGTAAGAGGTGCAGCCAAGCAACTGCTCACAGAGATGCGAGATTCAAAGGAAGATGAAGATGGAAGTGAAGATGGCACTAAGAATGAAGAAGAAAGTGACTGTGTTGAGATAGTCAGAAAAGGGAAAAGAAAGATGACGGATCTGCCGTCTGCACCCTCACATAAGCGCACCACGCGATCTGCAACAGTAACCTTTGTGGAAGTAGACTCCAAACCTGCTAGCCCAATGCAGCCTGTCTCTCCACAGGTTGATGAGGAACCTGCTGGTGTCAAGTCCACTCCAGGTTCCCCATCCAAAGCTCCAGACTCCGCAGCTCCAGACTTCGCAGCTCTTCAACTCAACAACTCAACTGCAGTTGATAAGATGTTATCCTTCTTCAACGCCGAATTCCTCAAAATGTCTAGGAAGGTTAACATGTTGGAACTGGAAACCAAGTTGTATGTTGATGAAAAGGTTGCAGCTTTACAAGCTGAGAATGCAAAGCTGTGGGAGTTCATCAAAGCTCACATTGGTAAAAAGGATGCGCATGGACAGTTCGCAATGGACAAAGGACAGTCCAGCTAGGTGGAAACTGCAAGATCAGAAACTGTGGATAAGTCACAGTTTGCATAGGGAAGTGTCATGGACGACCTGTATCAGTCTCCATGATTTTGAATTATGTGTGAAATATATCAATGATATTCCTTAACACTTCAAATATTCAAACTTCAATAAAATATTTCCTGCTTCACTTGATAAATCCTATGCCTTATCAATTATTCTCATTTATTGAAGCATGTGTTTTGTTATTTATTGAAATCATTGTTAAGGAAATTCTGACACAGTACACAACATTCGCACTTCACTTTCCATGTATGTCAAAAAGTGCATGCAGTGTCAAGTCCGCATTTAATGCGAGACGATGGTTGAGTGTATGGGCTGTGCGAGTGGGCTTCACAACCACCCCACGCGCCCACTACCTCACGGATTTCTAGGGATTTAATCCCATCCATTGAACGGTTGACATACTTCAATCACAACCGCTCATTATCTCTTATATATATGTGTTCATCACTGTGCATCGTCTTCTTCATTTCAAATTTCCGACTTACTCCGCCATTTTTCTCTGCAACTTATCTCTTTCAAAACTCAAAATTCTACATACTCACTCATACTTTCTCGAAATGGCAGGAGAATCCACATCTCAAAATCTTCCAACAACTACCGAAGAAAAGATTCACTTTATTCAAGAGTACCTTCTCACGGAGTCCTCTGCAAATTTCTCTACCTACGGCTACGCCGGTCTCGATGAGATGTACGCCTCCATCAAAGCTGCGGAAGGGTTTTTCATGATCATCACTCACGAGCCCAAATTTTGGCTTCCGCAACAAGTAGCCATGTTCATCCTCTCATACTTTTGCCCGGAGGATGTAGACTCCGCCGCCTTCTATCTTCCGATGCCCAACCAGCCTGACGAGCCTATTTCCATTCTGCCGTTCATCTCTCGAACTTACGAAATCGCAGATTCAGGATCTGTAGAGATTCTATATCACAAGACCTCAGGTCTCATGTTGGAGGTTTCTGACACAGATTTGGAAACTGTGTATCAGAAAGCTCTGATGCAACCTGCAGAGAAATACGATGGAAAGAGGTTCTTACGACCTCTGCTGAGACCTGCATACAGAGTCCTCTTCGACTTTATTCACAAGGTCTTTCTTGGTTACTCTGGTAACCACGATGCAGTTACTCCAGCAAAATTCAGAATCATGACTGCCATCGTACAGGGCCTGGACGTGAACTGGGCCAGATTTCTTCTCGAGCTTATAAATGAAGAAATCAAATAGCTCTCGATCACGTTCGAAGGTAATGTGCTGACTAAATTTTGAGTCACCCGGAACCTACGACTGGGCACCAAGATCTGCTCCTTGATTGAAGGTCTCCACCCCAACATCCACTGGAGTGGAATGACGCCATTCAACAAAGACAAGGTCCCCAAGGACCGGAAGCAGCTTGAACTGATTATTGGGGTCGACATGACCGTCTTTGTCAAAAATGATGACCTGGTCAAACCTTTTTTGTATGCAATGGGTAGGTCTAACCCAGCCTGGGTACCCCCTGAACAGCAAGATAACCGGAGGAAGAGACAGCAAGCCCCCAGCAAACAGCTTGACAGACCCTCAAAGTCTATAAGGATCAAATCTCCAACTCCTATCTCACGCAGGTTGCATGCGGAGTTTGCTAAGATTGAGGTGTAGCACCGTCCCGCTCGCCAAACAGATTCCACTGCTCTTGCAGCTCCTATCTCACAGACTGCAATTCGTACTCCACTTGTCCGTGATATCTTCCAGGCTCCAACTCTGGAGACAGTTTTCGAGGAAGAATCCTCTCATCATCCCAGCTCTTCACCAGAACTCGACATCCAACTTATTCTCTCATCCGACGGTGATGATGTCGAAGAAGATCCGGTGAAAACTACAGCCGCCATGCTGGTCAACTCCATCGAGATAACTGCTGAGACGACAGTTTCCGAGTCTTTTCCCAGAATCGATCTCACTCCAGAGACCCGGCAGATAGCGTGCAGGTTGCGAATCTTGCTTGATGGAAAGGACAAGTCTTACAGCGATCACAAGTCCATTTTCCTGATCCACTCCATCGAAGAACTCGAGATTGAAGAGCACAATCTTGGGAAGTACTTTGGCTATGCTTCCATTCCTGAAGCTCGTGAGTACTTCAAACAGTTCGTCCTGTCAAGGATGAAGAGAGAGGTCAGGGCTCTCAATCTTGATTTGAAACCTTTTTACTCTCATGATCGCCACTCTTATAATTTCAGGTTTCCGGAGGATGAAGAATTCAGTCCTATTCCCTCTCCCACCCGGAACAGTGAGGATACAGAGTCTGATCACGACGACACTATCACCTATTCTGTTGCAACAGCTAGCACTCCTCTCACTGTGGTGCAAGAAGATTTAAAGAACTTCATCACTGAGGAGGTTGCCAAGGTGAAAGCAACAGAGGTAGAAGAGCACCAGAAAATTGCCAATCAGATTGAAGCAATGGACAAAGCTGCATCTGCCATGCTGGCAAATATCAAGGAGGAGATGCCAAAAATCATTAAGGAAACTGTGGCAAGCCAGTTCGAAACCTTCATCTCCCCTCCGACTCAAAGCTGCAACGGACGAGCTGCTTCCCACCCAGCTGTCTGAATTGAAGGTTGCTTCCAAAACCTCCATTTCGGACCTGCAATACGAGATTGAGCAACTTAACACTCTTGTCCACGAGTTCACTGCGAAGCTTACTCAGACAACTTCCAGCTCCCTAAAGAAAGAAGAGGAGATGCAGGGGAACATCAGCTCCCTGCTGCAGTTCAAAGAAAAGCTCGAAACAGAACTGCCCTTGATCTCTCAAGAACAATCCTCTCTGAACACCCTTCTTCAAAATCTCATCGATGATAATGCCGAAAAGGGGGAAGGAAAAGGAAAGAAGTCATAGGTTACAGGAAGAAGTAAGAAGGCACAGGTTACTCAACCTTCCCAACCTGTGATGCCAACTGTTACTGCTCAACCTATATCAGATGTCCCGCATCCTGCTACTGCCACACAGCTGTCTGCACAAGAGAAAGCTTCGGCTGAATCCAACCTCATGCAGAAACTGTTTCTGGCTGATCTGAAGAAACAAAGGGCAAAAGATAAAGCTCGCGTCGCAAGCTTCAAAGGTCTTGAAAGCTGCATGGAACAAGCTGACAAAAGAGAGCCAACTGACTGGCTACCAGTGGAAGATCAACCTCTGTGGGACGAATTCCTCAACCAGTTCATCTTGCACCACTATTGGTTGCAAATCGATGCTCGATACACTAGTGACACCAAGACAACTTTCCACAACTGGCTGCAAGCTTTCCCAGACCGCGAATTCATCAAAAGAGTCAGGGCGAAAGCTGCAAAGGAGAAGGTCACGCTCAATCCGCCTAAGATAGAGACCTTCCAACCTCCCACTGTCTGCGGCACTGACACTCCAGACATCAACCGAATCAATACATTCATTAGGAGTGTCGCAGCTCAGTATGGCTGCAAGACCACAAGCTGTGATGAGTACAGGTCGATCCGCGACAGCATATATGCAGCCATGGGAACTGTAAGCAAAGAAAAAATAGCTGAAGAAAGGTTCAAGACCGTGAGGAAGTAACCTGATCGTTTTCATTTTCTTCATGTATCAACTCTATGTAATCTGTGAATATCAATTCAGTTGATACTATAAATGAAAAATGATCATCTTTTGATTCCTGATGACAATCTCTCTTTGTCCAGGCCTTTGCATGTTATGCTTTAAATTTTCTAACATTTTCTGCTGTGCAGTTGGCTGGACATCAAACCTTTCATCTCTTCAAAACCAAAATGTAAAGTATAGGTTTCGGCATTATCAAAAGGGGGAAATTGTTAGGAACCCTTTAAAACTGAGTTTTGATAATGCTATTAGAAACCACACTTAGATAAGTTTTTAAGTGGAACAGGCTGGTCTCCGTGTTTGGATCAGTCAAGCTTTAATTCATGTAAAGGTCAAGGTTGCAAGTGCAACCTGGTACCTAAACCACCCAATCTGTCATACTGTTCCATTTAGTAAACTGTCTATGTAACCTGCTCTCACCATGCCAGAAGATCTCACACGAAGGTTACAGAAGACCGAAGACTGTTCGAGGTATAGGAAGCTCAAACCTGTGAAGACCAACCTAAGCTGTGGTTGTGAAACTTGTTCACACTCAACGACAAGAATTGTGTCAGTGTACGGTTCTGCAAATCCTGACACACTTTCAACGGCTCTATTTCAAATACTTCTCTATAAATACCTCAACTCATTCCAGATTGAAGCACGGGAAACTCAATATACAAGCCAAAACTCTGCAGAAATCTCAAGCTGAAATTCATTCAATCAACACTCGAAATTACTAGAGCTTTCCCAAGTGTTGATCATTGTAGATTTCTAATCTTTTTGGAATTTGTCTTACTAGAACACATCACACACACTTTCACTACCATCAAAGTTGAAAAACAAGTGTAGTTGATTGAGTTGTATTCCTTACAACGATAGTTATTCATAGCTTTCAAGTTTGGATAGTAGCATTAGTCATTTAGTGTCAGTAAGATTGTATGATAGTTTGTATATAAGTAAGAAGAGACACGACTCAAGAATCGTGCTAGATTCAGTCTAAGAGAAAGACTTGAATTTGGACTGGACCTCCACCAGTGTTAAAAGGAGCGAAAAATCTCAAGTTAAGGGATTACAGATTCGACAGAATCTGGCGTGGACGTAGGAGCTGTTTACTCCGAACCACGATAAAAACTCCTAGTGTCTCTCTTGTTATTTACTTATTCATTTACACAGTTGCACATTCACAACCTACATCACAGTAACCTGTTTTGCATGAACACTTATCTGAACTACAGTTTCCTTTGAAAACTGCTTTGAAAACTGTTTTGAAAACTGTTAGCCAACCTTTCCACCAAACTTCCGCACGCAGGTTAGTTTTGCAAGCTCAGCAGTTTCCTGTCTGAGCTGGAAAAACTAAACTGCTCTGATATACTGTAGTGACGACTCAGTAAGATCAAACTGTTTTAGAAAAAACAAAAACTGTTGGCTAATTGGTGTATTCCCCCCCCCCCCTACACCAATATCTATTTATCGGGACCTACAGAAAACATGAGGGCAACGTTAGAATTATAGAAAATTTTAGCACAGTATGTTAGAAATTTATAATTTCTAACCATCATGGCAGTATTTTTCAAGTTCTTATCTAATCGTTTAACAAAAAGTAAGATTGTTCATAAGTTCTTATCAAGTAGATCATACAATATTCCAG
This sequence comes from Mentha longifolia, assembly GCA_001642375.2. Lineage (NCBI taxonomy): Eukaryota > Viridiplantae > Streptophyta > Magnoliopsida > Lamiales > Lamiaceae > Mentha > Mentha longifolia. Next base: position 21,335,603 of record CM038115.1, read on the forward strand.
TTTCTTACAATTTGTTTTTATACACATCACAATTTATGATTTCTAACCAAAACATGTTTGACATTTTTAAAATTCTTATCCTATCATTATACAAAAGGTAAGAAATTTCCATAATCATATAAACAACCCCAACCCATCATCATATTTTTTTGCATACAAGCATAGATCGTTTATATTCTTATCAATTTCAAGCAGCATAACGCATTCAATTGATTAAATGAGCATATTTCTCTCTATAATTCTTGGTTTCTTACCAAGAATTATTTATTCTTTTCACAAACCAACCATAAGAAACCTTAATCCGAATCATTTGAACAATAGTGCCAAGTTTATAACCCTAATATAACCATTCAAAACACTACATCACTAAAATTATGTTTAGAATCGACCAAATATTACCCAAACCAAACAATATATCCAAGATTTAAACTGTCAAACCCTAGATCAAGCACATAAACCGCAAATTGTGATTAGAATTGCACAAATATCACACAAAACAAATAGTATCCCCTATATCCGAATTCTAAAACCCTAAGTCAAGGATATAACCCTAAAAAAATGTACTCAAATGGTACATGCAAGAAACCCTAAAAATTCTTACCTCTGCATCTATGAACGGGTGGCCGCTGGGTTTTTGTTTCTCCGGTTCCTCCGTCGGGGTAGGGGAGTGCGGTGGGTCAGACTGATCATCATCTTTGGCTTCATTTCTCTTTCTCTTAGATTTCCGTGTTGCCATGTCTTGTAAGACATGTCGGGCGGTTAGAAGGGACAAAAAAATGAAAGGGGACGGCTGAGCACGGTGGCAGGCGGGTAGAGAATTTAGAAAAGAAAATGGGGAGGTATAACACCTCGAATTTTCGCTATTAGAAATTACGGGCTTCTATCTAGAACACTATAGTTTCACTCCCCATGATTGATTTTATAAATATTTTATTTCAAGCATGAATTTGCCTATGCCTAAATTTATTATTTTTGATGTGATTATCACTTGGTTGATTTCATGAATTATTCATTAATTCTACATATGTGGAATTATGAATATATAATTTGTGCATGCATGGGTATTATTGGATATATATATATATATATATATACATATTCATTTATTTATTTTTATTTATATGATAAATATGTGCATGTGTGACAAGTATCAAGTGTAGGAGGGAATAAAATCCTAACTACCTAGCCTATGAATATACTAACATATCTAATGATTATTCCTAAAGATTTGGGGTGATGATCCTCTTGAAGACACATTTGACATGTGTCAAGATTGAATTTGAAGTTCAAGAGGTGCTCATAACCTTCCCATTGAGATTTCTTCCTTTTCTCATGTAAACCATCACGTCCTCTATTAATGTCACCATTCATGAGCACTGTTTCACTACCCAAGACACACATAACTCCTTTCATTCTCTCTTCATCACCTACCCATGTTTTTGCCTCAAACAAGAAGAAGAGTTCTTGTGTTCTTTGATCAAACAAGTCCATCTATTGTTGAAAGGTGAAGAAAATCCATGGTTATTCATTTTCTCCTTTTTTTTCCCTCTTCATCATGCTTCATTTCACACTCCATTGTTCCATTTGCTCACTTTCAAAGTTCTCTACAGCACCAAAGCTCCATAGTTCGGATCTAAGGGGGTAGGAGGAGGATCTCTTGTGTTTTGCTCTAATCTCTTCAAGTTAGCCATGATCTAACCCCTTCTTGATAGTTTTGGGGGCAAGGGTTTCTTGTACGATTTTTCCTTCATGAATCTCTTCATCTATGAGTTATATGATGTCCTAATATATATTTTGTTGCATGAACAATTCATTTGGTTATTGTTGTTGAGAATCTGTTGATAAGATCTACGTATTTGAAATGTATGAGAATCTGCCAAAATCTGTGACTTGTGAGCATTTCGAAATTTTTATGTAAACTTATATTGGTTATTTTGACAAGATACATTTATGATAGTAACTATATGGTGTTAGGATAATGTTTGAATTTTTTCATGATTTTAAGATGAGTTTTTATTGACAAAAATGACCTCTCCTTACGATATGTCAATCTGTCACAGATTCTGAGAATGAACTTCTATGATTTTTAATTGTTTTTAAAATCAATTTTTTCTGGAAATTATTTCTTTTTAATGCAACTTCGATGTGTCTTCTATGTTGTATAAAAATATGGGACTCATTTGGCAAATCCATTATGCACAATGATCTTTTAAACTTACTTGCGCAACATAATTTTAATTGGAACAGCACACTTGCACGGTTTTGTAAAATGCGTTTTAGATATAAATACTTGTTCAAAAATTATGAAATTGTTTGGAGTTGTTATTCTGAATGTTGAAAGTGTGTCTGTTAAATTTCATAATTTTCCGAATAGTTTAACTATTTTTTTCCTCATACTAGAATTAAATCTGCCACTGATTTTCAGCTTTTCATGAAACACCTTCTTTTCAAATAAAATTTATCAAACCTCTTGAAGAACATTTGGGTTGAAAAAACTAAGTTGATTTTTGATACATGCTTAGTGTTGGATTGTTTCCTATTCTTTTAAGATACATTATTTTGGTTATATAACACTCTTTTGTTGAAAATGAATGTACGTCTTATAAAAATAAAGCTCTTTGTTTTAGATTATGTTTTGGTTATTTCTCTTTAAGAGAGTTGTTTATGTCATTCTAAAAAGGTGAGACTCTTGTAAAAGAATAGTGAAATGTATGAGTGTCTATTTGGTTCGTTAACGGTTATTGCATAAGCATGAATATGTTACGTGTGAACTTTACGTATGTGAACATATATGTGACTACTATATGTGATAGTATGATATCAAGCATATATTTGCTTTAAGATGGGGGAGTAGGGAACTATAGAGCCTAGGGGCTTAGATGCCATTTGAATGTTATATGGAAGCTTAGCCCTTAGAATATTCTTGTAGGGCAAGTAAAGGAAGGTTGTGTGCCAACAACCGAATCGGATCCTCTTGAGATGTGATCTAACAAGGTGGGTTTCTATTTACAGTACGGTATTTTCGAGCTAGTGAGCTCCTATGTATATATGTATGAAAGTATGATTATGCATGTCAAAAGTTTTTATATCTTACTGCGCTCATACGATGTGATGAAATGAATGTGACAAAATGTCGATGCGACGGAATGTCGATGAACAATTGGGCCTTGAGTTTATTTAGACCAAGGTTAGTGCACTTAAGTTCATATTGGGTAGACTCGGCTGGGTCCCCAATTATGGTTGTATGACTTATGAGCGAAGCACGTGCAAGTATCTATGTACCTTAAGGGTAAACTAAATATTTTGCATATACGTAGGGTGAGGCTTTCCTTTTTAAAACTCCTACGTTATATGATGATGGACATGCATGATCTTCCAAGTAAAGTTTATGTTTTTAATTGACAAAGGGGCAAGCGAAATCCACTGAGTGCACTTGTACTCAGCCCAAAATTATTTTCAAATATTTTCAGATTAATGATCGGATGCGGGGACGAGCTTGCAAGAGGGTTGGATAGCTCGTGGATTGTTTCTCCTTGAAATAAATTCCAAAACATGATTTGGAAACTCTTGTTATAATAATCATCTCTTATCTATTTCCTCAACTTCCGCTTGAACAATTTGACTTACTATGCATGTTTGGATATCGACTATCTCCTCTTATTTTATTGAATAATTACTTCTCAAATACTTGACTCCTATCGGGTTCTTGATTATTCTAATTCAAGTTTATGACACGTGTCCCAATGTCTTCACACATTGAAATACGGGTATTCAGTGTGTTCTAGGTCCTATTTCAAATGTTTAATTATGTTATTATTCGAGTAGCGTCCCAAAACCCACCATTTAATGATTATTTTGCATACCTTGGGTCTGGGTCGTTACAGGAGGATTCGGCGGGTGGAGAAGTTTTTTAGGGTTGGAGTAGAATGGGGAGTTGAGGGGTCTGCTATGTTCTGATGTTCTGAAAAGAAAATTCGGCGGGGGGGAGGGAGGGGGAGTTGAGGGGTTGAGGTGGTGAAAGTGGGGGGAAAATGATTTTTGGCTTTAGGGGGTATTTTAGTCCCACATATAAAATATGGGCAAATATTGGCTTTTTATCCTCTAATGGACATAATAAGTTTTGCCTCTAATATAAATTAGTATAACATCAAATTTTAATAATACGAAGATAATTAAAAATAAATATTTATATAAATAACCATAATATCAAATCATTACAGTAGAAAAATGCATCAATTCACTCGTATTTCTACTCCTACTAAAACTATTAAGGGGTGTTTGGCTAAGCTTATAAACCCCTTAAAATAGCTTATAAGCTCTAGAAAGTTGTTTAGCAAAATAAGCTCTCCGAGAACTTATGAACTCCAAAAATAAGTTATAAAAGCTTATAAGCTACTTGATAAACTTGGTTTTTCTGTAATTTATAATGTTGTTGGGTGTTGATTTAGAATACGAAAACCATGTTTATAAATGTTGTTGGGAACCCCACTCGGTTTGTGAGTTTTGATGATGTTTATCAAAACTTAGATTGTTTTTACTCTTGTCTAGAGTTAGGTTGCTAGATCAAACTACCATGTATAAAGAAGAGAGAAGAAAATCCAAAGTAAGGGATTTCAGATCGCATGACGTGGATATAGGAGGGTTATCTCCGAACCACGATAAACTCTTATGTCTCAATCTCTCTCTCTTTATTCTCTCTTTACAGCTTATCTACTCTTATAAACTGTCATACTAACGAGCATATCAATATGCATGTCTATTATAACCTGTTAGTTTAGACAAGAATTTTCTCAAGAGTTTTCCAACACTAGCCACCAACTTCCGCACTCCAATTCAGTTTAACAAACTCAGTTGTTCACAGTCTGAGTTGGATAAACTGAACTCACACTCTGATCAAACTACCTAACTCAGTTCACCTTAGTTAGTTCGTGTTTGCCAGATCTCACAAATCACAAAATTGTTCGAAATTGGTGTATTCCCCTCCCCCCATACACCAATGAACTCTTTCCGGGACCAACAAATATTTTTACGCTTAAATTACATTATCTCGTGAAATGTGATAATTCCTTGTTGTTTGATTAAATTTGCATAAATATGGAGAAAATATTTGGAATATTGGCCAATGCATGACTGAAGTTCGGTTTGATAGAAGTCCTTAGCAACAAATGGAATGAAAACCAAAGTTGAAATGAGTGAGAACGAGCCAAAACGAAAATGTCTTGCACATGATGCGACCGTCCCATGGTCAAAGCCGAATTGATGAAAAATGGAGCAGTACGACGTTACCTAGATGTGCCCGTGCCTGGGATGTACCCTATTGATGTGTCTTTTTATTATTCCAAATTCAATAATAATATTTGGTCATAATGTGGCCGGCCACACATGAGTATTTTTCTTAATATACATAATTAAAAAAATATAAATTAAAATTTATAATCAATATTTAAATGTTTATAAGAGATGATTCTTAATTACTTTTAAATTTAAATATAATTTTTTTTCTCCCTATTAATTAATTTGTTCTTTTAAATAAAAAAATTACAAAATCTTTAAAGTAGTCACGATCATCAAATAAATTAAAGGTTAATATGTTAAAAATACATAAATTATATCACTTTTTGAATCTTCTCAAAAAAGCTAAAAGAATTTGGCTTAAATACATAAACTATTGCATATTAATATTAATTATGGCCGGCTACTTTATGGCCGAATAGCATCACCCTTCTAAATTTTTAGTTATTTTATAATATTATTTGATTTGATTTGCATTTCATTCGTGTTTTTGTGTAGAAATTTGCAAGTTTTGGAGAAGGATGAAACTTTGAGAAAAGATGGAATATTAGGATATATTTGCAATTATGAGAAGAATTGAGGATTTAAAAATAAAACATGGACTGATTTGTAAATATTTTTATTAATTATTATTCCCTTATTGTAGTTTTTATTTTAGGATTAGTCGACTAGTTTATGAAAGAGATTAAGGGCGTGTATGGGTAAGCTTATTTTAAAGAAGAGAGCTTATAAGCCCTAACAACTTATAAGATGTATAATAAGCTTATACATCGCGACTGAATTTATTAGTTCATAATTCCTTAGTCATGTGTGTTAGCTCAGGAAATCTCTCTATGGTTTGAAATAGGCCCCTCGTGTCTAGTATAATAACTTGAGGAGTTGTCTATATGAGCTCGGATTTTAATTAAGATCTCTATTTCACATAACTATATATAGATGGGATTCTTACTTTAATCTTAGGGCCCGTTTGATAGCCAGTATAACCCAGGAAAAACCTAGATAAGAAAATTTATCTCAGCTTTTCCAGTGTTTGGTATCCGAGAAAAATAATGCTATCGGCCCGCGAAAATACTTGGGCCCGGACTAAATTCACTGTTACACTGGCATATACTATACCGCCTCTGGTATTGTATATCCTACCCCCATGTGCATTGTTTCCCCCTCTTACATGGGGTATTAAAATTAAAATATATTTTAATACTCATGTGAGAGGGTGAGGCATTGCCTTAGGAGGTAGGGTATACATTACCCGCCTCTACCCCCGGATAAGTTGTGATAAGTTTTTATTTTTAATTTTAATTATCAATTTTTTATTTTCAATTTTAATTATCAATTTTTTATTTTTTATTTTAATTATCAATTTTTTATTTTCAATTTTAATTATCAATTTTTATTTTTAATTTTAATTATCAATTTTTTATTTTTTATTTTAATATCAATTTTTTTTTAATTTTAATTATCAATTTTTTATTTTCAATTTTAATTATCAATTTTTTATATTTCTTATCCCAACTTATCATACTTTTTTTATCTACAAAAACTTGTGTCAGCCGGAGGCACCGTGCGGCCGAGCCCAAAGTGTCAATCTTTATACAGAAAAATGTCAATTTATATGAATAAAAGTGCCAATCTTTAACATAATTATTTTACGAATAAAATGACAATTTTTAAAAGTGACAATCTTTATACAGAAAAGTGTCAATCTATATGAATAAAAGTGCCATTGTTTTAGCCCGGCCGCACGGTGCCTCCGGCTGACCCAAGTGTGTCCCTTTTTTATCTCAACTTATCACACATTTTCTTATCCGCCCTTTTCTCGGTATTGCTACCAAACGAGCCCTTAGTGTATGTGTATGATATTTTGATAACAAGAGATTCTACAAATGAAGTGTTGAAGTCATTGCATTATTGCATTCTCAGTTTGCCTTAAAACACTTGGGGGAAGTGCATTAGCCATGTTTCTTGTAGTTTGGAGTGCAAAAAAAGCAAGAAATAGTCTCAAGAAACATGGCTAAATCATAGTATATATAGAGCCTTAGCAAATTTGACTGCTGATGTTGTTTGGCGACAAGCTCTTTGTGCTGATATTGGAGATCCGGTTCAAAGTCCTCACATGGTATGGCGTGATAATTCGAGTGCCGTAGACTTGGCTGCAAATCTAATTTTTCATGCACAAACTAAACATATTGAAGTAGATGTGCATTATGAGCCTGAATAGGTGTTGGATACATTTACAATAGGACATGTTCCTACTCAATACTCATGATCACAGGGGCGGACCCAGACTATATTATTGAGGGGAGCTCAATTAACCTCTATATCTTTTTATTGTCAATTTCTTCTTCATGTGACAACAAAGTGGGGGAGCTAAGATAAAAAAATTCAATAAATAAAAAAAAATTCAGTTATAAAAAATATAAAAATAATAATTGGGGGGAGCCAATGCTCCCCATTGTCTCTTACTGGGTCTGCCAGTGCATGATCAGATTACGGATGTGTTTACAAAGCCTCTTGCTGAATCCATATTTGTTTTTCTAAGAGATAAAATGAAGCTTAATTAAGCTGCTAAGAACAAAACCCGTTTTATGTTATAAGAGGGGTGTATTGTGTAGGAAATAAAATGCAATTAATGGGCTTTTGAGAGTTAATTTCGACTTGGGCTGAACACTTTCGAGTCCAATGTGTTGATACAATCCGTTTTCTTCTGCTCTCCTTTTGCCCGAATCTTGCTCCCCACATTTCTTTCTCCCTAAGTTTTGATGCGTGGGCAGTGGGCTAGTGGTTGTAAAGTTGTATATATATATATATATATATATATATTGTTGGGTTAATTGCAAAAAATAAATAAATAAATCACCAACTATTACATTTTAGCAAATTAAATACCATTTTTAAATTTTGACAAATTAAATCACGAACTTTCATATTTGGCAAATTAAATCATGGCCTTCAGTGTGTCCTATTAGTAAATACACGTTGTTTTTAATTTCGATGTCCAAGTCATAGCCGAAAAGTCATCATAACTATTTACATAGCATTGTGACCACATTTTTTTTTGTTTTTTGAGAATATTTTGACTATAAAAAAATGAAAGTTCGTAATTTAATAAGTTAAAATTTAAAAATGGTGCATACTTTGCAAAAGTGTGAAAGTTGATGATTTTTTTTTTTTTTTTTTTTTGCAATTACTCATATATTGTATTTGGCTGCTTCTATGAAGATATACGAAATAAAACAAAAGCCTACAAAATAACCGCTACTCTCCGTCTTCCCTGTTTCCTCGTCATGCTTTTCTTCTCCCATCGAACTACGTCTCCAACTCGAAAAATTACAGTTGGTGGAGTCAAAAATATAACATGAAGGGTGTTAATCAAAAAATTATAATAATAATAGTGCTAGAGTTAAAAAAAAATACAAAAAATTATTTTATAAGCTATTTTTTTTGGGTGGAAGGTGCTAGAGGTCTCTAGCACCCTCATGTCTCCGCCCTTTATGAGTGCACATAATTTTTGAGTTCTGTGTTAATCTTTGAGAGTAATTTCGGCGTCGAGACTTGGCATCAAGGGTTTGCAGGAATTCGCTTAAAAGCGGTGCGCCACAACACATTTGCTAATTAATTCGTTTTCTCTTGTGTATTTTTGTGGAAATTTTGAGATCCAGTTCTAACACATTGGAATTAATTATGTACTTAACCTTCAAGAAATGGTTAAGTGCAATTAGTTTGCGTAGCTGAGTTTGAGTGTTGCTGACGTGGCACAAATTAGTTAGGGATTCCATAAAGCTTTAAATACTGCATTTGTAGCTTTGATAAGTCAGTTTTCAATGTAGATCATTACTCCTGTTGTGTTTAACATGAGGGAGGGAGTATAATAGTATAGATAAAGAAATGTAAAGATCTTATGACATAAGAATTTCACTAGATAAAAACAATGAGAGCAACATCCAAATCAACATCCATAAAGGGAGGAAAAAGAGTACTCCTTTAATGTAGAACACCAATATACGTAGTATAAAGAAAAATACATATCTTGCACAAAAATTTGAGATTTCACCAATCTTATTGTAAATAAATATACGGATTTCCTATTCTAGACGCTTACCTGTACTACAGAAAGACTATGAAGAGGCCATAGTTGTAGTAATCTAGAATAGATTTGGGAGCATGCAAGCATATTCAAGCGCCGTAGATCTCAGGACGGAGGCGGGGAGCAAGATAAACTTGAAGAGGAGTTGCCTTCAAATTTGTGAGGCCAGGGCTCTCCGTCATATCAATTGGTGCATCAGAAGCTTTGGTAACATCAAAGCAATGAAGAAGCGTAGCCAGAGTGAAGTGTCCCATCCGAAGAGCCAGAGCAGTTCCGGGGCAAGATCTCCTTCCCGAACCGAAAGGAAGGTATTCAAAGTTATAACCTTTCGTATCAACGTCCTTGTGGGTGGTTAGGAATCTCTCTGGCTTAAATTGAGTAGCCTGGGGCCACGTCCTCTCATCGCGGTGTATCTTCCACAGATTTACCATCAAACGCGTACCTTTAGGTATGTGATAGTTATCGGGGGCCAAGGTACAATCCTCTGATGCACAATGGAGGGCGATCAAGGGAGCGGCAGGGTACAACCTCAGTGTCTCCTTGATGACCGATTGAATGTAGGGCAGGTCGTTGGTGTCGGCTTCGGTCACTCGTCGGTCTTTGCCGACGAGTGCATCGATCTCTTCCTGAGCTTTCTTGAGCGTTGTGGGGTTGTTGAGGAGAAGAGAGAGAGCCCATGTTAGGGTAACCATGAGAGCATCACTACCTGCCAAGATCATGTTGAGACAATTGGATTTGGTGATGGTGTCTGCCTCTTTCTGGGGGATGTCTGAAGCTTCCAAACTGGTGAGCAAAACATCCATGAAATCTTGATCAGCCTTCTTCATCTTCCTCCTCTCCTTGTGCTCCTGAAGCCATTCCTCCATGAGTTCATCAAGTTCCTTAGCAATCCTTCTCATCACTTTCTCGTGCCCCTGCAGATCGAGCCACGCCAGAGACGGGATCGCATCGGACAGGTTGAATACACCAAAATAGTAGAAAAGCTCCTTCATCACTTTCCTCTGGTGGACTCTGTAGTCACTCTCCCCGCCGGCGGCAACGAATCTCTTCCCGCCGACCATCTGGATGGAGGTGTTGAGCATGACGTCATCGAACCACTGCTTGATGTCAACGGTCTCACCGAGGCTGCGTTGCTTGGTAGTCAGATCGTAGAGCTCCTTCATGGAGGTGCGCATCTCGACGGTGCGCATGTTAGTGAGGATGTCGATGCGCTTGTGGGAGAGGAGCTCAAGGGTTGCTATCTTGCGCATCTGGCGCCAGTAAGGGCCGTAGGGGGAGAGCCCCAGCATGGTGGAGTTGTAGCTGAGGATCCTTGCGGCGGCGATCTGGGGGCGGTCGGCGAGAACTCTGTCGAGAGTGGTGAAGATCTCTTTCGCCATTTCCATGGTGCTGATCACAAGATTCGTCTGTGAACCGAACCTGATCGTGAAGGCGGGGCCATACTTGTCGGCCAAATTGCCCAGTGTTTTGTGGGCCAACTCTTTGCCGCTGAAGTGGTGGAGGTGCCCGATGATCGGCAGAGCGCCGCCTGCTCTGGGAAGCGGCTTCTTTCCAGCTGGACTATCGTTAAGTGATTTTTTGTAATATATGATAAACAGAAACGAGGCACAAAGGGCTGTGAGTGCGATGGTAAGAAGACTAAGAGATTCCATCGTGAAAGATTAATTAGCTTTAATGTTTTCTGCTATAATCTTCTTCTTTGTTATGAAACATATGGAGTACCTGGGGCTCTTTTTATAGCGTAAAGGCTTAATTTAGATTATATTATTCTGACCTGTCGATCTTGACCTTCATAAATTCGTCGCTTTGTTTTCCAATTGACCGTTGTGAAATTTCTCCAAGGTTACAGTTTCACATCTAAAAGGTCTTAATTATAATTTCGTGGTCACAATATCTTTATTAAGACCGGCATTGCATTATTTTTTGCCAAAAGTAAACGGTTAACTGCCGTACGAATTACAACACTGTCAGATTTATTACAAACGAAGTCGTTTAGATGATTTGTGTGTATTTTTTTTTAAGTCGTTTAGATGATGAAAGCGCATCGTTTGGGCAGTGCCCGTAAAGAAGTTTTCTCTAAAAAAAAATAAAAAAAAAATAAAAAATAAATGTAATCGGTATAAATTCTTAAAGTGTTAATCCCCTAAAATAGCTATTTTAATAAATAAAATGATTAAAATAGCCACTGATAAATAAAATGTATAATAAAAGCTATATTTTGTAATTAGTACCAGATTTGCCCTTATATTCTATTAATTAATTAGAATTGATATATAATTAGAATTCAAATAAAAAATTGGAAATATATTTATAAATGTATGTCGAAAATTATAATTTATAATAATTTAATTTAATTTAATAATTATTTTTAGGGTTCACTTATCCAATAGGGTTTTTATAATTATTTTTAGCATTTAATTGAACTTTTGAACTTTTGTTAGTTATATAAAAAAATTCAAAATTATAGCATAATATTTTTTAACTTTATAAATAATAATATAATTAAAACTAATAGTCTGTAGAAATCAAATTATCCGTTAATATTATTAATTATTAATTATTAAATACACTAATATAAGGACAAATCTGATACTAAATGCAAAATATGACTATTATTATACCTTTTATTTATCAGTGACTATTTTAATCCTTTTACTTATTAAAATGGCTATTTTGGTCACTCTCTCTAAATTAAACTAAATTAAATGGCTGTGTGTAATTGTCACGTTTTTAAACAACATAGAAATTACAAATTAGCATTCCCTTTATTAATATAAAATAATAGATTTCACACATTATAAAATTCTATCATGGTATCAGATCTTTTCTTTGGCTAATGCCAATGTCGTGTGTTCAAATTTCATTTAAAGCAACTCCACCTATACTGAAAGTGTGTATTCATTGGGCCTCCTACCCAAATGATAGAGTTGAAAATCGAGACCACAAGTGAGGGGTATTGAAAATTATAAATAAAAGAATAGATTAAACACATCTCTATAAATTTGAGCTTTTAGATGAAATGAAATTCTATTACTCTAATTTTTATCACATGTCCTGAGCATATGTTCTTATGTTTTTTTTATAAGATGTTTTCACATTTCAAAAATGAACTTTTCAATTTTCTTTTCACTCTCCATCTTCAAAGCTAAATAGATAGATAAATTATATTTTCAAAGTGAATGAATAGATAAATTATATATATATATATATATATATATAGAGTTTGGTTCATATAGATTTAAGTCTTAGTGTGAGAAGTGCGAATTATGCTTAAAACTATAAAAATTCATGCTGACAGCTATACAGAATCATGCTTTATGCTTATAAGCACAACATGCACCATAAGCATGATTCTGTATAGCTGTAAGCATGATTTTGTATAGTTTTAAGCATAATTCGCACTTCTCACACTAGGATTTATTTGCATGTGAACCTTTTCCTATATATATATATATATATATTGATAAATTATATATTTTAAATGAATAGACAAAGGTTATTAACTTGTCTTAATCCTAATACTTGAGGCTAGGACATCTTAAAAAAGAAAAAAGGAGGAGGTATGTTATTGTCAATTTTCCTAACCTCACATGTGAAGTTTCTTTCAATTGTATAATGCGATGCAAGACAATAATGGCAACTTTGAACGTGATGCCACTTTGAACATGTAGATATATCAAGTGATTGTTAATTAATTAGTCAGTCCATGATCCATACAGTATTTTTGAGTACTCTACAAGTCTACTTTCGTATGCTTGAATGCGTCAAATATGGAATCAATTGGCATTTCGTTGAATTGGTTATTATCATATCATTATTTTAGTGAAGCTGAAAAAATAATTCGAAAATTCGCCAAGTTGAAGTTTGTGCGTGTTTCTTTAGTTTTCCGTAGTTGAAATTCGCGATTGGTTGAAATAGATGTCAGTATATAAAATTAATGTGTTCCCATTGGTCAACGCTCAGAATATTGTTTTCAATGGTTTAGCTAGAAAGTTATTATCAATGGTCTCTTTCATCAATTAGGATAATCTATCCCTTAATTAATATCTCAGACTACTATTCATCATTTCAATGATATTTACAACGAAATGCAAATGAAAATCAAACTTAAATAAACAACGAAGCTATATGTTTCGACTTTAAATAACTATTCATTTCACAAATTACAGTAGATCTTGGACCCGGTCTAGTTTGTAGAGTACTGATTTTTTTTGTCATCAACATAATTATTGAAAGGCATGCATATCCATTTTATGCTTTGCCAGGTTAGTATAGGAAAAAAAAAAAGAAAAAAAGAAAAGAAAAAAGAATAAGAAATATTTGGTATTTAGGTAACTAGTGTGCAGTGCCTGATAAATATGATTTTTCTATGATTTTGTGATCCGAGAATATGATTTTTCTATGATTTTATAAAACTATTGGGTGAAAAACGTGTTTAAAGAATATGACTACTGATCGATCTTATTTTCGCAAGATAGTTAATGCACGAAAACTGGGATTTAATGAACACGAAAAAAAGGACACAAATGATTTACGTGGTTCGATCTATCGGAATAGATCTACGTCCACGGAGCGAAAGAGAGTATGAGTATTATTGCTGATATGCGTATAGCTTATACAAAGATTGTTCTTCTCTTTTCATCTATTCTAAGCCCCTATTTATAAGTATCTACACATGGAATTCGACTAAGATTACAAGTCTTTTCCTACTAGGACTCTTTGGCTTGATCTCCTCCTTTATTGGATAAACACCGAGCTTCTATACCTCTTGGAGCTTGAATTGTAGTCGATGTAGGAGTTGCCTTAGTGTAGAAGTCTCTTTGAAGTAGGTTGTAGCTGACTGGGCCGAGCTGCATAGGGCTTTAGTTGGGCCGAGCTGCGTTGGCCGAGCTTAACTGTCGGGGCCCAATTATATTGGGCTCGATGCTTGGGCCTAGTAGCTAGGCCATATCCTATCACATCCCCCCCAAAAAAGATACAGAAGTGAGGGTGTGACTCGGGGTAGAAAGTTGAAGTAGGAGTATTGAAAGTGCATTGCCCCGTCGAAAATTAGATTTCGACGAAGTCGGAATGCTTGCCACCTCGTTAAGATGAGGTGGGTATAAAATGTGCATTGCCCCTTCGGAAATTGGATTTCGACGAAGTCGGAATGCTTGTCACCTCGTTAAGACGAGGTGGGTATAAAATGTGCATTGCCCCTTCGGAAATTGGATTTCGACGAAGTCGGAATGCGTACCGCCTCGTTAGGACGAGGTAGAACGAAATTTCGCATTGCCCCTTCGGAAATTAAATTTCGACGAAGTCTGAATGCGTGCCACCTCGTTAGGACGAGGTGGGTATAAAATTTGCATTTCCCCTTCGGAAATTGGATTTCGACGAAGTCGGAATGCGTACCGCCTCGTTAGGACGAGGTCGAATGAAATTTCGCATTGCCCCTTCGGAAATTAAATTTCGACGAAGTCTGAATGCGTGCCACCTCGTTAGGACGAGGTGGGTATAAAATTTGCATTTCCCCTTCGGAAATTGGATTTCGACGAAGTCGGAATGCGTACCGCCTCGTGAGGACGAGGTAGAACGAAATTTCGCATTGCCCCTTCGGAAATTAAATTTCGATGAAGTCTGAATGCGTACCGCCTCATTAGGATGAGGTCGAACGAAATTCGCATTGCCCCTTCAGAAATTAAATTTCGACGAAGTCGGAATGCGTACCGCCTCGTTAGGACGAGGTCGAACGAAATTCGCATTGCCCCTTCGGAAATTAAATTTTGACGAAGTCGGAATGCGTACCGCCTCGTTAGGATGAGGTCGAATGAAATTCGCATTGCCCCTTCGGAAATTAAATTTCGACGAAGTCTGAATGCGTACCGCCTCGTTAGGACGATCACGTGATGTGTCAGTTACATTAAATGCGCCGCTTGGAGTCCCGATAAAGTAGGCGCGTGCGTGTTAGAGTTGGAGTGAAAAGGCGGAAAGTTACTAAAACTTCTTTCAGACGCCACAAGAATTTCATTTTGAAATTTCGAAACCCTAAAAATTTTCGGCACTCCATCTTCTACATTCTCGCTTGCAAAGTCGCCGTTGGTGTTATACCAAAACCCAGTGAATTATCTATTGTGGCCATAGTCGTCCATCGCCATAAAAGTAAGTTTCCATGGCTTCTGCTTCTTTTATTTGCGAATCAAGCGGTAGTAGTAGTCAAGATTCTGGCGAAAGGTCTACGTCGCCGCCGGTATCACATTCGCCGGAAAATATAAGTGTAGATGTATATACTGTAGAGTCGGACGTTCCCGCAAAATGTAGGGTAGTTTTTGCTTCTCCCTTTGATTCAGTCGGAACCGTCTCCAAATTCCCTTCAACTCTAGACTCATCCGCAATGTTGAAGATTGCGAGAAATTATTTATTTCCTGATTGGATAGAGATGTTAGTTCCTCGGCCGGAGGATAGGGCATCCAACCCTCCGGTCGGCTTCGTAACTATCTACGAAGATTGCTTAAGCCATGGTCTTCGTCTTCCCCTCCCCCCTGTTTTTGCCGATCTTCTTCGGAAGTTCGACATTCCTTTAGCTCAAATAACGCCGAACTCGTTTAGGCAGCTTATTGGTTTAGGCATAATCAGTAGCCGCCACGGGGTCAGCCTGTCAGTAGAGCTGATCCTAAAATATTACCAATTTAATTCATTTAACGGGTGGTACTACTTGACACCCCGTCTTGACTTTAGAGTGCAGACGAAGTCAAAAATCCCGAACTGGCAGTCTAAGTTCTTTTTTGCCGGTTCGGTGAGGTCCCACATTTCGTATGGAATGTGGGTAAGTTGAGGAACCAAGGCACCGAAGAGAAATTCGGTGCGCTTGAGGGTGTGTTAACGGGTCTCGTCGATGAAGATTTCACCGAGGCCGATCTTGCAAGGGCGGGTCTGAGCCCTTAAGATCCAGACTCCATGGTTGAGCCGGTGAAGGGTGAGGCTCCACTTGGTCTGTTTTTATCTTGTTGTTTGATGTCATGTAATTGTGATATGGCTTATACTGTTTGTCTGCAGTGAAGCTACTCGGTAAAAAGAGGACGAGATCCAGCTCGACTGAAAAGCCATCATCCGAGGCGTCCTCGGAGCGAACCGAGAGCGGACTGATCTCATCACCAATGGAATCCCTTCCAGAGCGACCTGTCGTTCGTAAAAAGAAACAACAGAAGTTGGTTGTTGCTGTTACAAATGAAGAGGAGGATTGCGCTATTTACTGCAGTTCGGTCGTCTCGTGGTGTGGGAGGCCAGGGTTTTAGAGAACTGGTGAATCGTCGACGGCCGTTTCCCGAGGGTAACATCATATGCCTTCGTCTAAACTTCGGCACCCCCCCCCTTTTGTTTTATTTATTACTATATATGTTGATGTAGGGTACCGAGGATATGGTGACGAGGCTGAGTGATCTGGCCTCAGAATTGAGCGGTTTCCTGACCTCCGGGGTCGATCGGTACAACGAGATGGCCCAGGCTCGCCGTAACCTGGAAAATGAAAAGGGCGGCCTCGCCAACCAATTGGCTATGACCGAAGCCAAACTGGTTGTGGAACGAGCTGCTAACCGAGGCGGCTAAGACTGAGGCGACCTCGTTGAGGGCTGAGGTGGAGGCGATGAGGCGACGCGAGGCTGAAGTGGTGGCCGGGCAAGGGCCTCTGCTTCGGGCGTATACAGAGCGACTCTTCCGGTCTG
>CM038115.1:21352778-21443992 GCA_001642375.2 Mentha longifolia
TTTTTCTTTCATCCGTGATGGTTAAAAGTTCTCAAATGTAGTGTCTGAATATGATAAGCTAGTTAACAATGCAGGCAGAATTGAGGAACTTCTATTTGCGGTTGACTTTCATATCAGCCTTGAAGTGTTGAATACAGGGCAAAAAATTTCAATCAGGGATTCCAAGTTTTCTCTGCTTTCTCAATTCCGAGATGAGGAACTAGGGCATAATCTCAAGGTTATTCAAAATCCTTCTATCACGCCTGATGGTTCGGCTCCCAGGTTTATTAGAATGAGCTCATCAGTTTCCCCCCAGTATAAAGATACTATTCATCCAAATCGTGGTGCTAGTGCATCGAGCACCTCAGTCCTTATAAGGAGTTCTCATGTTGATATTACAAGTCGTCAGAAATATATACTGAAAGATTTGCAATATTTTCTAGCAATAGAGAGGCCTGTTACAGGAAACTGCTCAAATCCACCATGCTCAAGCGACATTTGGGTTGGAAGTGGTTCTATATCCCGGTTTGATGTCACGATCTCTCTGCATGAAATAAATGTATGTCTTCAATGAATATCTAAGGAAAAAACCTATTTGAAAATATTCTATGATATCTTCATAAATTGCCTTGCCTTGGCATGTAAATTCTACAAACATTAAATGATAAAAGGAGGATCCAGCATGATTTTCTTTATACACACACATATATCTCAACATCTGAGGTTAATGTTTGTATATTGATCACGACTGTCTGATGACAAGACTAGCTGTAAAGATAACATATTCAACAGTGGCTTTCCAATCTTTGCAGATTTGATATTTGTATGTGTACTGAGCTGAGCCGCCAGTGAAAAAAATTACTACCGTCTTTAAAATTGGCTTGGAATTGGGACATCAAGGCCCAATCCTTTCTAGGTGTTTATTTTGTAAAATTTGTAGGTTCCAAGTCTTGGGCTGTAATGAGCCTAATTACTAGGTAGTTGATTCCTTGAATAAGCTTCTTCAAGCTCACTTAGTGAGAATAGCTTACATACGGAGTCAAGCTTGAGCTTGACACTATTCAGCTGTTTAGCTCATATGCATGCTCAAAAATATATACTTGTAGTGCTAGCTTGTGCTTAAAATGAAATTTATATTTACGTCATGTCATATGTAAAAGTTTTAGCATAAGTATCTAGTAACCTTATTATTATAAGAAAATATTGGATTTAGTTAATATATTATATGCTCGTGAATAAAATAATTTAATTTTATGAAGAAAATGATGAATATATGAATTCAACTATCTCGTTCGAGTTCATTTAAGCCGGCGAGCTACTATATTTTGTAAATTATGTCTCCTACTCATTTTTTAACGGTGTGAACTTTGAATGTTATACACTTCTTGATTCTTTTAAACAGATGATACTTTCGGCTGCTGAATCTTTCTCGAAGGCTTTGGGAAGTGGGGGAACCACAATGTGGATTCTAGGCGCTGGTCTTATAGCCAAGAATCAGGAGAAAACATGGAAGAAATGATTCCTGATGGTGCTTGTTGCTTCCCATTTTGTTTTAAAGCATTTCTTTCTTAACTCGAACTAAGATATCTATGCAACTTCTGTAGGAACAATTGTTGCCATCCAAGATGTTGATGAACACATGTACATCACAGTTCGAGATGTGGAAAGTGGATATGATATATCTGGAGAAGTCCATCATTCCCTGGTGGGCAAGCGTGCTCTTTTTAGGGTAAGATGCATTTATACTAATGTTTCAAATTCTTTTGCACCTTTTTATTCGAGCTGGAATATATTCCTTTTTAGGCCAGCAGGCCTATCATCTTCCATTTGCTAAACATGAGTATTTATATTTTCCTAGTTTGCTACATTCTAATGGACTCCATGTATTATATATAGATTCTCTTTATATAGTTTTTTATCTGATGTTTAGTTGTGATCCAGAATTGGTAGAATCTTTAATGAATGCTTAATTGATGCTGAATTGACAGATGACAAAGTAATGCTTCCAGACATTGCCTCTGTTGCATGGCCAAACGAAAACACACTATTAATTTTTTGGTCCATTCTGTGTCCTTTTTCTTATATTTCAAAGATAACATGCATATGGTGGCAAATTTGGAGCTTAGGGGCCCCATCTTTAGACTAACATTGTCTTTGATGTTTAATATCTCTCGTACGGTGCATCAAGTGATCTTTCTTTGTATTGGGGATTTCTTGTCTCTTTGTAGTTACTTCTTATTTCTCCAATAACATGCTATGAGTTTGTGTATATCTATGCTAGAAACGTTTGGACTCTATTTGTGTACTAAGATGTAATAATCGTGCTTTCAACAAATAATAATACTAGTAATTTTTTTTTTTTTGAGTAGAAATAATAATAATAGTAATAAGAAAAAATTAATATCTTTATGGTTGTGTATATTTTACAAGCTCTAAGGAGTGATTGATATAGAAGAATGAAAAGTGAGACGAAGATATGAATGGAATAACATTTCCAATGATTGGTATGTCCAAGTAATGATGAACAAAATGAATATCAATACAATACACTCACACCCACACATTTTCTTTTTTCTTATAAATTGAGTTTGTTCTGGTATGATCAAACTTCTTTCTAACTGTATAAGTGTAGGCCGATATTATCGGTGGTGTACAATTATACTCCGTATGTGTTTACTTTGACGTAAAGGAAGTTAGAGGAAGTATTAGAAAGTATGAATGTCTAATTATTGTACCACTTTATACCTTATTTACTTTTATGTGTAAAATATCCAATTAGGCTGTATAAAAGTTCAGGCAGCCACTTTTCCTATATCATGGTATAATATTATGCGTAAGAGAATGGTTCAATAATTATATACCACCTTTTACCAATTTGCCTACCCTCACATACCATTTTCCAACAAAAAGATAAGGGCAATTTGAACATTTCACATTTTATCCATCCATTTCCTATAAAGTAAACAACATACATGTATAGTATAACAATTGTATAATTCTATTATCATTCAAAGTAAGCATGATTTAAAAATTGTGGGTCCCTCTGTTTGATATAAATCTATACTACATTATATTATCCCCTATATCCCACTAAATAGATGTATAAAAAGTAACACACTCAACTGACTGGTACTTGGAAGAGCATTGTTTTATATATTTTCAACCGTGCTACACCGGTGAAGTTTGCTTATGTAGGTGATGTTGGCTTATGTGAATCTTTCATATGAAATGTTCGGTACCTTATTTGTTTACCAATTTGCATTGAAAGTTCTTCTAGTTTCCTGAGTCTGGTATGAAATTTCAATCATAAATACATTCTTTGTATGCTATAGAAAATTTGTTGTAGTAATCCGGAAGATGTACTGGCATGCCATTCTGCATCATTTATAATATCAAATGTGGTTTCTTGAAGATCCTTCATTTTCCCCCTTTCAGTACATTATTTTGATCCTTCACCCGATTTGATTTGTTTGCATGTTCTTCTGTTCTGTAGTTTCCCCACAACCTTTACTATAT
This sequence comes from Mentha longifolia, assembly GCA_001642375.2. Classification (NCBI taxonomy): domain Eukaryota; kingdom Viridiplantae; phylum Streptophyta; class Magnoliopsida; order Lamiales; family Lamiaceae; genus Mentha; species Mentha longifolia. The sequence continues at coordinate 21,356,274 of CM038115.1, forward strand.
CACCATACAATTTCTCTATTTTGATGTTGATTTAGGTGAATTATCGCAAGCCAGGGAGATGGAGGCCACACACTCAGTATTTTTCCCTAGTTTCGTTGTATGCTAAAGATAACTCAGGGGAACCATTGCAATTGAGTTGCCAACCAAGATCAAAATTTGTTGATGTCTGTTCCGATGGTAGTGGATATGCAGTTTGGGAAATGCTTCCTTTTAAACCTGACGCCTATGAAGATGCTATTGGCGTGGAGTCTTCTACTTGCATATCCAAAAGGACATTCCATCTTGTGAACAAGAAAATGATTGTGCAGTAGCTTTTATTGATGGTACACTTGAATTTGTCAGCAAGCCAGGAAATTTATTCAAGTGGAAAGTGTTTGATGATGACCTTGGTCCAGTATGTAATAATTTATCGCCTAATATGTTTACTGCCACTCCCGTATCAAACGAACAAGGTTCCACTGATGCTGGAGCTGATCTTCAAAGTGAATCAAATTTCACTGATGTTGGAATGTTAAGGAGAAATGAAAACCTCTTGGGAATCACAATAAACGTGGAGAAGGTTAGCCTGACAATTGTTCACGAGATTTCAGAAACTGAGGAACAGTTCCCGCTATTGCAGGGATGCATCATGCCCAATCAAACAATAGTACAGATATCAGATGTTAAAGTCAGGATTATGGACAGATTTGAAGTTATTCTCTATTACTTTGATGGCCAGCAGAATTCATGGTAACTATTTTGCATTAGATTTCCTCACTTATCCATCTTGTTTCTTTGCAATACGCTTGTGCAATTCTTTTTCACTTATATTAGATTTTGAAATTGCAGGAAGGAATTTATTCAACCGCTTAAAATCTGCATTTTCTATTCGCAGAAGTCTCTTATTCAGGGTGCTGAAAATCCTCTTCACAGAGTGCATAGTCGCTTCTATGCTAATTTTAAGGAGGTTTGCCCGTTGGTCTTCAATTGTTTGTTAAGCAACACATATTATCATTATGAAAATTCTTTTTATGCATTGGCAGGTGACTGTGTTACTAAGCGAACTTTCCTTGGATATTATATTGTTTGTGGTTGGGAAGTTGAATTTGGCTGGACCTTACTCAGTCAAGAGCTCCCTTGTTCTAGCCAATTGCTGCGAGGTTTTTTAACGTTAGCTGTCTCTGGCATTGTTAATTAGATAAACTGTCTTATTTGTTCACTTCTCAAAAGAAATCTCTTGCAAATCTGGTTCTTCTTGACCTTAGAAATATGTTTGTGAATTTACTGTTAACTGGGGTTTCTTTTAGGACTAATTGCCAAAACATTCACGACCTTTGACTTATTTTGTGATTTCGGCACGACTTTTGAAATATTCCAGTAGTAACCTCCTCCTTTTGATTTGTGGCAAATCCAACGTAGTCTTCCAGTGATCAAGAATATAATGTGGCTATCTTTATTTTTTTTCCTGCACGTACAGATCTTAACGTTATGAAAATGCATCATTTGTGGTAAAATTCGCAACTTTGTTGGGGTTGTCTTTTAGGAAATCAAGAATTTTTGTTGAAAAGTATATTGTACATGACAGAGACATAGATACATATATCATCAATTGAGCCGGTTAACATCCAAAAGAAGCTGAGAAATAGGTCAACCAAATTTCCCCACTTCCAATCCTTGTCTCTCTGTTTTTGCTTCAATCAGTAATCCCAATGAATTAGGGGCTCTTCATATATACTCTTTATTATAGTCCCATCAATTTCAGGGTATTCCATGTCAATTCTCAATTTCAGAGTAAATGTTGCCTAATTGGCCTACACTCTCTCTCGTCCTTGCTTCCAGCTCATGATTCCAGAGCTCCATGTGCAGACTCTTTTGAGCTTAAATTTTGCAGATTTAATGAAAAAGGTGATCTCTGATCTCTGATCTAGGAATCCAATTCAAGGCTTCAAGCAATCAGATAAGTTCGGTTGTTCATCCTAATTTGCATGCTCCACACTACAACTGCCGTGCCAAAGACCTTGCCAAAATATCCTCAAATCTTTTTAATTAAAATGTCGTCCAACATCCAAGTTTTATCTTAGGAATGGCTACTACATGTCAAAGTTTCTCTACACGTGTATAAGAAAGACAGGCTCGTCATATTTCCAGTTGCCTGAGAACTTTAGGCGTTGAATAGATTACAATTCAAAAGGTGGAGGTATTATTAAAATAAACGTTGCACGAAATGAAAAATAATAGGTCAGAGGTCATTGATGTTTTTGGCAATTAACACTTACTTTTTTCATCTTTTTGCTAGTACAATTATACCTTTCTTTTTGCTCATACTTTTTTTAATTTACAAACATGTGTTTGTCTTCTTAATCTTTATCAGTTGTTCATATCTGACATAGAACCAGTTGAAGAGGTGTCTAATTATAACTCATTCAATGCATTTATACTCCTGTCTGGATGTTGCATCCCTGTGTTTGACTAATGTTGAACATTCATCTCTTGGAATTTTATTCTTCTCAGCTCACATGGTGATTATGTTGCTACAGTCTGTTTTCATTTTTTAAAGTACGGTGAAGAGTCTAAGTATAACCGTACATGATTCAGTAGACTAAATAGAAGTCCATTAGTGCTAGGTCTTCGATGTAATTTGACGAAGAATTTACTTAATAATATAACTTGAATTTTTTTACAAATGGGATGTTCTTGGGGATGCAAATGATGTGATGTCTACTGTACCTGGTTTTGGTTAGATACAATTTGAAAGATATCATAGGCTAGTCGATCAGAGTTGGCAAAAGAACTTTTGTAGTTACCAAAAATTAATGTTCATGAAATTAAATTTCAATTATTTTTGGCTAAATTGGTAGAACCGTTGACAATTTAAAGAAATGCTGTGTATGAAACACTCACATATTCTCTTGAATATATATGAAAACCAGTAGATGTGCAAGAATTGTTATCTTGAATTTATTGTCAGTATGTTTATTCTCATGGCATGTTAGTTTTTGCAAAATCTGGAAACAGATAATGAATGAGTTTTTTCTGACTTATAAGTGAACACTTAAGAATGATTCTCTTGCCCGTTCACCATTCAGTGTTTCCTTTGCCTTCACCTACCTTAGGACGACGGCAATTTTTCATTCTCATTTCTATCTCGCTTGGGCCCCTTCCTGTGGTGGATGGGTGGATTCACATGTTCGATAGAAATGAGAATGTTACCATGAGCATTCTGTATGAATTGAATAACCCGAAGTTGAAGTTACATCCTTCTTGGAAGATTCTCTGGTGACACTTTTTATTCTGTTGATCTGCTAACTACTGATTTGTGAGGATTGGAGCCTGGTGTGACAAATATTTGGGCTGATTAAGGAATGCTTGGTAGATAATTAAGAAGTGTGGGCGGAATTCCATTTTCTTAGTTTTTCCTGAGTACCGAGCTAATAGATGCAATTCTGACTACAAGGAGTGATATTGGGCTCGATAGTTTTCTATATTTTTATGAGCAAAACTTCTTCTGCATGCTTATTGTTTGTGAATCTAGGTTTCATTTATCTTTGATCTTTCGACTCACTTAAGTAATCTATTGCTCTGGTTTACATTTTCCATGAACTATGGGTTGACCAAGCTCTCTTTCTTTCCCCTTTGAATATTGGAGACATGCAAATGATGTTTCTAAATGGCAGGTTGATAACCAGTCTGGCTTGACCCTTATATGTCAGTTTTATGATAGTCAGGATGCATCAATATCTTCCAGACAGTCTGCTATCATTTTCTTAAGGTAGTGTCCAAACTTCAAGGCTCGCATTGATGTCCAATGCTTTATTTAGCTCATATCCAGTGAAAGTTGTATACTTTGTGTTTTTTATGATGTTAACATGTAGAATATGGGTCAGAGCTTATAAATGAGGTCCTTCATTATATTGAAATGTGAAAAATGGGTTATCAGAAATATAACAATGATTCAGTAATGATTATTTCATGAGCATGTTGTAACTTGTAAGCACCTGGGTGACTTCTTTAATGATTGACATCTAAGCACTGACAAACTGATTCATAACATTGCGCTGATTCTAATGATAGGATAAGCAAAACTATAATCTGGAATAGATTCTCTTTGGTGTGAAATGCATAACACAAACAGTTGATGATAATATATCCATTAGGTATAAAAAGCATACTGAAATTTCAGTGGGTGATTAGTTGTAAGACAATAAAGTAAAGGCGTAGTATTACTGCTATCCGAGATACTGTTTTAAAAGGAACCAATCAATTAATAGCTAAATCGCACCCATTTGGAGCTTAATCATTGATATCCATCCAAAGTCCAACTAGGGAGCAGAGAGCCTTTATTTAGAGGATTGTGCTTCACATTTATTTGTCCCGTGTAGGGGTAAAATTTTCTACAATGTTACATGTGGGTTTTGTCTTTCTCCTGTTCTCAGGCACCTATCGTTGGCAAATCAACCACCAGAAGCATCTTTCTTTTCGTTACAACTTGTCCAGAAGACTCTTTCAACTTCCCCACTTCATCTTTCACTTTTAGAAGCTCGAAAATTTGCTTGGAGGACTCGAATTATGTCATCCCAAGGTGAGGTTCCTTGTTTCTCTTCTGAATTAACAGAAGCATGTACCCTGAGCTAACTATTAGTTTGTATATGATTGCTATTGAGATTGTTTGAATGAATTGCTGAGGCTCTTCAGATAATTATTTAACCCCGCACGATAACAGCCTTACGAGTTAGTAAAGCAGAAGTTACTGAAAGTGATTGATTTTCCAAAATGGTAAAATGATGATATTTACAAATTAATTTCTGTGAAAGATTTTAGCAACTTAAATAAGCAAAAATATGCTAGCTAGATGCAGATTAGGGGAATTATAAAATGACTTTATTTTAGAAGTATGTAATTTTTTAAATTCAAATCTGTACTCTTGGACAATTGAAATTGGCTGCGTATTTTGCCTTCTGAAATCTCATGCCAACAACTTTCGGTATATAATGAGAATCATTCCGGTTTTATTTCAGTAACTTATGCTTGATTACTTTTGTAATCCTATTCATTAGGACATTGACTGTATGGAGCTGACGGATTTGTGTTAGATAGAAAGATTCATCAAGATTTGAACCCTTTAAGATGGCATGTAATACATGATTATTGAACAAAATGTTTCAGACCAAATGCGATTTACTGAAAGTACAAGCCGACTCTATATTTGTCCAGAAGTCTATTACCAATTATGGAAAACATGTTTGAGAAAAAAATAGTGGATTGATTAGAAGATCAAGCCAATATAATGACACAATGAAGGGACTGGGAATTATGTTATACTAGTGCAACCACATGTGGTTCAGCTGGTTCTGTTAATCCCATTGACTTGATATAAAGTTTATTGTTTGATAAGATGTATTTTAGAGAAGTATGAAGTATGAGCTGAAGGTACTATTGGAAAAATAATTTAGTACTAATAATGTATTGTTGCAAAAGTCTCAAAAGTTTTTGAGCGGAAAAAGTCTATTACCAGGAAAATCTTCCTTAAGAAGCTTGTTGAATAAATATTCAATTATTATTGAATTTGAATCATCGGAGTTGCTTTATATCAATCCTGTCATTCTTTTTTGTTAGTTTAACGTATTACTTGCTTTGTTGTTACTTGTTTCATTCTACTTATTTTAGTCCTTTTAAATAAACTTCAAAGTTTTTGATTTTCTTGTACATTTATTCATTATGTTCATTATGGTCGCTGTAATTTGTTTAGTGGTGGTGTGATCATGTTGTCAAGACATCTGTTGTCGCATATTTTCCTAGATTACTCATGTGAGTGGAATACATGTTCAAAAGCATTACCTGTCCTATGGAACTTAAAGATGACTTTCTTATGAATGAAAACATATAAGATTAGAAATTTCTAAGATGTTGTGAAGACGATATATCTGTTCTGAAGAATGCATGATGCTGGCATTTGGTTAGTTTTATTTGGTATTTTGCAGGTGATGGATGGTCTTTAGTTTTCATGGTTTTAACTCCCTTTACTCCACTTCTACAGACTCCAAATATTTTCCTGGCCCCTTTATTGTTGTTGAAATTTCAAAGAACATTGAGGTATGATTATGAATTTACTTCGATATTTGTAATTATATTTTGCTGCATCACTAGAATAAATTTCATCATCTTTGTTTTGTGATATATTAGGATGGCTTGTCGATTATCGTCTCTCCTCTACTGATGATTCACAACGAAACAGATTTCTCCTTAGAGCTGCGTTTTCAAAGGCCTCTGAGTGAGGGAGCTGAATCTGCTTCACTAATATTAAAAGCTGGAGACGTTGTAGATGATACTATGACAGCATTTAGTGCTGTCAACTTGCCTGGCGGTTCAAGAAAAGCATTGACATCTTTAAGTGTTGGTATATTTTTATCTTCATTTCTTCATTTTTTCAGTACATTAAGGAAGAACTAAAGAAAATTGGCTTACTAAATCTGCTTTACAACTAATCAGGGGAAAATATTTGTTCTATGAATCTAATTTGGTGCAAGGGAAGTACGATGTATTGATGATAAAATTATCCATGTTAGGTCAATAGTGTTCTATCTAGTTAGTTATAGATATCTTAGTTTGTCTTTAACAATATATTGAGACTTGCTGTGATTTAGGGAGATATGAAATCATTGATAAATTGTGTTGGTTGAGGACGTCTTCACAGAGTGGTTATTCTTTAGCCTTGAATTTACCATGATTTTGAGTTCCTTTGAAAGCTTAGGTTTCTGGTCGTCAACTATTTTCCAGCAGTTTCAAAGATATTGTTTGTTTAAGTGTGTGATAGCAAACAATGAATTCTTGTTATTAGTTGGTTCCAGAGCTCCTCAGCTTAAGCTTGCTTCTTATGTTATGGACGTGCCCTCTTTTAAATATTTTATATATATATATATATATATATATATATATATATATATATATATATTATATATATATATATTCTTTTCCAAGAAAAATTAGATTAAATGGTGGAACTAGTAGTCTAATATGTTGAAATTAGATGCATTCTTTATGAGTTTAGGATTGAAAATTTCCTTCTGAAAAATTGTGGTGAATAAAGGATGGTGTACATACACATTCTCTCAGCACATGTAGTGTCATTTTGTTTTTTTTCGCAATTCTTGACATTATTAATCATGACTTCCTGATGTACTACTACTAGCTGCACTTGCGTGAAGGAAATTTTGTTTGGATGATCATGGTTAAGAGATGTTTGTGTTAACGTGATTTTTCATTTATTTTCTGCAGCTGCATGCATCCGGAAGTTTCATTGGATAATTTTTCATGAAATACCAAAACAATAAAAATGATTCTGATTTATTTACATCAAAGCTGCCTTTGATATTTTGTACCAATGAAATGCTTATCAATAGGGTTCTCAACATTTCTTGTTGTTGTGGTCTTATCGTATATAATGTTTATTTTAATTTTAAAAAGTTATTATGTCGATCAATATCAATTTCGTTTTGTCATTCTGTTCTGTGCATGTGCTCTTTTACTACTTTTCACAATGGCAAGACCTTGAAACTCACCTTGTTAAGTTTTTATATGTAGGGAATTATGTATTCTCTTTTAAACCAGACTCTGAAGGCAGTTCGTGCAATCTTGAGAAGTCATCTATAGAGTGGTCAAATGATCTTAAAGGTGGAAAGCCTATGCGCTTATCAGGGCTATTTGACAAATTGAGTTACCAAGTGCGAAAGGCATTTGCTGTTGACTCAACTAGATATTCACTGAGTAGTGCAAGTTGTGCTGTAACATCTGAAGAAGGTTCTGTTTCTAACATATATTTTCTAATACAAACTGTTGGAAAGGCAATACCTGTTATAAAACCAGATAACTTCGGGTATGCACCTGGCAGCAGAACTTCACCAGTTGCAATGCAAGAGCAGAAAGAGATTTTTATTCTTCCAACGATTAGGGTTTCAAATTTATTGCACGCAGATATACGTGTGGGGTTGACTGATAAAGGTATTTGAAATGAAAAGGTGTATTAAAGCTTTTGTTTGCGGTATGTTTACTTTGAAAGTCTTCACTTTGTTTCAGATCCACAAAGCACTATGAACTACGACAAAACATGGAGCGAAGCAACTATCTCATGTGAATCCGCTGTCAATTTTTATGCTAATCCTGATACTATTTACTTTGTTGTAACTTTAACTTCTTCCGAGTCGAGCTGTAAACCAGTAAATAGTCGTGACTGGGTGAGAAAATTACAAAAGCAAAAAGGAGATATTTCTCATTTGGACATTGAGTTAGACTTTGGTGGCGGAAAGTACTTTGCTATGCTGAGGTTGTCTCGTGGAATCAGAGGCACATTAGAGGTAGTTATCCTTAATCATTCGACATTCATTTCTATCAAATATGAGTTAAGCTTTAGGGCTTGCTCTTCAGGTGGATATCTTTACACCATATGCACTGCAAAATGATACAGATGAGCCACTATTTTGCTTTTCGGCCAACCAGAAGCCTCTATCTAGGTATCACATGTTCTATGGCAGAATATTAAATAAAAAATTGAGAGTCAATTTTATTTCTAACAAGAGACATATATTTGGCAGGGATGATATTGAAAGACTGGATACCAGTATTCCTCCAGACTTGGGATCATATTTACCTCCTCATTCCATCAGATCATGGTTTTCGAAGTAACTATTGATATTCTGTATTTCCTCATATTACATTGTTGCTTAAGCAGCGCTTGGTAGTTTCAATGAAAATAAATTATCAGAATTGTTTTCAGTTAAATTAACACTAAATATGAAACCTCCATCACGAAGTCAGACTAAGTTCTGAAGTAACAGAATGTTCACTATGACAAAAACTGCTGTCCTTTGTTATTTATTTATTATTATTATTTTTTTTGGGGGGGGGGGGGGGGGGTGGGGGTAAATGAAAAATATAACAGTTGTCTACATCTACAGCAAAACATATGTCTTGCTGGAACCTTTTTTTTGTTATTCTTGGAGTAATTTGATTTATTATTTCATCTTTTGTTCTTTGAGAAGAGATCAGTTATATGAAATCCAAATGGTGGTCAAATAATCCTTATGATTCCTATCTAACTAAATTGACTAAATTTAGTCAATTTATCATAACCATTGACTAAATTGACTAAATTGAGAGTGAAAACATTCTCTTCTATCACTCATGATTCCTATCTAACTAATTATGTTCTCCATATTTTCTTCATGAGACGTGTTAAATTTCTCAAGTAAATCATAACCAGAAATTTCTTTCTAGGTCTTACTAATAATATGTTTTAGCAAAACTAAACTTCACTAAAATTTTGAATCAAGAAATCCTGAATTGAATAGTCAATGCTATAAGATTGTAGAACTGTATGGTTCCTATGTAACTTACCTTTTTTACTTTTACCCAATGCTAGATGCAGCAAATTGCAATTCAAGTTGCTAGAGGAGAAAGTGCTAGAGGCTCAGTTGGACTTGGATGTGCTATCAGGCCTTACCGAAATAGACCTTTTATCTGAAGAACTCTTTGGATCAAAAATATTGTGAGGCTGGCAGTTTCTCTAAGGCCTTCAGTCAACAAACATTCTCATATGGTATCGTTAAAACCGCGTTATGTTGTAAGTAACGAATCAGAAGATGTGATTGCTATCCGCCAATGCTATATGGAGGTATTCTGTAACTGATACAAACTCACTAATAACTATCGTCTTTTGCAAACTCAATTTTGATTGGATATGTTTTCTGTTTTCCTGGAAGGACGTTGAAGACTCGACCAGTGTAGACAGCAAAGAGAGGATAGGCTTAAGGCTGAAGACAGTAACGAGAAAAAACAAAGTTACCAGCATTGTTGAAAAAGTTCTTAGAAAACATACAAAACCTCAAACTGACTCATCATTTTTCATTCAATTCCGACCAAATGAGATGGGACTTTGTTGGTCAGGACCAATATGTGTGGCCTCATTAGGACGTTTTTTCCTGAGATTCCGAAAATCTGTGGAATTTCCAGAATCTCAATCAGATGACATGTCCACCAAAGACAATATTGGTGATTTTGCAGTTGTTCATGTGGTAGAAGAAGCATCTACCATAGTTTTGCATTTCCACAGGCCACCAGCGATAAATCTCCCGTATCGAATAGAGAACTACTTGCGTGATACTCCTTTAACTTATTATCAGAAGGTTTGACGTTTGTTTTCCCATTTTATCATGTGCAGTTCAGTGCACTGTGATTTTTCCATATGCATGTTCTTGTATTTCTAAATAATGTCAAATGCTTGCAGGGGGGTTCATCAGAGCCAGAGACTTTGGGAGCTGGAAGGACTGTTAACTATGTCTGGGATGACCTAACTCTTCCACATAAGTTAGTTGTTCAAATTGATGGTAATTCTCATATTCTTAGTACGAGATAATATATTTTTTATTTACTCTTTTGACTTCCATTTGTTTGAGAGTTGTATTCGATGTTCTTTGACTTCTCTAGGAAAGACATGGTATGATGATATTTTTTGTTTCAACATTTTAGTTTTTTACTCCCTCCGCTACGTTTATAACGAGCCATTTTTTTGGCACAAGTTTTTAGGAGAGTTTTAATTAGATATAAAGAGTAGTGTTTAATATTTTAATGGAGATTTTATTATCTTAAAAGTTAAAACTAAAGCATCATAGATCCGTAAACATATATTGATGATTGATCCTAAATAAAAGATCATATCAAGACTTTAATTTGGTATAATCGTAAAGTCGGAGAACAAACGAGCAAGTTATGAAAATTTAAAATTTTGCAATTCAAATTATATTGGAATACGTGCAGAGAGGTAAGTAGACGAGGACTTGGTAGATTAGACTAATAACTTAGTTTAATTAAGATTGATAGAATTTCATCTCATCTAAAAGCTTGAACTTGTAGAGGTGTGAAATCTATTCATTTATATTATGATCCCAATACTCTCCCTCACTTGTGGGCTCAAATTTTATCTCTACCCTTTGGGTAGGAGACTCAACAAGGGCACACATTTAATATGGGTGAAAGAGATTTGAACACAAGACCTCGTGTTAGCCAAAGGCTCTGATACCGTGGTAGAATCCCATCTCATCTAAAAGCTCAAATTTGTAGAAAAGCGTGAAATCTATTCATTTATGTTTGATCTCAATAAAGATTATGCGACTTTAATTTTTTTCATTTTGAGAAATGGCTCATTATCAATGGGACATCACAAAGTGGGAAATGACTCATTATAAATGGGACTGAGGGAGTAGTTTATAGGAGTTTAGGTTGTGTATTATAAAAGCAATTTCATGAGTAATTGATGTGTTGGATGTGTAAAAAGCATGTACGATTGAAGATAGCAGTAACCAATTTCATAGTTGGAGTCATCTCAGTAGAAGTTTGTAAAATATAAGATTGAAAAAACTAAACTATTTATTTTGGGATGAATCATCTTATAAGCTGTCACTCATAGAAGTTGCACCAAAGAGTTCATGTTCTCAGTAAACAATCCCAATCAGAGTTTTGTCAAGATGGAGTCTCTGAAATGGATAGAAACAACTTTTGTTTACAATAGCTCAGTTGCCAGATTTAAACACCTTATATCAGGGTGAACATGGTATTTACACTTTTAGGAATATTTTCAGAGTTCAGACTAAATCACAATTAAAAAGAAATAAGCCATTTCACAAGTATATAAATGTTAGCCTGGCATTTTGGGGCAGAATGGTCATTGAGAAATTCCTAAATTAAATTTACTTACTTTCTTAAGTGAAAAGCAAAATGGCTACTTCACTACTCTCTGCTTACTGCCAAATTATAGAGGCAATGTCTTTGTAAATATCAAATATGGAGGAAAAGGGTTGGTGATGAATCAACATTGTTTCTTTATTTATTTTTTGAAGCTCCTTATTTTTATATGAGGCAGAACTTATGTTTCCAAGTTCTTACCAATGCAATTCAATTGAGGCTGTTTGTGATTTTCTCATTTCCTTCTCCCAGATGTGCATCTATTGCGAGAAATCAACCTGGATAAGGTGCGATCATGGAAATCATTTCACCGGAGCAAGCAAACCAGAGGTCTAGGACTTCATTTGCCACTGGAGAAGAAGCCTGAAGAAATTAAACAAACTAATCACAGCAGGCCAATAGGTTTGGAGAGTGCTAAGGTGGGGTTTGAAGTATATGCAGAAGGTACCTCCAGAGTGTTGAGGATTTGTGAGTTCTCTGATAGTCAAAAGGTGAAAATAGTGTCCAGATCCAGTAAAAAACTGAAGTTGAGAATCTCTTACTTTTCTGTCCACTTGCTGGAGCATGCAAAACAGGTTAATATTCTCCATTGATTTCTTATTTCGACATAATACCTTTGACTAGAGGCCCATTTTTTGTTTTTCTTGAATTTGTTATGCATTAAACCATCTCTAGATTACTATGCTTTTTCTGCGCCAAATCGCAATATCAGCAATAGCTGGTATCTATTATATTATGAGTTAAAGCTCGTGTTATCACATCATATCCAAGATGAAGCATAAATTTTAAAGGCCAATTTTTTCGGTGCCTGAGCCTTAATTTGTTTCATCATATGCCTTAAGTCATTGTTTGTGTTTCATTGGCGCTTCAAACTTTCAGATTTTGTTTCTTGTAACCCGTTATTTTATTTTCTTTTATATCATTAAGCTCTTGTACTTTCTATTGTTTGTATTAAGTAACAAAAATAAGATAATTTACACTTTTCAGAAGTGTAAGAACTTGATAAAACAAAATGTTTGTAGAGTAAAACAAATATTGAAAGTCCATAGACTTATTTAAAGATATAATGTTTAAAGAAACAAAGCTTGAAAGTTTGAGGCCAAGAAATGCATTTGAAAGAAATAAAATGATAATCATGTTGCCTTTGTGTAGAACTATTCCCAGTATTAAAACTATGATGAAGTGCTCACTCATTTGCATTTGATACTGTGTTACTTTATAAATATATTTTTGAAATTTACTTTGTTTGAGGTGATGGAAAATGTATATTGGTTTTCAGTAAATTTAAATATGAAAACTATCATCACATCCTTGATATTGGTAGTCAAACAAAGTAAACTGTAGAGATGCTTTGATAAGAATAGGTTTGAGGGTACTAAAATATTTTTAATTTACCTAATTTTGGGATTGAATGGCTTATTTTTTAGGGATGCATGTCCTTTTTCTTTGTAAAAAATCATATCAGAATGCTCTTGTACAAGAGTAGAAATTCAATTCTCAAAATGAGTGAACAAAACTAAAATGGAACGAATAGTTTTTCTACCAACTTGACAACGTTCGTAGAAATCGTAGAAGGGTTTGGATGAGCTTGTGCTGCTAGAGCGTTAATAAGGTGACTCTAAAGCCATCATATTTGACCCCTAAGTTTTGTACGAAAGGAGCAAATAAAAACGTCTCCACAAAAATAATAATAATAAATAAAGAAAGAAGAATAAGATTGAAAGAAGGCCAATAGTATTTTTAGGAAAAAGATCAATGACTTTCCCGACTCCCTTGGCTTTTAGAATATCCAGAGCGCTGAATTTTCAACCCCCGCTTTTTATTTTGTATTCCTAAAAGCTTTCTCATCAAGGTTTGATAATGCCTTCTTTTATGAAATTGTGCATACGTTCATGAATACTCTTCATTAAAGATGTAACAGGATAATGCTTAGTTTGTCGGGCTAAACTGTTCAAGCTGTATGCTTATAGAATTTTATTTATTTCTTTATCTGTATTTTGTTTTTGTTTTTTGGATATTGTTATGGTTTCTAAAGCTTACCTTTGTTTTAAAACTGTTTTTTATAGGAGGTAGATCTAGGTGACCCGTCCAGCTATGCACCGATAGTTGTTATAAGGCTTGAAAGAATTAACTGGGATGCTATAATGACCAATCAGCTAAAGTATAGCCAAATCAGAGTGCAGGTACATGTTTATGCTAATGTCATTATTGAGCTCCCATCTGGTCCAGGCTTCATAAATATATGCTTTGCTGATCATTGTTACTAATAAATGCAGTCGTTAAGTGTGGATGAGAAGTGGGCTGAAGCTCCATTCACTGCAATGCTTCGCAGGCACCAGATGGAGAAGTCTGACACAAATGATTGCGTCCTTCATATTGGATTAGTTCTACTTCCAACGAGTTATAATGTCAGACAAGTGAAGTACCTTTCTATCGTGCTGCAGGTAATGCAATTTCTGGAGTATGAGTGTCATGTGTTTAATCTATTTTCTTTGAGTGGCTTTTGCACAATATCTGTTATTGTCTATTACAACTGTAGCAGAGTCATTTTTTTCATTATGCTCTTTGTCAAAATCCACCATCTTTGCAGCCTCTCGACTTGAACATTGATGAGGACACACTGATGAGAATTGTTCCATTCTGGAGAAAATCTCTCAGTACTTCAAGTACCTCCAGCCAGTACTATTTTGATCATTTTGAGATCCATCCTATAAAGGTCTGATATCCTACTTGGTTGTATTCTTTATTAATTCCCCAGCTTCAGGTTAATGACATCTATGCTAAGTATCCGAATTGTGCTTCACTATGATATTAAAGATTGTAGCAAGCTTTCTTCCTGGGGACTCACGTTATAGCTACACTTCAACTCAAGAGACTCTGAGGTCTTTACTCCATAGTGTTATTAAGGTATGAGAGCAACGGTTTGTTAAATTATTCATTTTCTTCTCTTTCTCTTTCATGGGATTGGTATGTTGTTTTTGGTATTCGATATGGTGCTCCATGACTTTACTTCCTGTCCTTCAGATACCTGCCATCAAAAGAAAAACAGTTGAACTTAATGGTGTCCTTGTAACACATGCTCTGATAACACTGCGTGAATTGACTATAAAGTGCGCTCAGCATTATTCATGGTACAGTGCTACTGCCTTTTGATCTTTGTGGTCCTTCAGTTCTAGCAACTTAGCATCCCTATATCAATTGAATTATATAGGTACTCCATGAGAGCTATCTACATTGCCAAGGGAAGCCCACTGCTTCCTCCAGCTTTTGCTTCGATATTTGATGATCTTGCTTCGTCCTCTCTTGATGTCTTTTTTGATCCTTCAAGTGGGTTGCTAAATGTTCCTGGTGTAACCTTGGGTATTTCCTTCTCTCTTTATGTGCTTGAGATTCCCATATTGATTTTTTTTATTATTGTGTACTTGAGAAACAAGCAAAAATATTTTGAACCAATCATTGTCTGTTTTCATATACATATGGAGAAACTTTTTCTAGTCATCATTTGACTTGGTTTTGATTGCGTAACCCTGCAGTATATTTGGATGTTTATAGCTGATAGAGATTTGATTAATTGTGTTTTCAATTCTATGTTAACTGCAATTTGACTCTGGCCTGATTCGGAACTTTATGAAACTAGGCACTCTCAAGCTGATCAGTAAAATCATAGATAACAAAGGTTTTTCAGGAACAAAGCGTTACTTTGGTGATCTGGGAAAAACAGTATGTCATTTTCTTCCTAATTTTGAGAACTAGTTGATTTAGTTTTCATTGAAATAAGATTTTAACATGCATCCCGTTTGCAGCTAAAAACGGCCGGGTCTAATGTGTTATTTGCTGCGGTCACTGAAGTTTCAGACTCTATTCTTAAGGGAGCAGAAACAAGTGGTTTTAATGGAATGGTGAGACTAAGTTGTTTCTTTTTGTTTTTCAAATGTAAACTGGGTATCTCTCACTTGACTGTATGAAGCACATGTTTTGTAGGTGAATGGTTTTCACCAAGGAATTCTCAAGTTAGCTATGGAACCATCTGTTCTTGGTGGCGCTTTCATGGAAGGTGGCCCAGATCGAAAAATTAAGCTCGACAGGAGTCCTGGGGTTGATGAGGTTTGTCAAGTAGTAAAAATTTTATCCTCTCCTGGGACTGTATTCTGGCTGTGATGTTTGTTACGAATTATTGTTTTCTTATCAAGTTTACTTTAAACAACGTCGAAGTTCAGTAGGAACTTTGATGTAGATAAGTTTCTTTCTATCTAGGTTGTGTCAGCATCATTTTATAGGAATACTTATAGCTTCAAATACCTGTCCACCATGAAAAAGTATTTAACTACGTTCTGAGTGCTGAATTCTATAATTTACAGTAACAATGCTTTTATGTTAAACTATGCAGCTATACATTGAGGGATATCTTCAAGCAATGTTGGATACGATGTACAAACAAGAATATCTTAGGGTGAGAGTCATTGAAAACCAGGTAATTTCTGCTCGGTAATCTTAGGGGTACGTTCATATCTACTTGGATAATGTATGTGATCATCATGGCTTGTATAATGTTCTCATCCCTCCATAAATTGATCCAGAAATACACCTTGTATGTGACCATTTTCCATTGCTGATTTTCCTTTAGGTTATTCTTAAAAACCTTCCTCCAAGCAGTTCTCTTATCAATGAGATAATGGACAGTGTGAAAGGATTTCTTGCTAGCAAATCACTGTTAAAGGGGGAATCCGCAACAGCTTATTCCCTCAAACACATACGAGGAGAGAGGGTAAACTCTGTTTCACTGTGGAATCTCATTCTCTGATATGAGAACACACTTTCACTTCATCCGAAATTCTAATTTTGCATGAAAACGTTAAATTTGAAAGAATTCGGTAAAAAGGATCAATATTAAAATAAGCAAACATGCTGAAAGAACATATATAACCTAATCTCTTGACAGGAATGGAGACTTGGCCCTACTATTCTGACTCTATGCCAGCACCTGTTTGTGAGTTTTATGATTCGTGCACTCCGGAAGCAGTCTGGAAAATTTATCGGAAGAATAAAGTGGAGAGATGCAGAAAAGGCAGATGAAGAGAGAGAAAGCAGTGATGAGCCACAGAAGGTGAAGTTTGTGTGGAAATGGGGATTAGGGAAGTTTGTGTTGTCAGGTTTAGTCGCATATATTGATGGAAGGTTATGTAGAAACATCCCTCATCCTTTAGCAAGAAGAATTGTTAGTGGGTTTTTGTTGAGTTTTTTGGATCAAAGTGAAGAAGAATCAAAAAGTGATGTATAAATATTCTCTTATTTTGCAATGCACAGTTCATACTTTTAATAGCAGCAGCTTTTGATCTGCTTATCATACCACAGATTACAGAACAGCTTCCGAAGTTTAAGAGCCTATTGGTGTCACTAATGTGGCATTTTAAATTTTGAAATGAGTATTACATCTTCTCTCTTTTGTTTTTTGTGGAATTACGATTTTTTTTGGACTGAAAGTGTCGAGAGTTCGAATTTATCGTTCTAATTATCAAATCCCACTCAAAAGAAAAGAATATTGCAAAGATTCAAAGAAATTAATACGACAGATTATTTCAAGAAATCTGCAATGGGTAGATAATGAATTACAGGTCTGAGACTACTACTTTATAAATGATATGTTAATTAGATAATTACAGGTCTCAGACTACTACTTTATAAATGATATGTTCATTAGATAACGAAAAAAATTAATAGAATTATTAAATCCTTTAAATAAGGATCTATAAAAATCAAAACTACAAGTACAAAGACTCATTAAAATAAATAAAAATTGTACAGAAAATAAAATAAAAGTAGGACTTATGAATGTATTTGTCAAATGTTATCTAATAAAATCAAATAAAATCAAATCAAATAAAAGGGTTAATGACTCAAAAAATACACGAACTTTGATTTGATATTCATTTTTTCCACATTTTTAAAAAAATCCGTCAAAATAGATGACTTGCTATTTGTCCGATTTTTCCACAAATTTGATTTTTCCCCAATTTAGATCCAACGTGGATCCTACATGGACGCCGGAAGTGTGTCCCCGTTAATTCATTCCGGCAGACCAAACTATGTCATTAAGTAAAACGACATCGTTTTACTTGATTTTTATCCCCAAATAGATATATCTGTAAAGGGTTTAAAAATTGGGGAAGAGAATCGGAATCCCACCTTTGAATATAGACGAATGTCGGAGAAGGCTAGGTTTTGTTGTTTCTAGGGAGTTTGTTATGCAGGAACACGGTCCTAGGGTGGCGAGTGAGATTTGGATAATGTTGCATCAATTTCGTGGCTCTAGTAATCTTCGTTCAAAGGAACTCAAGACCTCAAACCTCAAGAAAAGCAACTAATTCAAATAAGAAATCAGGGGGATTTTCAATTCAATTCGTATATGTATATGATGATTTATCCTTGACTTTCTTCCCTTTTGTGAACTCTTGGTATGAGTAAAAGGACTTCATAATTGTTCATTAGCTGGGTTGAGGAAAACCCTTGTTATATTCAGCAGTAGAGGAGATATGAACTCCAGACCTACGACACTGATCCACTCGGGAAGCAATTTAAGAAAATAATAAGGCAATGTCTTTCCTTGATGCAGATTAAGAATCTAATGAATCGCTTTCGGCCGTGTCTTCAGTCATACTGAGCCAGAGGTGGGTCCGATTCTTGGGGAGTCAAATCTTGGCGACCCAATTTCCCTAGTGCTTCTGCCTCACACATCGGTAGAGGCTGCGGGCTGAGAAAGCCCGAGTAGGGGCTCAACCTTTTATGTTGCTGCTGTTGGTGGAGATCGATGGAATTGAGCTTGGATTTGAAAGATTTGAGAAGGGATGAGGAATAAGTAGAGGGAGAATGAGGATAAAGAAAGTGATTGGAGGAAGGATTCAAACGACATCGTTTACGCTCACTATGATGTTGATTTTTGGACACATCAACAAATCAAATTAAAACAAATGACACGTAGGATCCATGTCATGTTAATTGTCATCGGAGCTCCAAATTATAGAAAAATCGGACAAGTAGCAAATGTTATGTATTTTGATGAAATTTTAAAAGATGTGGAAAAAATAGAAGTTGGGTCAAAGTTCGTGTATTTTGACGTCATTAACCAAAAATAAAAACCAAAAGAAGCCTTTGATATGGAAATCGCCGAATACGTTTGTGCTGAAATATGACAAAACCAACCT
The DNA here is from genome assembly GCA_001642375.2 of Mentha longifolia. NCBI lineage: Eukaryota > Viridiplantae > Streptophyta > Magnoliopsida > Lamiales > Lamiaceae > Mentha > Mentha longifolia. Next base: position 21,375,182 of record CM038115.1, read on the forward strand.
TTTCCAATGGCTTGATTTGGGCGGTTGTAGGCATAATCTAATCTCCCATTGTTTTTCATCATCAAAGAGGTTGCTAAAACATGTAATCGTTGTAGCCATAAGATTTCAAGTTGCGCTGGCATCTGAATCGAGTCATTTCTAAGCGAGATGGATGCAGCTGGCAACCTCCTACTTTCTTGATTTAGAGCTAACATCCATAATCGATACAGGCGAGAGCCCCGACAAGGTTTACCGATTCATCCATTGCCGGACCGGCCATATTTACATCGTGAAGGAATACCCCTACGATTCCTCCCAGCGCCAACGAGTTCAAATCCTCAAGGAATCGGATCATCCCAACGTCGTCAATGCTACGAGAATTTTCTTCTCCTCGAGCCCTTAGAACGCAGATCTCCCAGCGTGACTAGAGAGTCTGATCTCACCGCTCGCCAACTTATCTTGGGGGTGACTTACCTCCACCAAATGGGATTTCGCACGGAAATATCAAACCCTCAAATATTTCCATCAATCGAAATGGCCAAGTCAAGCTCTTGTATACAAGAAAATCTGGTGCTGCAATTGGAGCCAGTCGCCACGAGTTAGAGTTGGATATTTGCAGAACAATACATCAAAGTTCAAATTACAACATGGCAAATCTGAGGAACCTTAACAACATTTGCAAAAATCTTGAAACTGAAATGTTCAATGCATTTCTGCGGCTGGAGAAACTGAATCTTGAGAATTTCTCTTTCCTTGAAGAAAGGAGTGGAGTCCACGATGGAGATTTCCCCTGCCTTGGCACTATGTCGATAGTGGATTGCCCGAAACTCTATCTTCTTTCGTCTATAAACTCTCTTTAAGATCTAGATATAAGACATTGCACGCAGTTGATTGATTTGCTGAAAGGTTGTATGGGTCGCTCGAATCTCTGACATAAGATGCTGGCCAGGAATAAACAAGAAGTGCCTCAAGAATAGAAATGTTGCTTGGTACAAGATTAGAGACATACAAATAGATTTGGAAAAAAATGGATTGTGATGACGCGGGCTTGTCTACTCTGATAATCTTCTTTAATTCTTAACTATAGATTTTGAGATTCCGCATAAATATTATGCATTTTTAGCTTCCTTATTAATGGTGTGATCTCCATACAATATGTGTGCTAATTACAATAAGGTACACTACAAATTGCATCGTCCAGTTTGTGGGTGTTTGTTTTTGTCGTTGGTTAAGTTTGGAGTCTGAACTAGAAGATATTACATTCTCTATAATAATGATAATTATAAATAAGTGAAAATCTCATGTTCATACTTAATTTTGATTGGTCCAATATCTTCATTACTTTTTAAGCTTTCATATTTCTTATGGAAGTAATCCCAATTATTATCCTTTATTTTTTATTGTTTCATTAACTACTTTGCTTTATCTGAAGTCCGGAACTATATATACTTTTTTTTCTTTCTTGATGGTGGTTTCCATATATACTACTATATAGGCTTCTGGTTCTCTATGCGAATAGATAATTTTTTTTTTACTTCATTACGAATCACATATATATTTTATTTTATTGGTGATGAAAATAAATTGAAATTCTTTGGATTTTGACTTCTATATTATATATTCAAGGAGAATCTACCGGTATATTAAAAGTTTAAATGGATGCGGCATAAGGGATTTGAAAAATAAATGGATGTGGCATGTGAGACAAATCAAGAACTCACAAAGATTCAAAGTCTTTTAAATAGATCTTTCGGGAGTTTAATGTTCTTACTGTCATTTGGATTGATGAGCTTGAGTGTCCTCAAATTTTTGAACTAGATGCATCCATCTAACACTCTATGATTCTCGCTTGCAAAACTCAAAGCAACATGACGAGTATTTCTATAATAAATGTGAACATCTTCCTTAGGTGGCTCATATCTAACATGCAACATGTTTGGCGCTGAAATCATATGGGTCATGCTGTGAATGAAGTGGTGCATCTTGTAACTGGAGCATGAGTGGTTAGCTTTTTGGAAAAATAATCTTTGAAATATGTTTTTAAAATAATCCTCGACTATGTCTTCCATCAGCATATTCCCATCACGGAAGCACCAATCCCTCCCTAACCCTTAAAGAAACAAGCTCTTTCATTGTGAACTTATGATCCTCTATGAATGTAGCAGTGTATTTAAAGCACTTTTTGAGGTGTGGCGGCAAACTGAAGTAGCTAAGCAATAAGGCATACATGACATCATAATTCGAATGACGTTAAAATTAATTGACAGGGACGCCCACAACTTCATATCAAACACTCCTAAATTGTCATCATTGTAAACCATTTGAGCTAGAGTGGTTTTTCCAATTCTCCCATGCCGACGATGGGAAGAACGTCAAATTTATTTGTACTCCCGTCCATTAAGTTCTAAACAATTTCATTCTTCAATTTTTTTAACTCAATCACACTGCCCTCATCCAGATTAATGGAAGTTCCAATGAAAGAATGCCCGAGATTACCATCCAACATTGAAGGAAACCCTATTCTTGACGATTTAGAGAGCAAATTTGTCTCTCTAGCAATGTTCTCCAAATCGCTCTTAATGTGAGTTATTCGATCAGCAATTGACACATCTAAAGATGACAAAATCGAGTCACTTACCTAATTCTCTTCTTTGACCCACAGTACTTTTTTTTCTCAATTCCACTGCAATAACATTCACTACGTCATCGGCAACATAACATAACGCCTCTGTGTCTCATAGCCAAATCCTCCAAGCAACATTCTTGTGAGAGGAGCAGAAACATTTATTTTCAACTTCGTCTACCATGGCCCTCACAATTTCAACTATTATTCGTAGTTTTTGATATTCCATATCTGTAGACATTATTAAAGCATTATGTTCCTCAAGATATTGGACGGCCTTTTCGAATAGCACTTGTAACGGCGCCGATACACTGCCCGATTGGAGAACAACCGGCATAACTGAGGTCGTCATCATATTTTTGCTTTTACAAGTGATGATCAACTGTCACAATAGAATTTTAATTGAAATCAGTGTTTTTCTCACTTAATCTGTCCCACTATGAGAACCTTTGCGAAAAGCTATCGGCCCGGCCCACCTTACTAAACATATAGGCATTTTTTAGTTCTTAAAAAAAAAAAAAAAAAAAAACAATTTAATACTAGCATTTTTTGTTAAATTGTTTGTATTCATTTTCCTTTTCTTTTTTGCATATATATGTCATATTTTGTTTTACAACATCATCATCATTATTATTATTATTATTATTATTATTATTATTATTATTATTATTATTATTATTATTATTATTATTATTATTATTATTATTATTATTATTATTATTATTTGTTTTTGTAAGAAGTTGCTTAATTAGTTATCTCAATGTATTAGAAATGATAAATTGTTTTTTAATTAAAATTTATAAATTTTAAATTTTATATTGTACCTAAATGTTGTATAAAGACATACTAAAATAGTTTTTAGCCTTGTAAATATGACACACATGTTAGTCTCAAACTTAGTCGAAACACCTTTACCGGGAAATATGCTGATGGAAGACATAGCCGAAGATTATTTCAAAAACCTATTTCAAAGGTCATTTTTCTAGAGGGCCAACCCCGCATGCTCCAATTACAAGATGCATTATTTCATTCACATCATGGCTCGTATGATTTCAGTGCCGAACCTTTTGCATGTTAGTTACGAGTCACCTAAAGAAGATGATCACATTTACTGTATATAAAAATACTCATCATGTTGCTTGAGTTTTGCAAGCGAGCATCATAGTGTAGATGGATGCATCTGGTTCGAAAACTTGAGGACACTCAAGCTCATCCATCCAAATGACGGCAAGAACATTAAACTTCCGAAAGATCTATTTAAAAGACCCCTGAATCTTTGTGAGTTCTTGATTTGTCTCACATGCCATATCCATTTAAACTTTTAATAAACCGGTAGATTCTTCTTGAATATATAATATAGAAGTCAAAATTCAAGGAATTTCAACTTATTTTCATCACCAATAGAACAAAATATATTTTAATATGTGGTTCGTAATGAAGTGAGGAAAAAAAAACATTTATTCGCTTAGGGAACCGGAAGCCAAAAATCTTGATCGGCACTTAATTACCTACTCACAAGTGTATGAGATAAATGTAGTAAGGTAGAGAGCAAGGTCAAATACACAAGGACTAATTCGAAATGATGTGATTACTATTACTAAGTCATTCAAACCTATTTAAGCTAAATAATTTGATTGAGTTGATTAACTACTATAAGCGATTAAAAAGTACTTAATAAACAATAAAAAACGTATATTAAAAAGTTGAAAACTAATGGGGAGAAAATCATCCTAGGAACATAGCATTGATGAATTTGCAAATGAACTAAACTTGATTACACAACATATGCTTGAATTCCACTTAGGGTGATAACTAGATAGAGTTAGCCCCCTCCAAGACGACTAATCATATTGATTACGAGTTAGTTTTGTTGTCCCCAATCAAAATCTAACCTATAACTCCAAAATGCACCAAAGACTAATTAACCTTCACTTAAATTCTCAACCTCCCGGTGTGTTGAATTTAAATGCCTAGTGATCACATTCGAGTATCGAACATCATCTCCCGATCATTAGCCCAATACAATAGATATGCATAATTGCTAGCTAATCAACTATACAAGCAATTAAACCATGATCACTAAGAAGAAACAACAATTCAAACATAGATTGATAAAACCAAGCTTAATTCATCACAAATCCACCTAGCCAAATCCCTAGGATAAAGAAATTTAGCTAATCATATCCATAAATAGCATATATCCCAAATCATAAGACATCATGATGCAAAAACTAAGAAAAAAATTTGAGAAGTTCAAATCTTATTCTTGATCTTGATCTTGATCTTGAGTCTTTGATGCTTTCCTTCTAATGATCTTCAATGTTGTTTTCCTCTCCCAATGTGTGAATTGATGGATGAAGAAGTGTAGAGAATTGGTGTGTAGTATATGTGATTGGTGGCTAGAATGAATCATAACCTAGAAAATGATGACAAATAAGATATTTATATGTTGGTATTTGGTAGGGGTCAAAATGCAATATTTGAAAGATGGAAATGGGGCAAAAAGTGAAGAAATCCGGAAAAACTTGGGACGGAGTGGTCGCGCGGCGAAGGCAAAAGTTTCTTCTTACACGCGCTCGGTACCCCCCCCATTCTGTAGTTGGGCGCGCGGCAAAGAAGAAATTTCCTTCTTCCGCGCTTTGCCACTCGCTGAACTTCTTTTGCTCCGTTCTCCCTCATCCGAGTTCCGAATCGACTTCCTTTTCTTCTCATGTGCTCTTCTCGATCAGAACTTCGATATGGGATTTATGTTCTTGCCAAAAACTCTCTCATTTTTCCTACAAAACAATCATACAAACCGACGAGTAACCTATTCGACAAAAATATAACAACACACCAAACGAGATACGAACGTGCATTAAACTCACACGAATTTCATCAATTTTGCTCCAAAATAACACATAAAAACCATGTTTGTCACCTATATAATATGTATGGAAACCACCATCAAGAAAGGGAAAAAAAAATAGAGTTCCTAACTCTATATAAAGCAAAGTAGTTAATGAAACAATCAAAATTAAGGATATAATAGGGATTACTTCCACAAGCAATACGAAAGCAAAAAAAAGTAATGAAGATATTGGAACAATTCAAATTAGGTATGCACATGAGATTTTCACTTATTTGTAATTGTCATTATATTAGAGAATGGAATATCTTCTAGTTTAGACTCCAAACCAACGATAAAAACAAACACCCTTAAAATCAACTTTCACATGAATGGACTTAACACACATGTTGGACGGTGCAATTTCTAGTCCGTCACTGCAATCAGCACATATAATGTAGGGAGATCACACCATTAATAACGAAGCTAAAAATACATAATATTTATGCGGAACTTCAAAATCTACAATTAAGAATAAAAGCAAGTAATCAGAGTAGACAAACCCGCCTCATCGTAAAAGTATTTTTTCCAAATCAATATGTACATTTCTAATCTTGGACCAAGCAACATTTATGTTCTTGAGGTATTTCTCGTTTACTCCTGGGCAACATCTTATGTTCACAGATTCGAGCGAACCAGACAACCCTTCCGGCAAACCAATCAGCTGTGTGTAGTGTCTTATATCTAGATCTCGAAGAGAGTTTATAGATGGAATCAGACGAAGTTTCGGGCAGTCCACTATCGACATAGTGCTAAGGTTGGGGAAATCTCCATTGTGGACTCCACTCCAGTTTTCAAGGAAATGCAAATTCTCAAGATTCAGTTTCTCCAACCGTAGAAATGCATTTGAACATTTCAGTTTCAAGGTTCCAAAAAATCGTGTTAAGGTTACTCAGATTTGCCATGGTGTAATTGGTGAGAACCTTGAGAGAAGGCAACTTTCCAATGGCGAGAAGTGTATCACAGTTTACGCACTCCATCAGAATCATGTTGGAAAGATCAATATAGGATGGGTTGCTCATCAACCTCAAAAGTTTAAATCCACCATAACCTACAACTTTTAAGTCTTTCAGGCCAAAATGTAGTCTTAGGGATTCAAAAATTTCATATGTATCCTTGAACATGCCGCCATCAACACAATGATCTCATCTGAACACTAGCCTGTCAATATACCTCTTATCCCATAGTGCAGCTTCCTTTATTTTCTCTGTGTTGGACACATTTTCAAGCATTGATATAACAAAATACCATGTAATCTCATTCATATTTTTTAACTCTCCTATGCCACATCCATTTATCTTTCATATTCGAGTTTTAATCTATTCAAAATAGCAATTAAATGTCTAAACTATCATTAATATTTTTATAATTGTGTTTCGGACCATAATTATCAACGACAAAAAACACACTTGGCAAGATAAAAACTTAACAATGACAAGATATTTATCTATGTTTCGATTTTCGGCTTGTCCACGAGTGTTTTTTGCCGCCAAAAATTAAGGTTCAACAACACACAATTGTGAAAATATTTATAGTTTGGACATTTAATTGTTATTTTGTGAAATTGTTTGACAATAAAATTGTAAATTACTCTTATTAGAATTTTGAAATATTCAATTTTAAATAATATATTGTTTGTTGTTGGCTTTGTTTTAATTTATATACTTTTATTTAAAAAATTATGTTTACTTACAATTATATATTTAAGTTGGTCCATTTATCAACATTTCTGGCTTCGTCATTGCATAGAGTGGTATTGTTCCATTATGAAAAATATACTACCTCTATCTCACACAAACCAGCTTCCCACACAAACCAGCTTCCGAAGTTGAAATTTTGAAACAGGTTTTTCTTCTCTCTTTTCTTTTTTGTGGAATAACGACTTTTTAATCTGAAAGTGTCGATAGTTCAAATTTTAAAATTATGTACGTATAAATAATGGTGAATATCATAATTTAGAATCGACAATATTCCAAACTCCAAATAAAAGAATATTGAAGTTATAAATGATCTGTACTTATAAAATAAGTAATATTTTAAAAAATATGCTTTGTCTATATTATGTCCTCATTGGATGATTAATTAAGGGTGATAATATAATATAATATTATATATTATATTTATAGAATATACAATACTATTACTCCATCCGTCTCAGTTCAATTGTCTCATAATTGAACTGAGACGGAGAGAGTATTATATTGGAAAAGTTACCTTATTTATCAATTTGGTTAAATTTACGAGGCAACAACTAATCTATCCACTTAGAAGATAAAAAACTAAAATTTGTCCAAAATATAACAAACACACAATATTTGCCCAACAATTCAAATCATCCCCAAATTACCCCTACTTTTACTTTTCCATACTTCTCTCTCTCTCTCTCATCTCTTCTCTCTCTTAACTTTTTCTTACACACACACTACACACACACACCTTCCCATCTCTTCTCTGTTCTCTCTCACGCACACACACACTTGCTCTCTCTCTATTTCTTTTTTTTATCTACGCATACACACACACATTCTTTCTCACTTTTTTTTTTCTTTTTCCTTTTCTTTATTCAAATTTTCTTCTCTTTTGTTATTTTCAAATACCTCTTTTTTTCTTTTATTTTCCTTTCTTAGTTTTTTTTATATTTATTTTCGTTCTATTTTTTTCTCTATTTTTTTTTAATTTTTTAATTTTTAATTTTTTTTTATTGTAAGTAGCTACAAATTATTTTTGATTTCGTTCTACCAGATAACTTGGTAAAAAATCTACAATTTCTAACTTTCTCTCCAACTCGTTTCGTAAGAATTTGACAATTTCTTATGATCTACTAATTCACTTGGTAAGAAATTTTTACAAATGAATTTGATAAGAAATTGTATGCATGACCATGACTTCGTAAGAAATTGTCAATTTTTTACTCACTACAAGTCCGGAAAGAATTTGACAATTTCTTAAAAATTATCTTTGAATACGTTCTACCAAATAACTCGGTAAGAAATTGTCAATTTCTTATCGTTTTCAACTCGTTTCATAAGAATTTGAAATTTTCTAATGTTAACTAATTCACTTGATAAAAATTTTGGCAGGTGCATTTGGTAATAAATTGTATGTGTGGCCATGATTTTGTAAGAATTTAACAATTTCTAACAAAATTATCTTTGACTACGTTCTACTCGTTTCGTAAGAATTTTTTATAATTTGTTATGTACTATTAATTCACCTTGTAAGAATTTTAAAAAAGAAAATGCATTTTGTAAGAAATTGAATGCGTGACCGTGACTTGGTAAGAAATTGAGGCAAGTTTGAAGCAAGAAATTGATTAACTTAGTAAGAAATTTAAAAATTTAAAATTTTCTTACCTTCTCCAACTCATTTCGTAAGAATTTAAAATTTTCTTATGTTAACTAAACCCTAAAATTGGTAGAATTAACTTCTTACAAAACAAATTATTTACTTATTCATCACCAAATCTCATCATCATAATTTGGTAAGAAAAGTGGTAAGAAATTGAAATTTGTTACCAAGTTAATTGATTAGAAAATTTCAAAATTCTAACCATTTTGTTGGTATTTCTTACCAAATCGAGGTGCAAATCGCAACCTTCATACACATGAAAATCGCAAACAAATAAGAAATAAAATTAAATAAATCAACAACAAGCAACAAAAAATAAATACTAGTTCTGCAAAAATGAAGAAACGAGGAGCAAAAATCCAGTATTGTAGAAATGGGCACCACTCAAAAGTCTCCTTCGTGAGGGCTTTTGGTGAAAATCCTAGCCCTCATCTTGCAAAATACATTACCTAATACCAAACTTCAAAAAAGAAAAAATTAAAAAAATTAATACAACACCAAAAAAAGTAACAGAATATAAATTAAGAACATAAAGGGAGAGATACCATACAAGGGCTTCTAGAGAGAGAGAGAGAAGGGCTCCTGCTGGGAGTTGCTTCTTCTTCCTCATGGCTGCCATCATCTCGACTTCCACACGGAGGTCAGCGGTCGTGGAGGTAAAGGAGGCGGGGAGCACCGGGCACATGATTTTTAGAGAGAGAGAGAGAGAGAGGAGGGGGAGATGCGAGGAGAGAGAGGGGTTGTCAATTCCATCCTCAACTCCTGCACGCAGCACGATTCCGGCGAGAGGAGAACGCAAGCGGCGACCCATCTTGCCTAGGGTTTTAGAGAGAGAGAGGGGAAGGTTGCAGCTTTTAGAGAGAGAGAGATAGAGATTGAATGAGAAAGTGAGAGGAAAAGAAGATATGTAACGGCAAGTGAGGAAAATAAGAGAGAAGAGAGAAGAAAGTTGGGGTATTTTTGTCAACACACCTAAAAAGTGGGCAAGATTTGTGTTTTATTATTTTGTGGGCAAAATTTATTTTTCTTATCTCTAAGGGGACAAAACACTACATTTCCTCTAAATTTAATATATTATGCTTAGTTTAATTTTTAATTCAATTAATTATTATTCTTAAGTTTTTCAATTTAAATATTTTATGGACTAAAAGTTTGATTATGATTTTGAATGACTGAGTTATATAATTTAAAATTTAAAATTTATATTCGCGAAAATCAATAACCAAGGTGAAAAAAATATTGATGAGATGATTCATTACTAAAATGCTTACTTTGTAAAATTTGAGCGAATTTCTCATAAATTACATATTAGCATATTTTAGCGAATACAATCATCTTAAATCATTAACCATTCTACATACAAGAATTTAAAAAAAAAATCAACTTCAATCATTTGTTCACATTTAAATTTAATCACTTAAGCAAATTATTTTAACTTAATTCACATTGTAAATAATTTTTAAAAAATATTGTCTAATGTGGCTGCTGGGATTCGAGCCCAGGTCTCCACGGCCACAACGTGGAATTCTTACCACTAAACTACAGCCACTAGATGTTAAAATGGACGATTTTAATTTATATACAAAAATAATTATTCTTTTTCTTTATAATTTTCTTTCGAAAGTTTTGAATTAAAATATGTCAAAAATAACTCCAAATCAGCGGTTTTGCTTCTTCAGATTTAGGGACGGGATGATGCGCCTATGCAAACTCAATTTTTCCGTAAGGAAGAAAATTAAACTATAATATACGAAAATATGTAACTATAACTTTGGCGTATGATTTATTCTTTTGAATATGAATATACATTTAATATGTGAAGATGAAACACAATTTAATTGATAAAATGCTTTCCTCCAATTGTTAGATTGGGAATTCAAATTATCTACATTGTATGTAAATTTGCAAAGGTAGTAAAAGAATGGGATTTCATATTCCTCTACTTCCTAAAAAATTAGTTGATTAAATTGAGATATATCCTAAAAATAAGATGATGAAATTAAGATACTACCTCCATCTCAACTAATTAGGGACATTTACTGTAGATCCAAAAAACCAAGAGAGTGGAGAATATGTGGCTGTAATTAATTCTGAGGAGAGAGAGAGAGTTAATTGTAGCCAAGTATTCTTTGTCATTTTAAGAAATGTGTCTAATTGTTGAGACGGACCAAAATAGAATACGTCTCTAATTAGTTGAGATGGAGGTAGTATCTTTTTACACAAAAGTATAAAATTTTTATAATACCAAAAAGAAATTGTGCAAAAAGATAGGAGACGGAAATAATATGCAGTAATAGGCGGTCATAGGTAGCTAAGCCCATTGTATTTGAAACTATAAACTGCTATTTTTCATATCACATAATCTTTGCGGTCCCTCAATTTTACTCTCAAATTTCGACAAAATTGTACTTTCATTATTTTTCTTTTCATAGAAAATTGACAAATACGAGTGCAATGTACATTAACTTATCTTTGGAAAAACAGCCAAACAAATTAATACAGCTTCTCTCCGTTTATAGAGGACAACCTGAGCAGCAGAGTCTTCTTACTATGTTCTTTTATCTTCTTCTTTTTTTTGATAATTTTAAAATGCTTAATTGGACAAAAAAAAAATGAATTTCATTGGACAAAAATCAAAGCACGTATAATTTTACCAAGAATAATTTTACACACATGATTTAGCTTTCTCATAGTCATAGGATAGGAGACAAAAGGAATATAATCTCATAATATAAAGCAATTCTCTTATCAGTTCGCCCGTGCAGAGAGAAATTATTTAATTATGTTTCACTCGTATCACACAAATCTATAAAATTAAATTTAATAAATGTTATTAATTCATCTGACAAGTCAAGTCGAACACTACAACTTTATCCTATAAAAAGGCACAATATGAAATTATTTGCATTTTCTCGCACTAAAATTTATTTTTGTGTAATAATAATAATAATAAAGTCCGGGTCTCAATCTTCGTCCCTACGTATCCAAATATATAAAACGAGGCTGAAACATCGTGCTCTGTTTACAGTCCAAATTCTCTTAATTCAAAAATATTTAATTCAAAATTCAACCTTTGTTAATTGCGCAGTGGGATTTTGATTTATTTTCAGATTCACTAAAAGGCAGCCCACATTTGGAAGAGGAAACCACTAGCGATTTTAATACTACTACAACCAATCAGCTTCAGGTAGTCCCACAGAAAACAATTTAATTGTACAAATAGCTTATAAAAAAAATACTACAGTATTAAATATAGAGATAGATATCCTTTTCCCACATCGCTATATATAATCTTGTATAGTTTTATAAAGTGCAGAAACTATTAAAGCTTTTTGAAGAAATCAACCTCAGCTCTCATGGCTTTCATGCTCTCCCAAAACCAACCTTCTCTCTCCTCTGAATCCGAAGCTGAAGCACAGAACAAAGATGTAACCGAAGCTCTCGGTTCGGTCTCGAGCCAGCTGTCTCTGAAACCGTCGAGGCAGAGTCTGGACCGAGACTCCGTGCTGAGGCGGCTCCGCCACCACAAGGCCATGAGCAGAGTCAAGAATGCTTTCTACGCTGCCATGGCGCCGCCGCCGCCGCTTCTTGACGACTCCGACGAGAAATGGCTGCAACGAGGCGACGGTTTCAGCTACCCATGAAGGAATTAATCGGACTTCAACCCTCACTCCTATGGCGGCGGCGGTGGAGGTGGCCGCGGCCGGAGTACGAGTGCCGGTTCTTGATGGGGTGGCGGACCGGCTCGTGAAAACTTAAATGATGTTTAAATAATATTAAACATTGTAATTCTTAATTTGTGAAGGTATGAACGATTTGGTTGTTTTTTTTCTATGTATAGTAGTGGTGGCTTCTTATCCGTTTGCGAATAAATGTTCTGAGCCTCAACATTTTTTTTATTTATTTTTTATTTTTTTATTAGTGTAAAAAATTGAAAAATATTTAGATATCTGCAATGATAAGGGGGTCCATATGGTAATTTGACAAAATTTATGCACTATTGAACATAAAATACGACATTTATTCAAAAATAAAAATTTTGATAACATAAAACGCTTGTTCGGATTCGAAGAGCGGGCACTTCATCAATTTTACATATAAAAAGAGTACTTAATATACTTTAAGCCATGTTTGGTTCAAGTTTATTTTGGTATGGAAAGTGAATCAATTAATTGATTCTATTACATTTTGTTTGGTTTAAGTAATAGATTATTCATTTATCTTAATCGGAGGTAACTCAATCCATTACATTGTTACTCCTCAAGAAGTAGGGAAAACAAGGAGAAATGGAACCTCCCTCACAAGTGACTCTCTTTCTACTATTGAACCAAACACTCAATAAAAGTAATCATTATTATCATTCCCTTACTTGACTTGATTTCATTCTCTTTCTGTTACCCAACTTGAACCAAACGAGCACTAAATTGCACAGTTTGCTACTGCGGCCCATCAATATGGAGCACATTTTATTCACAATTTCTCCTTTCTATACTTGACTTAGTGCTTGTTTGGTTCAAGTTGGGTAACAGAAAGGGAATAGAATCAAGTCAAGTAAAAGAATGATAATAATAATGATTGCTTTTATTGAGTGTTTGGTTCAATGATAGAAATGAGTCCCTTGTGAGGGATTCTCTTTCCCCTTGTTTCCCCTCCTTCTTGAGGGGTAACAATTTGGGGGATTGGGTTACCCTCAAATAAGGGTAATGGATAACATATTACTCAAACCAAATAAAAAGTAATGGAATCAAATAATTATTTTCATTTCCTTACCCAAAAAATGATTAACCAAACAAGGGCTTAGATTAGACTATAATATCCTCAAAAATATTATTTTTTTCCACTTTATTGATATGTGCACCCGAAACCGGCCTATGAGACTATCTTATCACGACATATGGAGTACTCCCTCCATCCCCTTCTACTTGAGCTCGTTTTTATTATTTTGAGTCTATTATTATAATAAAATGACTCAAGTAAAAGGGGACGGGGGGGAGTATATAATAGTTAATATTCCCTCAGTTTTTTAAGTATTTTATTTGCTATTTTTGTTGTTTGTTTTTAAATATCATATTTCAAAATTTGATGGTAAAATAGCTAAAGTTTTCTCAATTTACCCCTATAATTATTGCTATATATAAGTTGGTGCTAAAAAAAATAAAATAATAAATGAGGTTAAAACATAAATTTACATATTTTATTGGTATATGTAATTTGATGATGGGGACACTTAAAATTAGGGATGTAAACGGGTCGGGGCGGGGTCGGGTATTGCTTTCCCCATCCCCGTACCCGCCTCAGAAAATCCCCCCCCCTACCCAGCCCAATACCCGTTTAAATTAAAGTGGGAGTGGGGTGGGGATTACCCGACGGGTACCCGTTTGATTTATTTTAAAAAAAAAAAAAAAAAATTATAATAAAAAATATTTTTTTTGTTAAAAAAATTAATTAAAACTATAATCATTATTTAAAAAATAAAAGAATTGTAAATTATTTTAAAAAATATAAAACAATAATAATTAAATACTAAATTTATTGAAATTTTAAATATAATTTATAAAAATATATATTAAATTTAATTATCGGGGCGGGTACGGGACGGGGATCTGTAAACCCGCCCCCGCCCCGAACCCGACTCGGGTACATATTTTTATACCCATCCCCGCCCCTGCCCCCGATTATCTCCCCCATTCCCGCCTCATTAGGGGCGGGTACCCGTAGATAAAATTGTCATCCCTACTTAAAATAATATAGGGAGTAATTGGTAAATTAAATTTTGTAAAAGAAGACTTGTGTAGGTTATCATATGAGAAATGATATGCTACTCTCCTATTTGTGGGCACATTCGTAAGCACCTTCGTCGTTTTTCACTTTGACATTACTTTTTTTAATTTATGTTGTTATTTTTAAATTCTATTAGTATTTTAGAAATTAATATATAAATTATTAAATCTACAAAATTAATTAAAATCAAAAGTCAATTTGTTTGCAGTTAGATGGAAAAATAACAAATTAATTTTGATTTTTATTTATTTTGTAAATTTAATAATTTTTTATATTAATTTCTAGAATAATAAAATATAAAATAACATAACTAAAATTGAAAAAAAAAAATAATGCCTACAAATTGGAAAGTAGCATATCATTTCTCGTTACCATATTATCTAACAAGTCTAGAGAAAGAAATGAACATATATATAAATATCTTCGTCTCTACGTAACTAAATATAAAATGAAGTTGAAAAATTATATAAGCCTATCACAATTCGAAAAAGATAGAGAATCAGGACTTTGCTTAGAGTACAGATTCTCTTAATTACAATATTTCTTTCACCTCTTCCAATTTTTTTATTCAAGATTCCACTATTGTTTAATACTTGGTGGGATTTTGATGTTTTTTCAGATTCACTAAAAGGCAGCCCACATTTGGAAGAGGAAATCACTAGCAATTTTACTATTATCCAATCAACTTCGGACAACAATTTAATGCACAAACAGGTTAAAATTATAAATTACTATAAATTATTTAATAATTGATATAATCACTTCACTCTCTTAATTAGGTTGTCATTAAAAGTG
Source organism: Mentha longifolia (assembly GCA_001642375.2). Taxonomy (NCBI): domain Eukaryota; kingdom Viridiplantae; phylum Streptophyta; class Magnoliopsida; order Lamiales; family Lamiaceae; genus Mentha; species Mentha longifolia. Next base: position 21,390,595 of record CM038115.1, read on the forward strand.
ATATCTTTATAAATGGGACGGAAGGAGTATTGAATATAGATATAGATGTTCTTTTCTCACATCACTATATATAAAAGGTTGTAGAAGAAATCAACCTAAATTCTCAATCTCTCGATCATGGCTTTGATCCTCTCCAAAGACCAGCCTTCGCTCTCGTGCGAGGCACATAACGAAGGGGCGAGCGAAGCTCTGGGTCCGGTCTCGAGCCAGCTGTCTCTGAACCGTCAAGGCAGAGTCTGGACAGAGACGCCGTGCGGAGGCGGCTCCGCCACCACAAGGCCATGAGCAGAGTCAAGAATGCCTTGTATGCTATCATGGCGCCGCCGCTTCATGAAGAAGACTCCGATGAGAAATGGCTGCAACGAGGAGATGGTTTCAGCTTCCCATAACCGGACTTCAGCCCCTACTCCCGACGGTGCGCGGCCGCCGGAGAACGAGTGCCAGTCTTTTCTTTTCTTTCTTTTTTTCTTTTTTTTTTTTCTTTTTTTTTTTTCTTTTTTTTTTTCTTTTTTTTTTTTTGTGAGCAATCATTATATTGTGTTTAAATTAATATATGACATGTGCAGTCTAAGTCAATTATGGAAGGTTTGACATGATTTCTTTTCTTTTAAAATTTAAAACGTAAGTTAATTATATATGTTAAACTGAAACTAATCTGAGAAAATTATTAAAAGTATAAGTCGATGATTTGCTCCAATAGCAACTTAATTGCCACCAGGAACAGGAAGTGCAACTTTTACCAGAATTAAATAAAAATTAGCAATTTATAGCCCCACTTGAGTTGAAACGGATTGGCCACTATCGACCAATCATTATATATTATTAATTGTTTCACTACTTGCTGAATCGTTATGCAATCACACTAAACTAAAGTGTTTCTTCATTATACTACTAAGATAATGATAATACTACAATTATTGTACCTTCCATTTATTATTAATCACGTTAAAACATGACTCTAGCTATAATTCAATATATATAGACAGTGATCGAGGCATATTGACTAGAAAAATAGCTGATAGACGACGGAGTACTAACTGACCAAACTATCAATATTAAGAAAATACTCATTAGTCCTCTATATTTGTCGCATATATTTGTGTGAAAATTTCTTTTTCGGGACGTACTCAAATTCATGTTAAGAACCAAAATAGCAAAAATTCTCTTACACCATCTTATTTTAAAACTTTAAAGTTACGCTGTATTTAAAATAAATAAATAAATAAAAAATCAACGAACTTTACTATTTATTCTTTCACACCAACTAACTTTATTAACTTTTTCTTAATTATTGTGCCCATAAAATTTAATGAGAACATAGGGTAAGGAGGGAGTACAACATATTGTATATGAAGCACAGGTGCAAGACTCCTCAAAATTCTGAGGAACACAATTGTTTGCCTAGATGTCTCCATTTGGTTCAAACGCTAATTCAATTACTATAAAAGAGGAGAATAATATAATTGGCATTACAAACAGCTAGCCAAAAAAAATCTAGGTATGTTGGAGCACAAACATTAAAAGCAAACTAGAATAACTATGTAGATAGTGCAAAAGATATCTCTAAGGGCTCGTTTGGTAGCCAGTATAACCCAGGAAAAGTTTATCTCGGTTTTTCCAGTCTTTGGTATCCGAGAAAAATAATGTCATCGGTCCGCGAAATTGCTTGGGCCCGGACTAAATTTACTGTTACACTGGCATATACTATACCGCCTCTACCCCCGGATAAGTTGTGATAAGTTTTTTATTTTTATTTTTAATTTTAATTATTAATTTTTATTTTCAATTTTAATTATCAATTTTTATTTCAATTTTAATTATCAATTTTTTATTTTTAATTATCAATTTTTTATTATTAATTTTAATTAAAAAAAATTATTTTAATTTTAATTATCAAATTTTAATTATTAATTTTAATTAAAAAAATTTATTTTCAATTTTAATTATTAATTTTTTATTTTCAATTTTAATTATCAATTATCAATTTTTAATTTTAATTTTAATTATCAATTTTTATTTTTAATTTTAATTATCAATTTTTTATTTTCAATTTTGATTATCAATTTTTTATATTTCTTATCCCAACTTATCTATGTTTGTACCAAACACACAATATATTTTTTATCCCAACTTATCATACTTTTTTTATCTCAACTTATCACACATTTTCTTATCCGCCCTTTTCTCGGTATTGCTACCAAACGTGCCCTAAAAGTAAAATGTGTGCATGTGAGGATTAAATATTTCTTTAAAAAAAAAAAAGGTATTGGGACACACTTGGGTCAGCCAGAGGCACCGTGCGGACGGCTAAAACACTGACACTTTTATTCGTGTAGATTAACACTTTTCTGTATAAAGATTGACACTTTTAAAAATTGACATTTTATTCGTAAAATAATTATGTTAAAGATTGACACTTTTATTCGTATAGATTAACACTTTTCTGTATAAAGATTGATACTTTGACCCGGCCACACTATGTGGCCGACCTCACCCAAGTTTTTGTCAAAGGTATTTGAGTCTGAAAAGTCACATGTCCATGCATGGTAAGTTGTGAAAATAAAAAGGTCCACTTGATTTCTTTTTTCTTTCCCAGAAAGCTTCATTTTGCGATTCTTGATTTCAATCTTGAAAGCAACACATCATATTGAAACATAATCTTTAATTTTTCTCATGAAACGATCGTGTTGATTTCGTTAATATATAAACCAATCAGCCCCTCCCTTGCATTAAAAATGAAAAAGAAAATGATCTGCAAATTATTAACTAATAGGAGTTTGTAAGGATATCAATCTTCGCTCAATGATACTAAATCACGCGCATGTAGACACTATCTTCCAATTATTATTATTGTTCCGTCTGAAATTAAATTAAAGAAAATAATTGAAGAACAATGCATTTTGATTGAGAACTTTGGAAACTTCTATAGCAATATTACTTCAATTACATATCCTTGTTACAAAGTTTTGGGGTTGCTTTATGAATCACAATATAATCCGGAGAGTGCCTTGAGAGAATGCTTTGAGACAAATTACCGACTAGAGAAAGTCTTCGTCATAGAAAAGTGTTAGAATTTGGAGACGAATCGAAGTGCGCTTGTGGAGATGAGGAGGAATCTGCTGCTCATTTGTTCATTAATTACAATTGATTGATGTAAAGTTTATGTAGCCCTTCATTTGAGGTTTAAAGATTATTCTTCCCCAAATATGGGCATCCTTCTGATAGGATATAGCCCAACTACTAGGCCCAAACATCAGGCCTAATATAAATGGGCCCCGATATTAAGCTCGGCCTACGCAAGTTCGGCCCGATTTAGAAGGACTTCTTCACCAAGCAAGGAAGACTTCTTGATCGACTACAACTCAAATTCCAATAGAGATGTAGAAGACTCGGATGTCTACCATAAAGATCGAGATAAGCTCAAAAAGTCCTTATAGAAATAGACTTTGTATTAAGGTCGAACTCCATATGATCATCTATAAATAGGGGTTAGAATAGAATGAGAGGGAGAGAAAGAAAAGAAAGAAAAAACAACCTTGTAATCAATACGCATATTATATAAGATCGATACTCTTGCTCCGTGGACGTAGATCTATTCTAATAGATCGAACCACATTACTTCTTTGTGTCCTTTTTACAATCTCGTTACGCTCATTGGATACCCTACGAAAATTAGATCGATCACCTTCCAAGGGCTTATGGGGGTAAAGATTATTCTTCTTTTAACAATACTAGCAAGTGTAACGTGCGTTGCACGTTGAATCTAAAATATATCTTAATTGTTATTTTTTAAAATTTTAAAATAATATTTAGCTTACGGAAAATCATTAAAATTAAATCGTATTTATTTTTATATATTCTATGGGTTGCAATATAAAATGCAAAAATTCAATAATAATAATAAAGAATAATTTATATTTTTTAATAAATAAATGACATAAAATTCAATAATAATAATAAAAATAAATGGTTTTTTGTTCTAAACATATTATAAAATTAAAAGATTCTTTGATCTTCTCCAATGCAGAACGTTTCATCTTTGTTTTACTTAAAGAGATAAATTAGCTTGGCCAACGGCTCATCATCATCATCATCATCATCATCACTTGAAATTTGAATGTAGTCCTCATTCTTCTTCCTTGTGATTTTACTTATCTTGCACTTCAACTTTAGCAGACTGGAACTCTGTAGTTGTCTTTTTCTTTCTTCCCGTGTTTTGGCTTTTCAATCGGTTTTTCATCTTCTTCCTTTGAGCCTTGAACTAAAGCAACATCCGGCAACTCCATAGTTGTTTTTCTCTTTCTTTCCCGCCTAGACTAAATAATTGGTTTTTCCTCTTGTTTTCTTCAAATTTTGATTTGAGTCTTCAACCGATTCAGTCACCAATTCATTTATTGCATCTACCGTGTCCATCATTTGAAATCTTAAGTGCTGTAATATTTAATTTTCCTCGACCATCAGTTGTCACAATTAATCTTCTTGCAGTAATGAAACGTATCACGATCGATACACGTGTGCTCAAATCTCTGTAGTAAGTAGAGTTATTTTTCCCTAAAAAAAAGTGAAATTCTAAAATTTGAATTCATTTATTTTATAGATTAATGATGAATTTAGAAAATTGAATTTCCTTAGTTATTTAGCTAATCATTATATTGCATACTAAACTATATTAAATTTGTATAAATAAATAAATAAAACCCCACGCCCTCCTTTTCTATCATCTATATCAAGTGAACTTCTATTACATATATTCAACAAATAAATTTTGAGAAAAATATAATCGACATAATTGACAAAATTCGAGATCAAATAAAATATGTAAACAATTGAGTAAATGTAAATCAACATAGAGACTAAAAAGCGTAGAACATTTAACATGATAATACAATTATCATACTTCAACTAAGATAGGCATGTAAGACCATCTCCAACCATACACTCTATTTTACAGTATGCTATATTTTAAAATGCAGCATTGCATACTTTATTTTAAAAATTCATTCCAATCATGTACTCTATATACATACTCTAATTATAGTTTTTCATATATTTTATATAATTAAAATTTATTAATATATCACAAATATTGAATAATTAATAAAATTGTATCTTAAATAATATAAATTAAATATATTGTAGATTGTTAATTTTTTGTTGATAAAAATCAAATATTTAAAATTAAATAAAATTTCTAAAATTCAGTAACAACTAAAATATATGATATAATGCATTATAAATCAAATTATATTAACAAAATTTAGCTAAATTATTATTTTTATATATTAATATTGTCCAAATAGTAAAAATATAGTATAGAGTATTGAACAGTAAAACTATATAGAGTTTTATGTTCAATACTCTATACTCTAACTGCAAAATAGAGTATGGTTGGAATGCACTTCGTACTCCAAAATGGAGTAATACTCTATAGTAGAGTATGGGTTGGAGATTGTTGGGATATAATGTACAGGGGGAACTTGAATCAAGTTAAATAAATAATTTGTTTTTGATTCGATTCCCAAAACCCTTTTTAGAATATTTCCCTTATTATTTTTGATAAACTAGACAAGTTTCTCTTAGATAAGCTTACATGTTAGGAAGCTTTTCTTTTAGTCTAGAAGCGCCAAAGATGAAGCAGTCAGAGTTCGCGAAGCGATAGGAAACAAAGCGGCTCCAGCAGTGAAAGCGTTAGCAGTGAAGTTTTGACAAAGCGTCTTGGAGACGCTTCAGATAAAGACGCTAAGAGCGAGCTTCCGATCAGTGGAAGCGAAGCGCTCTCAAGTCAGCCCACCCAAAGCGTCTCTGATAAGGAGTTGTACTTAAAAGCGTCAATCAGTGCAGATGATAAGTTGACCCAGAATTCGAAGTTTGAATTTCTGACAAGCACCACATTAAAGCTTACGTGTCAACACGTCATTGCACAACAGTTACAGTTTGAAAAGTCAAGGTTAGGTGAAGTCATCATACCTATAGGGGCGGCAGACATCCCTTCCTGACTCTTGCAGGCTGACACGCCGAATTATCCAAAAATTAAGAAACATGCAACCTCTTCTCTCTCAACGGGAAGTAGGGTTCCTTACTATAAATAGAAGGAGTTGCACACACACTAAAACTAACGCACGTACAAACAATTCAAGCATTCACATTTGTAAGAACTCAAGCAAATTTCTTTCTAGTACTTAGTTCTTTCAAAGCGCTTCACTTTAGTGAGTCCTTAAGAACTCGATTCTTAAGTATTGCAACTACCTCACTTTCTAGGTTCAATCTCTTATATCCATAGTCTAGACTCTTGAGAATCATTATCCCTTACTTGTGATTTCATTGTAAAGGATTCTCATACTTACGAAAATCTAAAACCCCAAAACCCAAGTCTAGAGTGAATAGATTGAGTTGTAAGGTTGTCGAGCTTTTTGTGAAAGAGTGTGTTGTTGTAAGGTTTCTCGAGAGCCAGTAAAGTCTCTGAGGATTCAAGTGCAAGTTTGTTATTTGCCTTGAATCACTTCCCCTTGAAAGTATAAAACAAGGAGTACCGAGTGAAGGTATTCATCCCGTCGTGGATAGAGTGGACGTAGGAGAGGTGCTTCGAACCACTATAAATTGGTTCTCTCTTTATTTTAAGTTATTTATTGCTTTGATTATTCGCATACACACACTCACCTCTTTAATATTAACAAGGTTTTATTTTGCAAGAAAAGCTTTAAAGACTCACCACATTCTGCACAGTATCACACGAGTGAGAGGCTTTGAACGCTTCACTTAGCTTTAAAGCGTATTCACCCCCCCCCCCCTCTACGTGTGTAAGCGCCTTTCTGGACCAACATAGATGCTTTACATATAAGCAGAAAACTTATTTAGCCAATAACAAGAATTTTTTCTATAAAAGGCAGAACCTTTAGACTCAGTTACATGCATGCGTATCTCACCATCACTCCCACTCCCACTCCCACCCCCACACACATATATATACTTCCTCCTCCAGTCTTCCCAAGTTGAGTCGTTTCTTTTCGGCAATTATGACAAACGTTTTAAAATAACTTTTTAAGAAATTTTTTTTTTTACGGGATACTACAAGTGTCTTGTAAAAAAAATCTTTAAAAATTATTTTAAAACTCATCATCAAGACACTTGAAAACGCTTGCCACAATTGCCGAAAAGAAACGTCTCAATTTGAAAAGACCGGAGGGAGTATAAAGTTACCTCATTAATTGACAAAATATATTCATCCACGTGGCATCCAACATATATGGTGCAACTCTATCGAATATCGTAACCCGAGCACTATATTCACCTTCCATAACATTCATAGTTATCCTGTACCTGAAATTGCATAATATACTATGGTCATATATCTATATTATAAAAACATTTATAATGTTTGATTTTGCTTATTACTTTGGTATCGTCTTAACGGCTTGCTGCATCCTGTATCTCTTCTTTTATTAGGGCACGATTTGTCGCAGTTTTTACATGCATCATATCATATTGATGATATATTTTTTATCATTCCCACAATTCCCCTAAAAGAATAGCCATCAGTCTGAAATAATACAAAAAAAAATTAGATTAATATATGTATTATTTGTTGTTATTTCAAACACAGTACAGTTGATTAATACATTTATATATGTATTATTTGTTGTTATTTCAAACACATGTTCAAAAATATTATCAACATATTACAACTAAAAAACGCAAAGAACAAAATGATAATTGAATGTGAAACCAATTATACCTAATTCAACGAATTTCCATAATGAAGTGTGACTGTTGATTCAAATAGTGCACACGGTGATAAGCTACATCATTCCAATTCCAAGTACATGATTAAATATGATACATTAGATTAAACTTATACTAATATATTAGATTACATTATTACCCTTAATTTAAAATATATTATAATGATATTTTAGGCAAAGTATATTTTGTCACAATGCTCTTTTTTATATAGGTATAGATTCTTGAACACTTTCACATGTGCAGTTTTAAAATTAGCATTTTTTTATAATTTTCTTCCTATAAAAAACATATAGTTCTCTGATAAAATCTAAGCACGACTATAAATAAATCGCATATACCCCGACATTATCATAGAACTGTGTATGTTATTGATGGCCACAATTCATAAGGGATGAGTTCTCTTACATTTTCAAATCTAATATGAAGTGCGACACATTTCATCATAAAAAAATATGCATACTATATCAGGATGGAATGAGTATTATATTATATTATATTGATAATTTTTCTAATAAATAATCAAAATATAAAAGCAAAGGAATGATATAATAAATGTAGATCTTTAATGTGAGAAATAAAAACAAAACTAAATGATGATCCTTGTATAATCTACAAATGTTGTTATATTCAAATTTTCATAAGGATATACTATAATATTATTAAGTTAATTAAAGAAAAAAATAAATAGAAATGCTGTTATATTCAAATTTTCATAAGTTTAGTACATAACACTATTACTTCAAAAGCGAGTGCACAAGATGGATGTAATAAAGCATTTCAATATTGTAAGAATAAATAAGTATATTATAGTTAATCAATTAATTTGCTTTTGGAATCTCTTTTGCACCATGAATCATGATTCCGTGTATATCCAACTAATATTTGTTGTAGTCCAAACGGAAAAAAATATAATTAAGGTAAAGTTTATCACATCTAAATTATCTTCGTTATGCATATATAAATATATTATATATTAAATTACACAATTGTCCTTAAATTTAATATTTTAAAAAGACATAATAGGCGATGTACATTTTGTCACAAACCTCTTTTTTATATAGGTATAGATTTTCATTTTTCTGATTAAAAAAAGAAGAAGAATTATATTCTCAATCGCAGTTGTAGTGATTGTAGTAGTTCCCTTCTCCCAAAAGATGTGTTTGTATGTTTGACCAAATAATCAAATGAATGCATCACATATTCACATTCAATATACTCCATAGTACTCCGGCATGCATTGATGAGCTTCATACTATATACTCCCTTCCCTTCGTCCGCTTCTACTTGAGCCCGGTAGAATAGGCACGGATAGACCTGCCCACGGGCCGAGCCCGCCGGTTTCGGGCCCGGCCCGGCGGGCCACGGGCCTCGGACTGCATGAACCTAGCCCGGCCCTAGACTTGTGCCGCGGTTTAGGGCTCGGCCCTAGGCCCGCCGGTTTAGGGCCGGGCCAGAACCGTAGGGCTAGGGCCGGCCCGGCGGTTCACGCAAATGGGAAATGATAATTTTTTATGAATAGAAAATGATAATTTTTTATGTTTTGATGTTGTTTTGTTTTATTTAAAAAAATTTAAATAACTCATTAAATTGTTGAAAATGAATAAATAAGAACTTTTACATTTTGATGCAGCGTGAATGCTTGACAGGAAGAAAAACTCGTAAAACGCGAGAGAGATAAATCTCAGATTCAATAATATTCAAAACTGCCGTCCATCATCGTCTAACAATGCTTAAATACGAAACCCTAATCACCGAAAAACAAGAAATAACAAAAGGACCCTAAATAAAAATCCAAAAATACGAAATAACCCGAAAAACTATAAAATTGCAGTTTTGACCCTCTAAAAGATGGAATTTGCCCAAAATCCGTCACAGCTCATGGCGGATTCATGAGTTTTGCTCAGAACGTCGTTTCCACCCGAAAAACACTAGGATTTCTCCCGAATTGAATAAGGGACATGTTTTGCCCGTTGGGCCCGGCCCGGCGGTCCTAACTGCTAGAAGGGCCCGACGGTTCAAGCCTAAGCCCGGCGGGCCGGCCCGTCGGTTAACCGACGGGTTTTCGGTTCAACATGCCTCGACCCGAGCCCGGCCCTTAGTCTTCGGTCCCAGTTACGGTTCGGGCCCGTTGACCGGCGGGCTAGGGCTAAGCCCGTTGACTTAGGGCCGGGCTAGGGCTAAGCCTGACGGGCCTAAAAGCCCAGGCAGGTCTAGGCACGGAGATTAAGACCACATGGTTTAGTTTATTAATCCCTTATCATTATCTGAATTAACCCTTTTTAAAATAAACTTCAATTAAAATAAACTTTTTTTTACTGAATTAATTAATTATTTTTTTTAATTTCGAAATATAAAAAACATGAATAAAATTATAAAGTAGATATTCCTGTTAACATGAATAAAATCCTGAAGTAAAGAAATTATTATAGGTTTTTTTTTTATAACTAATTTAGGGCTTGTTTAGTATGGTAATTAAGAATCCTATCTACACTAATTATTTCTATTTTGGGAAAAGGCTCAATTAAAGTGGGACGGCTCAAAACGGAAATTGGCTCAAATAGAAAGGGACAGAGGGAGTACGTATACCAATGTTTTAAGACCCGGCCCGGCCCGGCCGGTCGGACTGTGACCCGGGCCTGGTACCGTGCCGAGTGACACTAAAACCCGGGTGAGTGTCAAACCCGCGATTAAACCGTTCGACCCGGGTTGACCCGGGGCCGGGTTTTAGGATCCGCCCGGTTCAAATGTTCAACAAAAACTTAAATTGTTGTAGAGAGGATTCGATTCCCTGCGCTCAAGGATGAAAGCCATTAGCCTTACCACTTGAACTACCAAGCTTACTTGTTATTGTGCAGTGTTTTATTTTACTTATATAACGTTAAGATAATTTCTCTAATGAATTTTGAACTATTTTTCTATTATATCCTTATTTATATGCAATAGTTATACAAATAATATAAAATACTTTGCATATATTTATTACAAATATCGATATGTAATATAAAAAATAAGTATAGTTAATAAATTCTAATTGTAAAACTAAATTTAAGATATGATATTTAATTTATATTCAGAAGCAATTTCTTTATTATAACTTTAATGTATTTTTTATTTATAAGTTATGAATTTTCTTATATTTATGTATATAATATAATTATTTTTATTTTTATAATTAATATTATTAAAGAACGGTTCAACTATAATATAATTATTTTTATTTTTATAATTAATATTATTAAAGAACGGTTCAACCCCTAATTCGACCGGTTGAACCAATTGAACAGTGACCCGAAGGCCTCGCCGGGTCGACCTCCGGGCCGGGTTTTAAAACATTGATCAATACACAACAACATGAGACTAGTAGTAATTGATAAAGTGATTATTAGTCATAATTTGATCTATCAACATTTAGATTTTACGGAATTTCTACAAATCTGATGTAAAGAACAATCATTAATTCATCACCAAGGGATTAAAAGGCAAGACTCTCTCTCTCTCTCTCTCTCTGAAAATACCTTTTTTTTTTTTTGGTTGCGAAATAAGTAAATGACATTCATTTCAATTGTTTAAATTTTCGAATACATACATATAATACTAATCAGAGCAGTAAAAGTTACAACATACACTCAGGGTTTCTCTCATGATTTCTGAGCTTCTGGCCCCAAAATTCCATTAACAATGGAAGTGGCGATCACAACGCCGACTACCTCCGCCGCCGCGACGGCTCCCGCCTGCGCCAGACCGCCGAAGCTCACCGCCGTCTCGATCTCCTTCTCAATCCCCTTCTCAGCCGCCACTACCCCCCTTCTCGGCCGCCTCCACCCCCTTCTCGGCCGCCACGATTCCCTTGTCCGCCGCCTCGAGCCCTTCCTTGACTATCTTCTCCGCCTCCTCCTCCGCCTTGCGCAGGCTTTTCCTCAGGCCGAACAGCGGTATGTCCTGCGCTCCGGAAGGCATTTCCGACGCCTTCAGCGCCGTGGTGGCGGTGAGCAGAAGCAGGCACTGACGCCGCGTGGGAAGCGAGACCAGCGGCGCACGTTTGCTAGCGTGCGCCTTGAGGTCGGTGGAGTGCGCCGGGAGGATTCGTGCAGCGATGAGTGAGATTGTGGAGGCCATGGCGTTTCAAAATCCGACACCCAAAAACTCATCCCTTCAATTTGATAATGATGAGAGGCACTGCAAATGATTGTGTGGTCTGCCTTCGTTGGGCTTGTAGTGGAAAAGACCAAAAGCCCAACAACTATTACTACCCTCCAAAACAATAAAATATCATAACATCAATTAATTTCATCCTATTTAATTTTACCCAAAAAAAAGGGGGCCGATCTACATTAAATTGTGGCTCACTTTTTATTGTGAAAAAATGAAAGTTAGCGACCTATTCAAATTGATAAAAACTAGCTACCGAAACATTTAAAGTGCGGAATTTACCAATTTGCAAGTCACGGCTTGTGAATTCATACGCAATTCATGAATTCACGAGCCTTCGTGAATTCTATTTGCGATTTAAAGATGGTGTAATTTATTAGGCGAAATTCCGACCGTTCAAAATCTCATTTAGCGTAGAATGCATGACGCTTTCGTTTTCATTCCGACCATGTGCAACATACTATCACAAACGTATGGTCATTTGACTCACTTTTTAATTTTTCCCACAATCTTTTAAAGTTTGTTTAAATACGCCTATAATAAGAACTTTTGGAATTTCTCATGATTTTTAATTCTGGTAAAATCAAAATTGATGTGGAAATAACTGATGTGGCGAGTTTTCTGTCAGAATAACGTCTTTTTGATTATTTTTTTAAAATTAAAATTACTAATCGTTTGCACTTCATCACACATTATCTCTCCAATGTATCGACATATTGTGTTTTGCGTCTCTTGCAGAAAATCTCAAATCTTAGATCTTAAATAAAACTTTATCACAACCAAAACAACATCGTTTCGATTGAAAACTCACAACATCATTTATTTTCGGTACATCAATTTTGATTTCCCTGAAATTAAAAACTGTGGGAAATCAATGACGATAGTTGGTGTGTTTTGAGCAAACTTTATAAGATTGTGAAAAATATTTAATTTTTTTTTTAACCATAATTCATGTATTTTCACTAAGATAACCATTTTTCGTATATAATACATTAGTATTGATTTCAAATTAATTGTTCATGAGTTTAGGTTGTAACATGACCAAGAACATGAGCTATGTTCAATTAACAAATTCAAGCAAAATTACAGTTAAATGATCACATTATTAGAATTTTCACAATTTTCCGACAAATAAGTCTTCCATGCGGCATCCAGAATATGACGGAACCTTTTTTTTATTTTGAAAAGACGTGCAGTTCTTTTACAAATGAGATTATAAACTGATAGGATACGGCCCAGATACGGCTCAGCTCCTAGGCCCAAGCATCAGACCCAATATAATTGTACCCCAATAGTTAAGCTCGGCCTATGCAGTTCGGCCCAATTGAAAGAGACTTTTTCACCAAGGCAACCAAGACTCCTACATTGACTATAACTCGAGCTCCAAGAGAGATATAGAAGCTCGGATGTCAGCCCATAAGAAGAAGATAAGCTCAAAGAGTCCTTATAGGAGTAGACTTTGTATTGTAGTTGAACTCCATATAATTACCTATAAATAGGGGTTTATAATAGAATGATAAGGGAGAACAATCTTGTAATCAATACTCATATTAGCAATAATATTCATACTCTCTTTTTGCCCCATGGACGTAGATCTATTCCGGTAGATCGAACCACGTAATTCCCTCGTGTTCCATTATTTTGTGTTCATTTATTTCTTGTCAACGTTCAATTGCCTATGAAAACAAGATCGATCACTGGCGCTGTCTGTAGGAAGGCTCATCCGTTTGAGGACTTCGGGCCTCGGCCTTGAGAGAGGACTTCGTTGCACCTTGAGGGAGTCCCATGATGGCTGTGATGATTCTATCGAACTGAGGTTGGTCCTCGTCCTCGTCATCATCATTGCGCATCGTTTTTTTATCAACATGGGGGTCGTAGTTGTTTCCCACCCTATTTTGCTTGCGTTTTCCTTTGCCCTAAGGCCGGGCGCGACTTTGGTATCTCTTGAGGGTGCCGTCACGCACCAATGGAGTGCTATGTGCGCAGCAAGATTTCTGCATTCCTTCGTGTCGTGCCCGTAATCCTCATGGAAGCGACAGTAGTTCTCCTTGGATCGGCGCTTCGCCCCTCCACTTGACATGGGGCTGAGGCTTCTCGAACATTTCGGTGTGCAGTTCGTAGATCTCTATCCTCGGCTTCGTCAATGGAGTGAATTGGTTTCGTTCCTGGTTTTGCTGAGGTCCGAGTCTGGATTCCAGGGGTGCACGCTGGAGCCTGTCGAAGGCACTTCGCCAATTTTGGCCTCAGTCGTTCTGATCCTCCTTCTTCCGATCCGACGGTTCGGCCTTGTCGGCTTCGCGCTTGCGCTTGTCAGCTTTATCGGCTCTTGCAAACCGATCTACTATGATCCATAATTGCTTCGCAGTGCGAGACTCGTCCCTCACAATTTCCTTGTACAGAGCTCCCGACTGGATAACATTTTAGAAGGCGGAGATTAGGACATCATCAGTTAGGCGCTCGATTTTTAGACTTTCTTCATTGAATCTAGTCATAAAGTCACTGATAGGTTCACCTTGCCTTTGCTTGATAGTAAGGAGATGTGCCGAGGTATTTTCGCCTCGGCATTCTGGAAAAATCTTCGCTCGAAGGCATCCATCAGCTCGTCGTACGACCCGATACTGCGAGGTGGTAAACTGTCGAACCACATACGTGCATTGTCTACCAACAATTTTGGGAAGACCTTGCACATGTAGATATCGTCGCTGAGTCCCTGGTTGACCATGTTGTATTGGTATTGGGACAGGAAATTCCTCGGGTCGCACGATCCATTGTATGGCTTGATAGGCGGAACTCTGTACTTATCCGGGAGAGGAGTTTAAAGTATTCGGTTGGTGAAAGGGGTAGAGATCCTCCCGTACACGCCGAACCTCCCTCCTTGGTAATTGTCCTCGTCGCGCCGAGGTGAGATGACGTCGCGGCGAGGTGAGACCGTCGCGGCGAGGTGAGATGCGATGGTGGTCCCGTTAGCGATCGTCAACAAATCTCCTAGGGAGAATCCCGGCGTCCCATGCACCTGCGATCTTGACGCTAGGGGACTTTTGCCGATGTCGTGATCCGGAGGTAGCTTCGTGCTCTCCACCTCGACTTTGGACGTCGTCCTCCTCCTGGCTGCTATTGTGACCTTCTCATTCTGGATAGATTGGCTTGCCATGCTTATCCAACGGCACGTGCTGAACGTGTCCGTCCGGAGTTTGGCCTCTAACGTGTTCCTTCCCGTGTCGTCAGCGTGTTGCAGGTCTTGGATCTTGCGCCTGGCTTGCCTCGGCTTCGGGGATTTCTGTTTCCCGAACTGGTGGATTTGCTGCCTATTCTTGTCCGGTTTGTTTAGTCTCCTTTTCTTTGTTGGCAGCGGCAGCAGTAGCGGTTGATCGGATTGGTCTTCCTGTCATGGCGATAGATTACCTAGAAAATTTATGATCGAAAATCACAAATTTTCGAGCTATATAAAGACTAAACCTCGTCTTATGACGAGGTCGAGCTATTTAAAACCTAAACATTGTCTTATGACGAGGTCGAGCTATCTAAAGTCAACCTCTTATGACAAGGATGAGCTATCTAAAGCCTAAACCTCTTATGACGAGCTCGAGCTATCTAAAGCCTAAACATCGTCTTATGACGAGGTCGAGCTATCTAAAGCCTAAACATCGTCTTATGATGAGGTCGAGCTATCTAAAGTCAACCTCTTATGACGAGATCGAGCTATCTAAAGCCTAACCTCATCTCATGACAAGGACGAACTACCTAAAGCTTAACCTCGTCTCATGACGAGGACGAGGACGAGCTACCTAAAGCCTAACCTCATCTCATGATGATGATGAGCTACCTAAAGCTTAATCTCGTCTCATGACGAGGACGAGCTATCTAAAGCCAATCCGCATCTCACGACGAGGAAGAGCTATTTAAAGCCTAAACTCGTCCTATGATGAGTACGAGCTATTTAAAGCATAAACTCGTCCTATGATGAGTACGAGCTATTTAAAGCCTAAACTCATCTTATGACGAGTCGAGCTATTTAAAGCCTAATATAACCCCGTCTCATGATGAGGACGAGCAACCTAAAGCCTAACCTCGTCTCATGATGAGGACGAGCTACCTAAAGCTTAACCTCATCTCATGACGAGGACGAGCTACCTAAAGCCTAACCGGCTTTTGACGGGACGAGCCGAACTCGACTTCGTCGAATTTATTTTTTGACGGGGCAAGACATTTCTTTTTTACCTCGTCTTTTGACGGGACGAGCCGAACTTGACTTCGTCGAATTTATTTTTGACGGGGCAAGGCATTTCTTTTTTACCTCGTCTTTTGACGGGACGAGCCAAACTCGACTTCATCGAATTTATTTTTCGACGGGGCAAGACATTTCTTTTTTACCTCGTCTTTTGACGGGATGAGCCAAACTCGACTTCATCGAATTTATTTTTGACGGGGCAAGGTATTTCTTTTTTACCTCGTCTTTTGACGGGACGAGCCGAACTCGACTTCGTCGAATTTATTTTTTGACGGGGCAAGGCATTTCTTTTTTACCTCGTCTTTTGACGGGACGAGCCGAACTCAATTTCGTCGAATTTATTTTTCGACGGGGCAAGACATTTCTTTTTTACCTCTTTTGACTGGACGAGCCGAACTCGACTTTGTCGAATTTATTTTTCGACGGGGCTAGGCATTTCTTTTTTACCTCGTCTTTTGACGGGACGAGCCGAAGTCGACTTCGTCGAATTTATTTTTCGACGGGGCAACATACTTTATACTACACTCCCATCTCAACTATTTCCCCTAAGTCACACCCTGGCTTCTACATCTTTTTTTTTGGGAGGAGGGGGGGATGTGATAGGATACGGCCCAGCACCTAGGCCCAAACATCAGGCCCAATATAATTGGGCCTCAATAGTTAAGCTCGGCCCACGTAGCTCGGCCCAACTAAAAGAGACTTCTTCACCAAGGCAACCAAGACTCTTACATTGACTATAACTCGAGCTCCAAGAGAGATATAGAAGCTCGGATGTCAGCCCATAAGAAGAAAATAAGCTCAAAGAGTTCTTATAGGAGTAGACTTTTTATTATAGTCGAACTCCATATAATTATCTATAAATATGGGTTTAAAATAGAATGAGGGGGGAGAACAATCTTGTAACCAATACTTATATATAATAGCAATAATATCCATACTCTCTTTTTACCCCGTGGACGTAGATCTATTCCGGTAGATCGAACCACGTAAATTCCTCGTGTTCCATTATTTTGTGTTCATTTATTTCTTGTCAACGTTCATTAATTGCCTTCGAAAACAAAATCGACCATAAACTACTTGAGATTCAATTTCATAGAATTCTTGTAAAAATTGTTAATGTAAGCAGGTTTTTTTAGTTAAAAATAACATATAAGAAAATAAAAAAGTATTAATTTGATAAACTTATATTTTAATATATTAACTATTGATTATCTGATATTTTAACAAGAAAAATGAAATTAAGCAACATAAGTATTAAATTTTGGTTAAACTAATTTAAAGTAACGGGTGCGCTAAAATAATGTAATAAAAATAGCATCTCATAGATTTGTGATATACGTACATAATTAATAATTGTGTGATATGTTTTGATATTGTTTATCGTTTATACTGGAATTTAGTTTCTTATATGATACGTACAATGCCAAAAAAAAAAAAAAGAGTTTTGGTTGTCAATGTCATCAAACAAAATTATAGGTTTAGTCCGTGCTGTGCTTGAAATTCTCAAGTTCACTCGTATCTTTTATTAGGAAATAAATAAATAAATAAATAAAAAATAGATGACCAGATTATTAAAAGTAATTATTACAACTAGAAAACGTGGTCGGTACCATAAACTACTTGAGATTCAATTTCATAGAATTCTTGTAAAAATTGTTAATGTAAGCAGGTTTTTTTAGTTAAAAATAACATATAAGAAAATAAAAAAGTATTAATTTGATAAACTTATATTTTAATATATTAACTATTGATTATCTGATATTTTAACAAGAAAAATGAAATTAAGCAACATAAGTATTAAATTTTGGTTAAACTAATTTAAAGTAACGGGTGCGCTAAAATAATGTAATAAAAATAGCATCTCATAGATTTGTGATATACGTACATAATTAATAATTGTGTGATATGTTTTGATATTGTTTATCGTTTATACTGGAATTTAGTTTCTTATATGATACGTACAATGCCAAAAAAAAAAAAAAAGAGTTTTGGTTGTCAATGTCATCAAACAAAATTATAGGTTTAGTCCGTGCTGTGCTTGAAATTCTCAAGTTCACTCGTATCTTTTATTAGGAAATAAATAAATAAATAAATAAAAAATAGATGACCAGATTATTAAAAGTAATTATTACAACTAGAAAACGTGGTCGGCAGGATTCGAACCTGCGCGGGCAAAGCCCACATGATTTCTAGTCATGCCCGATAACCACTCCGGCACGACCACTTTAATGTTTGGTACACACATTAATAATTTATAAATCGTTACATAGTTTATAAAACTATGATTTTTTTTTTTTAATTTTTAAAATTACTAACTCAGTATGGTTTTATGTGGTTAATTTATTAATTCAGTTCTCCTTACAGGTGTTTAATTTAATGGATAATTTAGTTTAGTTAATTGTTAAATTTTTGAGATGAAATATAGAATGAGATATGATTTAAGAATGTTAATTGGACTATGCCGTATGGTTTCGGGCCAATCTTGTCGGGTAATCGGGCTATCTGATTGTAGAGTGAGTGCAAATATTTGTATATTTCTTAAAAAAAGTGGGGTTTTTAATCTTTGTCCAAACCTTAACAGATATTTTGTCCAAATATTCTTCAGATTCCCAAGTATTATTCATGGACTTATTTTAATTTTCTTTTGCCTCATTCTTTTTTAAAATACTTATAAGAGCTTTCTTGTGGCAAGCAAAATAACACGATTTTAATTTTATACAGATGAGACCAAATGAAAAACATTCCAGTGAAGGTAAAAAGGTAGTACTTTTACTATCCTTGAATATAACTCTTCATTTGCCCATTTAGAAAATGAAAAACAAAAAAACTCTTTCTTCGTCCACAGACATTATAGTTTGTGTCGGTCCACGAAGAGTGTAGTGTTTTTATTTTAGTACACAAACCTTTATATTTTAAACTTCGTTTATTTCAATATTAATTAAAAAAAATGTTCTTTTGTTTAGTTTAAGACATAATCTAATGGCCTCGTTCTCGACTTAAAAGTACTAGCAAATGCAATGTGCGATGCACGTAAACCAAATGGTATTATATTTTAATAAATATGGTGGTCTTCCCTTCATGGTTTGAGGCAACTTTGCACATCTCTGGTGGATCCAATATTGACAAATGTGTTGCATATGTATGACTTCTCTCTCCCGGTAATGCCTCAAGCATCGCATTTGAAGGAACTCTTTTTCCCAAACAAAGCTCGTGCACATCACAATGCATCTCATACTTGGATTCTAAGCATGTACATTTGCAAGCAATGCTCCCCCGCGATGACTACCACATAATTGACACCACAAGGAGTGGGCGTGTTATATGATGAGTATGTGTTGATTATCATGGTGCTTTGACTGTGTGATCTTTCTGAGCATTTCTGCACATTCTTCATATAGTATTTTTGTATACCCACCTTTCTTCTTGCTATTGCATCCATAAGCTTCCTCCCTATTTCTAAAAGGTATCTCACAACCATAACATTTAGCTCCCATATCATGAATTTCCATCAAAGTAAGTCGATGCTCAACATGGCTCCGTCAAGAATCTCTTCCTTCTTGACACTTTTGTATAAATTATTATTACATGATATATAAATTTTATGATTATAAATTTATACCATATTATACTTTACTCATCTATCCTATAGATAGATGAATAAAAAAAATTGATGCATGAAAATAAAAATTCATTATTAGAATGAAAAGGTCATATTTGTCATGGATGCAATGATAAATTATCTATTTTTGTCCATTAAGGACCTCACACACTGCAAAATCCCCACATGTTCTTTAAACATTGAGAAGTCCGGACCGGCCAAACTCTTGCTATCTGCACTAGTAGGATTAGAATATGGATTCTGGCATACAACCAAATCAAATTCGTTCAACTTCTTCGATAGTTCTTCAAGCATGTCGCTCGTCAACTTGCTGATGCTCTCAAGCTGGATCAGTTTTCCGCTCTGCCCCGAGCTCTCCCACCACTTTTTCATGATCCTCATCTTTGTCTCGCAGGTCTCCACAGACACCTTGCCTTTTAGATGAATCACAAGCCGGTGCAATACAACTTCAGCTCCACCGATCCCAGTAAAGAACGACAGCACTGTCACGTCAATTGGACATAGGCGCTTCAACACGAAGAGATGATACCTTAACGTGTCTGTCTGGAATGAGAGCATTATTTATGTTATTCATTGCTAGCTAAGAAGCACGAGGACGGGAACGAAATACGAATACGAAAACGATACGATACGAAAATACGTTAATTTTCCAAAAATATAAATACGAATACGTCAAAAATACGTTTGTATTTTTTTTAACAATTTATATATATATTAGTAGAATAATTTAGCCTTAACATTTAGCACAAATGGTAACTAAAATACCATAAATCCACCAAAATAAACAATAGCCCAATAAGCCAGCTATCTGTGTAAAATTTAATTTTGAACCTAGCCCAATAGCCCAAATGACAAAACTATCTAATTCCCCTTAAATTATTTATTTGCTGCTACCGGAGGGTATTAAAAAATTTAAAAAGCGAGAAGAAGAAGCGAGAAGACGCGAGAAGAAAATTAGAAGAAAAAAAAAGAGTTGCCGGGCACTGCCAGCGAAACTGTGCGACGGCCACCCACGGAGTGCAACAGCGGAGAAAGGACCGGAGTGGCGGAGAGGCGGAGCCAAGTTGCTGGGTGACGTCGATTAGGTCAAGTGTTCTGTAATTTACCCCCGACTTCAGACTTTCTAGCCAACCCAGCGTATTTGACTTTTTATTTGACGTATTTTGACCCGTTTTTCTAACGTATTTTTTAATTAAAAAATAATTAATTAAAAAATACGTTTTTGGGACGTATTTCCCACGTATTTTGACGTATTCGTCCCCGGGACGTTCCCGGGACGGGGACGGCACCCTGATTGGCGTACCCGTGCTTCATAGATTGCTAGATTTGATACCTCAGAGTTCGTAACTGCTCTACTTTGAAAAGCGTCTCAAGTTGCATCATAAGTCTAAAGTTGTAAATATGATTTTTCATCGTGTAATTATAGTTTATTGATCTGTAAACTAATTTAGAAAACTCATATTTACCGGTGTATGTACATATATATATACATTTAGTATGTATCCATACACATTTTGTGGTCTGATAACTACGACAATCTCTACCTTGATTGTTAAGTATTGAATGCATATTGATCGTTCAGCTATTTAAGCACCCACAAGTGTATTGGACCTATTGTAGTAGAGTAGAAATCAAGATCGATCCACAAGGACTAGTTTGAAAGAAACTATGATTACCATTACTTAGCCCTTTGAATTTATCTAAGCTAACGAGTTTTGTTTGATTTAATTAACTGCTAAACAAGTGAAAACAATAAACAAGAGCAAACAAGAAAAATAAAATGGTGAAAACAATTGGGGAGAAGCTATCCTAGGAACTTGGCATCAATGAATTTGTAAATGGACCAAACTTGACTTCACTACCTATGTTTTAATAATACTTACTTAGGGTGATCGCAAATTAGATTTATCCCCCTCCCGGGCGACTAACTCCGTTGATTAAGAGCTAGTTTTGTCATCCCCAACTAAAGTCTAGCCTATAATTCCAAAAGGTTCCTTAGATCAATTAACCCTCACTTAAACTCTCAACCTCCCGGTGTATTGAATTCAAGTGCTCAATGATTACTTCTAATTATTGAACCTCATCTCCTGATTATCGGCCCAACACGATAGATATGCACAATTGGTAGCTAATCAACCATACAAGCAATTAAAATCATGATCATTAAGTAATAATTAAACAATAGATTGATCATATCAAGCTCAATTCATCACAAATCCATTTAGCTCAATCCCTAGGATATAGAAATCTAGTCAATCATAGACATAATAAGCATAAATTCCAAATCAAAGTAATTCATGAAATAGAGAATTGAGAAGTTCAAATCTTATTCTTTGGCCTTGATCTTGAATCCTTGATGGTTATCTTCCAATGATCTTCAAAGGTTGAGCTTCTTCTCTCAAAATGTATGAAAATGGAGGATGGAGGATGGTGTAGAGATTTAGTGTGTGAAAAGTGTGTAGTGTGTGTAAAAATGGGCTAGAGAGTGAAAGCTAACCTAAAAAATGATCAACAATTGGTATTTATACCTTGGTGTTTGGTGGGGTTTATTTTACAATTAATAAAAGATGAAATGAGGTCAATATATAATTAGAAAAGGTGAATTTGGGGAGAAAAATAAAAATTTCTGGAAATTGACTACAAAAAGTGGTCACAGAGAGTGACCACTCCCAGAAGAACAAACTTTGTGCTTGAGAGAGCGGGGTGCCCCCCTTTCTGTAGTTGGGCGCATAGAGTGCCCACTCTCCGAAGAAGGAAATTCTTTCTTCGCCGAGTGGTCACTCTCTTGACCACTTGCTGAACTTGTTTTGCCATGTTCTCTCTCGTCCGAACTCCGAATCGACTTCTGTTTTTTTTCATATATGCTTTTCTCAACTTGAACTTCAATGTGGAATCATTCTCTTTGCCAAAACATCTCTTCTTTTCCTACAAAATAATCAAAATAATCCAAGAAGTACTTTGTTTGACAAAAATATGAAACACACCAAACGAACTTCAAATGAGCATCAAATTTACACCCATTTAATCAACTTTTCACTAAAAATAAAATACGAAAACTGTGTTTGTCAAACCCCCAAACATAAATCGTTGCTTGTCCTCAAGCAACAAAGAAAAGAGAAAGAAAGAGTTACAAACATGGTTGAATGATTCATTTGACATATAGATAGACCTCAGGAATTTTAAAGAGAAATTCAAATCCCATGAACTAGCAAGCACTCAACATTTCACGAGGAGAAACAAATTTCAACCTTGAGCTATTTGAAACTTGAATCCTCACATATGGATTTTATCAATGGTGCACAAATCTCTCAAGTGTATAAGCATAGGAAGTATTTCACTCAATTTGACACAATGCAAGCACTCTACCATAGGCTTGCCATTCTTCTAACCTCTCTTCTATTCAATGTGTTACAAGAAAAATATCAAAAAGGGCTTTATATTTGGTTGTAATGAGAGCTCTCTTTGGTAAGGTAAGAGATTTTCAGTTAAGTGACTTGAATCCCATGAGATCTAGCAACACCAATAATCAACTACCAAACCTAATCTTCAAACCCCCCAAACTTGTTCCACACTTTGTGTGAAATATTTGGGCACTCTAATTCCCTTATATCAACAACCAATATATAGAACTCTTCTTACAAGATATTCTCAACTCATGATTCTCAATCATTTCTTTCTTTTATTCTCCAAAATGGTATACAAAACTATGTCCTTTTATGCTCACTTTTTTTTTCTCGACTTGCTTTTCTTTCATTTCATTCTCTCTCTCTCTCTCTCTCTCTCTCTCTCTCTTCATATAAGGAGCTTATAGGGGCATTGGCATCATTTAAAGGTTAACAAAAAGAAGAAGAGAATTTCTCACAATTGTCTTCCACTTAGATATCTCAAAACATTCAAACCCAAGTTTTCACCCTTCTACCATTGGCTAGTCAAGGAAAAGGCTAAGGCTCAAAAGGGGTTGACTAGGATTATAATAAAATTTGAACACAAATTATGGATAAAGTGGTTTAAAATGACGGCCTTTAATCATTTCTAAACTTGGAACACATCTACTCATAACTCAAAAAAGAATCATGACAAGTTCTAGAAAGTAACAAGCATGCTCAAATATTCACACATTAAGAAAAATAAGATTGCATGAATGTGGCAACCAAATGCTCAAATCCTCACAAGGTTATATTATTGATTCAAGCTCAAAGAAGTCAAGTGTCTCAACTCATCAATCCAAGCTCCACACATCATGCTAGACTAGAACATGAACTTTGAACTTAAGCAAAAATCATTTTTCATGTCATCATTGGCCAAAACATCAATCACCACTCAACACATGCTTATAACCATTCTAATCCTCAATTATTGCCACTCAAATACAATCAAAGATTCAAATTTAGAACTCCAACAAACAATTCACCAACAAATCTTTCCATAAATGCCAAGATTCACATCAAGAAATCAAGAACCAATAACCAAAGAAAATTATTCAAATATCCAAAAACTAAACTCATAAAAACAAAACAAACAACTAAAGCAAACCACAAACCCCCCAAACTTATTCCACACAGTGTGGAATAAGTTTGGAATAAGAAAATGAGGTTTCCTTATCTAGAACTCACATGCTAACACAAAAAAAGAAAAACCGAAAAGCAAATAAAAATCGAGCAAACTAAACAACACTCTTCTCTCCCCCCAAACTTATTCGATACTAAAGATGGAATAAGTTTGGAGAAAGAAAAAATGGTTTAGTAAGCTCGAACTCACAATGATTTTATGTTATGATCAAGGAGGGTAGTGAAGCACCGGCTTCCCACTAGCAAGCTTTCCTCTATATGGGTCAACAACAAATGATCCAAGATGACCATTAACAACGCTACACCTCTCCAACTTCTTCTTTGTGGTGTAGTAACTTCCCATATCAATGATGTAGTCATTATCCATAAATCAATTTTGCTCATAGCTATTTGAACATTCATCTTCATAGACATCTATCTTTCGATAGATGGAGAAAATATGACTTTCATCATTCACTCGAAGGGTGAGTTCTCCCTTTTCCACATCAATCAAAGCTCTTCTCGTTGCCAAAAATGGACGCCCTAGGATCAAGGGTATATCATTGTCCTCTTCAATATCCAACACCACAAAGTCAATGGGAAAGATGAATTCACCAACCCTTACCAAGACATCTTCAACAATTCCTCTTGGGTGCGTGAATGATCTATCCACCATTTGGAGTGTAATGGTTGTTGGTTTGATGGCTCTGATCCCAAACTTGTTGAAGATAGACAAAGGCATCATATTAATTCTTGCTCCCAAATCACATAATGCTTTCTCAAAATGTTTTCCACCAATAGCACAAGGAATTGTGAAGCTCCCCGGATCCTTGATCTTTGTGGGTAATTTCCTTTGAATAATGGCACTAGACTCCTCGGTCAAGTTAACCATTTCAAATTCTTTCAATCTTCTTTCTTGAGATAACATCCTTGAGAAACTTTGCATAACTTGA
Source organism: Mentha longifolia (assembly GCA_001642375.2). Classification (NCBI taxonomy): domain Eukaryota; kingdom Viridiplantae; phylum Streptophyta; class Magnoliopsida; order Lamiales; family Lamiaceae; genus Mentha; species Mentha longifolia. Next base: position 21,415,831 of record CM038115.1, read on the forward strand.
CCTTTGTTGAAGAGCTTCCACAAGAGGGATATTGATATTCACCTTACTCAAATTCTCAAGACAAAATTGGTATTCAACATCCTTCTTTTTATCCACTTGAGGAAATGAAATATAAGAACTAAGAAATGAAGTTTTTAGTACCTCTTTCTTCATTTCTTCACCTTTAGTCTTCTTCTCCTTAGACATCTTTGGCTCCTTGTATGATACTCTACTCCTAAGCTTCATAGTGTCACAATATTCTACATATTTTTCTTTTAAAAAATGTTGAGGGAAAGGAAGAGGAGGGCAATAAGCGGGAGGAGCTTGATATGGAGGGTCCTCCTTTGTCTTTCCCATGTTGGGATTTTGTATACCTAAAGCAAAACCAGTGTTTTAGAGTATGCAAAGATTATTCTACTCTTTACAATCACCTATCTGAAAGTATATAGTTGTGATTGAATAAGTCCATTATCTCATATTTTAGTTAACGTGTCAGTTGCGTCTGGAGGGAATCACGTATTTCAGTGACTCATGAGATATAAACGATTATCACAGTCGAGATAACTTGAGCAAAGTTATTGGTTTAGACTGCAACATCAACAGTAGTGGTGGGTCTCAATCACTAGTTATGTTGATACCGTGGAAGGTATTGATAGGATAATAGAGAGAAAATGCTCTTCTAGACTGACCCTTGTAATAGGTGAAGAGCTAAAGATCTCAGGCCTTAGTAGCTTGATCTTAATCTTGATAAGTTGTTAGGCATATGCGCGTTCTTCACTGTTGCTTTGACTTATTCGGTACGGGTCTTGTGTACGGCACCTTAATTCCTTATATCTTGGGTAATATGAAGGCACGCATAATGTGTAGTTAGTTGTATCGAGACACTGTGTCTGTAAAGGTTGAGATATCCCCTTAGGGAGTTCATAATGTTTATTATACCAAGTCTTGCAAGCTTGATTAACTTCAAGGTATAATAATAAGGTTGAGCGGGTACTACCTAAGGAAGTATAAGAGATTAATTAATTAGGAGCAGTCAAACGAGCTCTAATTAATTAATAAATATCAGGATTCTTAAACACGGGGATCACACTAAGCAAAATACCAGCCCCGATCTACGTAATCGGGACAGAGCGGTAAATCAATTATAACTCTTTAGTGGAATGCGTTATAGCTCTAATTAAGATAAATACTCGATGGTAGAGCATAGTAATTATCTTATTAGGTAAGACTCAACTATGTCTGGTATCTAGGTCCCTGGAGTGGCCCAAACACCTCATAATGGATCAAAAGTTAAATATTGAGCCCAATTACTGGTTTGGACCAAGAGAGCTGGCTTGTGGGCCATGGGCCCACAAGTAGCGCCAATTAGGGAGAGAAACCTTAATGTGGCGCCTCCTCCTCTTAGATGGGCCAAGTTGGGCTCAAGGCTTGCACTTAAGCCCAATGTATGTAAATTATTTAATTAATTAAGCACACACACGCAATCTCTCTCCGGTATAATTATAACTAATTATAAATAGAGATTAGGTTTGACCTAATCAGTAATACACGTAATTTCATTGACAGAATCTGTGAGAGTGAGAGCAGAGGCGGCGGCGGTTCTTCAAGGAAGAACACGAGTTGAATTCATTTAACTCAAGTGCAAGGCGTGATCCAAGATCCAATCTCGATTTAACGCCCACTTTGTTGTTCGAGCACGAGGAATGGGATAACACTCCAGTAATCTAGACCTGTAGATTACCATCTCCAAGCTCGAAGGTATATCTCGATCTCTATGTGAATTAATTGCATTAATTACAACAACCAATTCAAATCCTAGGGTTCCATCATTCCATGTGTTCCTTGAAGACTTGAGGTCACACACTCTCAAATGAATTTGCACTAGCAAGCTTGATGCACATACATTGCTACTTGGGCTTCTCATTAGTGTTGTTTGGAAATTTGCCATGTTGATTAGTAAGCACATTAGTCAATTGTCTCAATTGCCTCTCTATCATCTTGGGATGAGTGCCTTGAGCTTTTATACTCGACTCGACCTTCTCCATTCTAACATCTCCAATTTCTAGCTTGTTTTGCATTGCCGTAAGCACCTTCAATATTGCATCTTCCGTGCTTGGCTTCCTTTCTTCATTCACCATGCCATTAGGAATGTAATATCCTTGGTGATATTGATTACCTCCATGATCCTCCTTGTTGAGGATGAAAGTTCCCAAAATTCCGATTATCATGAAGATAGTTGACTTCTCCAAAGTGTGGTTGTTCTCCCATCATGGGTGTAGGCTCCTTCTTTTGTTGCACCATAGCATCAATTTATCCAATGATCACTGACTATAATAATAATAATAATAATAATAATTGATAAAATAAATTTTGTAAACAAAATATTTTTTTTGGTATAGACAGACATAGATATAGATATACGGAATATTTACCAATTTTTTTTAAAAATTGTACAACCAAGATTACCCAAACTATTGATAGACGGAGTAATAGATACTAATCATTGGAATATCGTAAAATAAGTGATTAATTATAGGTCAAAGAAAAAAAAAACATAGCGTATAAGGGTTTTTTTTTTCTTCTGTACTACTACTACTACCTCTATCTCATTGACTTAGTCTCATTTGCCGTTTCGATCCGTCTTACTTATTAGTCTCATTTCTTAAAATGACAAAGAATATTTGGCTACAATTAACTCTATTTTCTCAGAATTAATTATATCCATATATTTCCTTTTTCCTTTGTTTTTGTGTCATTTGAAAATGGGACTAAGTGGGTAAAATGAAGGTAGTATAAGTTAAGGGCGAAGGGTGAAGGGTGCTTCGGTAACTGTCTAAATTGAAATCCTGAAATGTAAGTTAAATTTAACAGAATCAACAACAAAACTTTCATTGCCCAAATTTCAGATGAACAGTCACAAACTTTCATGTGATGGGGTCATGGCCGAATCATGAAAACACCAACTTACTTTTGTTTCATCTCATCTGGATTTTACTTCCCCACTTAAATGTTCCCTCACCTTTTCACACCTTTATTATAAAAATAAAATTACTAGGATTTCGTCTTTATTAATCAGTGTCCCATTTTATTATAGTCAGTGATCATTGGATAAATCCATCGAATCATCGAAGAACACTCGTAATCATGTAGTCCAAATAGAAGAAACACCAGCAAAGAAACCAAATTAATAATTTAGGATAGGCTTGTGTGCTAATTAACAAGAAAAAAATTCGTTAATTTCAAAGACAAGGTGTTTAATTTTGATGGGTATTCGATGATTTCGATGAAAATGAGATCTTATATAAAGAAAACTACAAAAACAAACATAGGTCAATATCATATCATATCATATCAAAATCAATTGAAATCATATTAGTAGTAGAAAAAAATAAAATAAAAAATGTGTTTTAGAGTGGATTGCAAGAAATGTGGGAAATATACATGGAGTGGGTGTGGAAAGCACTTGACTTCCCTTTATGCAAATATTGAAAAAGGGAACCATTGCATGTGCAAATCTTGGCCTGGTGTGGTAATTCCACCTCAAGAAGATCAAATCTCTCCATCTAAATCCTCATCTTCAACTATCCAAGGTATCTATTTTTTTTATCTCGTACTATATTCATAATCTGCTTCGAGAATATTCTCGATGTAGAACGAACAGATAGTTTCAATAAAAAAAATATTTTTTCTTTTAACAATATATATGATCATCAAATGCATTATTTTGAGTGTAGTAATAGCATATTTTATGACATGTTAGCTAGAATACATGTGAGATTTGCTATAGGATATGTATTAGGTAAACGGGACTACTTTGAAAGGTAGGGGTCAACTAAACAAGATTCCCTGCATCATTATATATTTTATTTTGGTGTTTTCTTTTATTTTAAAAGAAAAAAATTGATTTGTATTTGAGTTTTCCTTTGTTTTATTAGATGAACACTTTGATTGAAGTAGGAGTGTTGAAACTTAGTTATATAGCCCTTTAGTTCAGTGCTGAAATAGTGCATTTTTTTCAACTTTCTAAACTTTAATTAGTCAATGTTATTGGTAACTAAGAGTGTAACTTCTTCTACTGCGGGAAATAAGTAACTTCTTTGTTCGTCGTCCACAATAGTGACTTGTGTTTTTTTTAGCACAATTTTTTTTTTGAAAAAAGGTTACAGTAGTAGATATTTGGTACAAAAAAATAATAATAGGAAATAGCCCAGCTAGAGAGAAAAATAAATTATAAATTGTTGGCGTTCCTTGTAAATAATGAGAAGGTATAATTAGAATATAAAATGGCGTATAGATATCATGAACTAATATAATACATCACACTCTTCGTAAACGAATGAAAACGGCAAAAAATATTGTGTTTTTCATAAACGGGAGAGTACTATAAACTAGGTATTTAAGAAACGAACCCACATTGCTAATCATTCCTTTTTCTTTTCTTTTTTTTTCTTTTTTTTCTCTTTTTCGTGAAAGTGCACAAATGTAGGTTAAATATAGTTAAGGGATGAATTGGGACTCAATTGTGCAGTTCTAATAATTAATTTTTATCGGGTTTTAACTCACGATCAGAATTTTAAAAAAAAAAAAAATGTATTTAAAAGTTAATAGAATTAAACAAATTTCCTATATACGAAAAAATCTACAATGAATACTCCGTACTTATCCTAAGAATCAAACCTTATTAAAAAATCAAAATCCTATTTTAAAAAAGCCTGCATAATATTGTCAATTCAACAGTGAACATATGCTTACAATAAGTATGGAAACATTTCACTAAAAAATCAAGTGAGGAGACAAATTTCCAGTTTCCTATTGTCTGGCTTGTATGTGAGTAGATTTTTCGATGTTACGAAATGCAATGCCGACGACTATGTAATTCCAATCGCATTAATAGTTGTTCTTTGAAGTGAATATATACAAGTCACCAGCCTCTTCATCAAGTTGCTTGGCCTTTTTTATTGAAACTAGCAAATGAAACGTGCGTTGCACGTTGAATCTATCATACTATTTTAATTTTATAAAAAAATATTTTAAAAAAAGGAATTATAAAATGAGTATTTTGCCCCTCTTCAAAAAGTAAAATCCGAATAATTTGTCTATTAATTTAATAATCTAAAGTCTAAAAAAAATAGTGAATTCGTTAATAAAGTGAAGTTCCGCATATTTTAGATTTAGATATATGCACACTGTCCTTGTGCGGTATATGGAATTATTAATTCTTTTTTTTAGGAAAGGGGCTATAAAAATACCTATAAATATTTCATTATTCATACTTCCTCCGTCCCACCAAATACGCAACTTTCCTAGAAAGGAAGAGATTAACAAAAATATTTTTACACTTGATATAAATTAGAATTAATTAATTGGGCCTTATTATTCTTGTTTAACACACCTAATTAACATACCCAACTATCCACTTTAATTATAACCTACACATTACTATCTAAACTCTACCTCCTTACATTGCTTACCGAAAAGTTTGTTGCGTATGTGGTGGGATGGAAGGAGTAGTATATTCAAAGGTGTTCAAATTATATAGCGATGTCAGCGTTTGTGCAAATAAACGAAACACCAACATGGAAGAAAAGCCCTTGGTTTTATAGGTACTGAAATTCTTGTTTATTATGTTGCCTATATATCTTGACCTCAGAAACCGTAAGATTAATTATTTTTTCCATCTTTAATTATGAATATAGGGCGCATGTGCATATATTCAAAAATTAAAGCAGCATTAGCTTTGTTCTTTTCCCGAGAAAATGTGTAATATAAGCAAAACTATAATGTATTTAACTATATAAGCAAAACTATAATGTATACTAAAATTAAAAGATAATATGCTAACTATACAGATGTGATTTCACATTACTTTTCTTGTTTGATCTTTGTTTCGCTTTCAGATATACACTTGGCCAACGGCTGATGCCACTGATCATCATCACCACTTGGAATTTGAATGCTTTTTTAATTTATTTTTAAAATTAAAATGTAAAAGGAGAATTTTTTTTGAAATGAAATAATAAGGTAAACGTAACTTGTAATGAAGGACTTATTAATTACTAAGCCATTACATATAGCACTCAATAATGAAATCACTTTTATGTATAGAAGTCAAATAATTCAAAATTATATTTAAAATCTTGAATTCTTTTAGGAAAATTTATATAATCTCAATGTTATAAGTCTTACCAAATGGTCAAGTATTATCATATTTTATTTTTTAAACAACTAACAAAATTTTTAAAGCCGATTAGCATCATAAGACTTATCGAATATATTCATTAAAATTTTACTATTATCAATATTCTTGTATGTCAGTGATATTATGAAGTGATCATTATATCCATTATGTTAATACATTATATTATATACTTCCGTCCCTAAAATTCTTACTCTGGTTTAATTGGCAATTTTAAGAAGAAATGTAATTGACTTGTATTGTTTCTTATGAGTGGAGATCGAGTCTTACATTTATTGTGAGTGAAGATTTTTAAGCGGTGAGCCATAGATACTAAATGTAGTAAATATGTAATGTTAAAAGGGTATGAAAGGTATTGTTATAGGGTCCATGTTCGAAATACAAAGTGCATGGATTTGGGGGATGACCCAATTTAGAATTAAGGGTAAGGTTTTCAGAAACGAAGGAAATACTATGTTAGACTTCTTCTGTCCTGATGCACATATTTCTTTTCAGATATCCCAAAAGAATATACACTTTCCACTTTTGAACAGTATACCTATCACAAATCACTTCATCATAAAAAAATATGCATACTATATCAAGACCGAAGTAAAGTTTCTGTCATTCTATTATCACAAGAATTATTTTGTTTTCCCAATGAATTTTATTAAGCTTCCCGTCTCCGTCTCCATCATTACCGGAAGAAGATGATTTCCCAAGTTTTATTGTTCAATTTTTTTTTTTCGATTTCTACAAATTTGAATGCCTAATTTTCGAACTAAAACACAAAAAAAAAATTATACACCTATATCAAAATATATCTCTTGTTTAAGAACCTTCAAAATCTGTAAAAAATACAAGTATGAACTTTCTCATTTCAACGTGATATAAGCATGATTGAAGTATATAATATAAGCAACATGATATATACATATAAATAAGTATAATTACGTACATATTTAAGCATGATTTTGTATAAATTTAAGCATTTTTCGCACTAATGATATAAGCATGATTGCAGAATAAAATAAGCATGAAAATACTTTAAGCATCAAATTATATATAAATAAGCATGATTACATACATATTTAAGTATGGTTTTGTATAAATTTAAGTATTTTTCGCTCTATTGATATAATCATAATTGCAGTATAAAATAAACATGAAAATACTTTAAAAAATAAGGATGGTTACGTACATATTTAAGCATGCTTTTGTACATATTTAAGCATTTTTCGCACTATTGATATAAGCATGATTGCATTATAAAATAAGCATAAAAATACTTAAAGCATCTAATTATACATAAATAAGCATGATTAGGTACATATTTAAACATGATTTTGTATAGATTTAAATATTTTTCTCATATTCTAAATGAACTCTTCCCTATATTAATTTAAATATTAGATTTTTTATTTTATTATATGAAGCATGATATATACATAATAAAGAACTGCTCCTTCCAAACTAAAACATAAAACTTAATTGGATGATTGGAGAAGATGATTTCACAAAATTTGGGAGGTGCGGGGCGTTAAATCCGGAAGCGTGAATCTTGTGTGATTTGCTAAAATATAACATTCCCAAGATGCCCCTAAAACTATTTAGAATTTAAAAAAAAAAATCATAAATAATGTCTACATTTACGAAATCTCAACCACTAATTTAAGAGAGATGAACGGATATGATGGATTCTTATTTCTCATGGAGGGTTTATTTACATAGAAACCCTTCCATGTATATATAAATATATATGTGTAGGAAACATATCATATGAAAATTAATTATTACTTGTAAACTGCAAACCATGCATTTTTATGCATAAAATGATGCATTTGTGTGCATAAAATGTTGCATAATAAAATATATTATTTTATGCATATAATGCATCATTATGAGAATGCAACATTTTATGCACACAAATATTTTTTGTTCATAAAATGCAACATTTTACTCATGGTTTGCAGTTTTCACGAAAAAATAAGTTTTCACCATAATGCATCCCTATATGTGTATATATATTATATACGATCATAAAATTTTATTGGTTAAATCCAATATAGTATGCAGTTTTAGTTATGGAAGTTTCGATTTTTTTCAAAATTATATATAAAAAAATATAATATTAACTATGAATTCTAAGTTGAATTATAAATTTTTACAATAGATATATATAAATATTTATAAAAAATGAAATTTGAATTTTTTTTGGTGGGATCTATATTATAGATGTTGTCTCTATGTCCCTAAAAATCATTATTTCTCAAAAAGAATATATTTTAAGAAAATTAAGTAATTAAGAAATAATATATATAGAGAGAGATATTTATTGGAGAGGGAAGAAAGAAAAAAGAAAATAAAAAGGAATGCTGCGGAATGTTTGGAGTGGTGAGAGAAAGCAATTGTGGATGATATGACAATTGCTCACGCTTAAAACAGAAGCTCAACATATCATATCAATTCCCTAATAGGTATATAGATATACGTATAATAGGTTTAGATATTAAATTACATAATTATCCTTAAATTTAATGTTCTACAAGGACATAATAGGTAATATATATTTTGTCACAAGACTCTTTTTTATATAGGTATAGATTTTGGTAGTATCATATATTTTCATATTCATATTCATATTCATATAAATTGTCTCGCGTAACAATATAAGTATGTCGAGTGTCGAGTGTCGAATGTCGAGTGAATGCATAAATTATGCAAACTAAATTTAATAACCGTATCTGGTTTTCAGATCATTTAATTACATACAGTAAATATTGGTATCTGTGCGGCATCTCTCTTTCTATTTTTGGAGTTTTTGAAATCTCAGTCATGCAAGATCTTGTGATTCATTAAAATTCTTATTTAGCCAAGTATTTGTCGTCACACCAATTCATTAAATACAATTTTTATCTCTCCATCAAATGCACATATATATATACTCCCTCCCATTATTTTATAACTATCCACGACCGTCAAATTTATATTTATAGCGCTATTTATCTAATTGATGGTGATGTGTCACATACAAATGACTATGAAATACTCTATCTGTTCACAATAAATATGATTCTATTTTATTTTTGTCGTTTTGGGATTTGCACAAAATTTGTGCACATTTCTGTTTTAGTCGATATTTAAAAACTTAATCAAAAGTTGAACAATTGTTACTTCTGTTTTCTGATTTTTCCTTGTCGTCCACCCGCTGCCAAACGAGTCAGAACTCAGAATTAGCTAAAATTGGACGATACTGTTGAGTTGGAACCGTAGCTTGCTCTCGATTTAGTGCATGATAGTGAGTCCCAAACTGTTGGCCTACATATATGGAGTCAATACTTAAGGACCAAATGTCTCATGTTCGAATATTTCGTGACACAGTTTTTTAAATATAATGTTAATTGTTTAAAAAGAAAAACGAGTTACAAACTCCAGTCACAAAAACATCCAACAACGTTTTATTAAAGTCAGTGTTCAAACAAAAGTTCATACTCACTATGGCAGAGGAGTAATAGTAATAAAAAGATTAGCTATTTGTAGTACCAATTATCTATATTAAATATCAAATTTTTTCCCTTCAATTTCAATATACTAGTACTAGGATTTAGTATAATTTTACAATTGTCTGTGTTAAGGTTCATTAATTCAACTATTAGTTATAAATCTTCTGGTAGCATTCAATTTCAATTTTATTATTTACGTAAATTGTCGATAAATTTAAGGCTAGCTATAGGATATACAATCTCTAAAAAGCCATTTCCTAGTTATAAATCTTAATTATGGATCAATCATGTATTATAATATGCTCATTTTTTTTTTATAATAAATAATAGTATTAAAATAATAAGTTAGTAGTGAAACATATACTTTCGGATTGTATAGAACCCAACATCATCCGAACTATATATTACTATTGCTTCAAATTAACTAACAAATATGATGCATAATAACCGTTATAATTCTGTAAAAAAAATTAAAAAAAATAAATAATGCCGTTATAATCAATGCCTTTAAGAAAGAAAATGATAGGATTAAATTAGTGCCACAAAGAGTAAACAAATCAATTGAAAGAAACCCCCCAACCAAATTGCTCAAAGAAGACAAACATTCTTTTGTTTTTTTAAGTTATTATACGTATTAGAATTTAAGGGGGAGAGACATTATATATACTGCAATTTCGAATTATGGGTATTTTAGCATTTAAAAAAGCTTTGTAATTATATAACCACATTTTTATTTTTATAACCAATTATTTTTGTTTTACATTTTTTTGTTGGGCAGAACCGTCGGCAACGGCGGCAACCTGAAGAGAGATCATGCTGGGCCCCACTATGAATAAATGGAGATATGTGTACGAAACACATTACGCCATTTGTTATATAATTTTCTGTTTTCCAAAGTTTGTATTTATTTTCAAAATAAATTGTATTTGCGCACTAATTGTGGGGTGTGCAAACTGAGGTCAATGACCATTGTCCAAACAGCTTCCTTTACTTGTAAATTTTAATATAAATACTGATCTATGATTATATTATGTTTTTTTTTTTCTTGTTGGTATGTGGTGCAACTTTGGATTATTATAGAATTATTGATGAGTGGGGTTTGTGTTACTTTGGATTATATTGTTCTGATATTTGTGCTCTCTTCTTCCTAAGCCCACTCGTTACCTCTACTAAATTTTACCGTTTACTACAAGTATTAGTTTATAATAATAATAATTTCGTGTGTGTGATTTTTTTTTTTCTCGATAGGGGAATAGATTTCCTATTTTCTCATATATATATTAACGTGATGATAAAGTATGATTAATTTTCAAAAATTAGCAATTAATATGTGAAATGTGATTGGGCGTGCTAGTTATATAGTAAAACATTACCCTAAAATTATACTCTACACAAAATTATGCATGCCTTTACTACATAAAACTAAGTAATTATATAGTTTGTTATGAACAAAGAAATGAAAGAATTAATAAAATGCCTCTATTCATCAATGAACAGTTTATATCAATTCTCCATTTTAATTATAGAGCTAGTGTAGCGCATGTCGAAATTCGACAGGATCATTTCATGTCCCATATTTTTTCTATACAATATAAAAAAATAATATGACAATTATTACAAAATATAAATTTTCAACAATTCATTAGAAAAAACACCAAGGTAGAATTATATTAGACAAAAAAATAAGTTAATAAAAGAAGTAATCGAAGACATTCAATTTTTTTATGTTAATGATGAACATTTTAGGATGATGATCCGTAAGCGTACCATTTGAGCGTAACATTTGTTGGCATTTATATATTACACATTGAAATTCTAATTGAATATATGAAATATGGCTTTTAAAATATAATTTGTTTGTGAATAATAAATATATTAAGTTATCGTATAATATGGAAATAAAAGATATGTACAAATTGTCATCAATATATGGAGATATATAATATATATATTGATTAAATTATTACCTAATATAGCCAAAGCCACGAGAATTTAAAAATATACTCCAAAAATTTTCGGCACGCATTTATACCGAAACCTAGTACGGGTTTCAAAATATAATTTTGAAGTATTTTTTCTTTTACGGGATACTACGAGTGTCGTACTATCCCTTAAAAGAAAAAATATTTCAAATTATATTTTAAAACTCGTACTAGATATTGGTGGAAAAGCGTGTTGAATAGTATTAGTGTCAAGAAATTGAGGACGGAGAGAGTAATTACAAAAATTACACAGTATTCCAGGTGTATTCTAGGTTAAGAAAGTAAATGTTATGCCCATTGCCAGCCGCAGGCTATCATGCATTTTTTGAAAAGTCAGGAAACTACTATTCATTTTCTGTTCATTTACTCACACACGACACAATTGAAATCTATTTGTGTATTAATGGCAATTGGAAATTCATATAGCAAACAAATTACTAAGATTCGCTAGCTCCACTTGTTGAATGTAGTAGTTGTATTCATAATAATGTGACTTAAATTCAAGCAAGTCGTCAAGTTATGTTAGCACAATATTGATCGATCATTTCATATGATTGTCTTTTGGAGTTTTTGGTAGTCTTCTCCCCTGATCCCTCTTCTTCACTTTACGTTTTTTATGCCGTAAGAACTCGCACCCGATGCCTTAGACGATATGCACTGATGGGTAAACCTCGTCCGTGCACAATAGTCTACAAACCATATAGTGTTGGTGAACCACAATTGAGAAGACATGAATAACAAACTTAGACTTATGGAGACACTGAATGAGCTTCAAACATGTGACCGTTTAGGCTAATAGACAATCCAATCTACAAAAACTATACATTTGTTGATACTTATATTTGTAAAATTTTACATTTATGGATAACACTTTTCATGCATGGCTATTTGCTGATGTGTTTAGATTGCGGTATTCCGTGTACAAATTGGAAGAAATAAACGTCACCCGTGGAAATTCTAAAATTCTAAAATTGGAGTACCATAAATTATCAATAATAATGACAATAATAGTATATTTTGAAAGACGATCCAAAATGAAATTATAGGCAAAGTTTTTAGGGAGTATTTTTCAATATTTATACTTATTTGGTGACGTATACAAAATATCTGAAAATATATACTACTGTACTATTTCCCATAGAATCACATGACATTATAATTTTGAAAATGTCGGTCACCAATACCATAACTTTAGTTTTTTTCGTTTTCTTATAATTTTTTTCCAATATAATAATCTAAATAGTATTACGGGTTTTTGCAAAATGTATATATATAAAAATAAATTGTTTTTATAAAAAGGTTCAGTGGTATTAACTATATACCTACTAGTATGTCAGTACATTAATGGTGCAATAATTGTGAATGCAAGAAAATGTACAAAGGGTAGATATATCCTCATAAATAGCAAGAATTAACGAGTGGGGCAAGATCATACGTATCTTGAACTTTACATAAGTACCTTTTTTTTTCTTTGAATTTTTAATAGGTTTAAATTCAAATCCAAAATTAATTTTCCCGGCATTTGTATGAACATCTTAAAGTATAGTAGTTCATACAATATATGTGATCAACCGAACCTCTACGATGAACACTCTGCGTTGAATAAGTGTGCAATTGTATCATTGTAGACTTAATAATAATAATAATAATAATAATAATAATAATACAACAGTCGTCTCCATTTTATATAAGCTACTAGCGTATCATATGCTAAAGGTCTTTAAACTATTTACTTGAACTAGTGTAGTGTCAGTCGAAATTCGATAGGAATCACTGTATATTGTAATTTAAAAATAAAATTAAAAAATAATATAATTATTTATTTTAAATTGATGAAACTATAAAAATTCATTTAAAATTATTAATATAAAATTATATCAAAAGAAAGAGGCACATGAAGGACAATATTTTGCATTTAGCATTTGTAATATCAAGTCGCCCCGTTCACAATAATAAAAAAAATTAGATTAATAAAAGTTTTCAAGTAGTCCTATTTATTCAAATTTAATTTTTCAAGACGTTCGTCATACATGTAATAGAAAAATTAATTTAGAAGTAATATTATTTTTCAGGCAGTTTCATTTTGATGTCTAGCTGCCCATGTAATTGGAAAGCGGGACAAGGTGGGGTAGCACTTCTTTGTAGTTGTACACATTTTGAATGTGAGACTGCGTATTGTTTAAGCCTCTAGACTCTCTATTGAGGGAGATTGAGAAAGTTTGTAACTTCTATTTGATTACCAAAATAATTTTTTCGAATATTTATTTTAATATTATGTATAGAAGAATGGAGATAAAATGCATCGCTTATATATGTAATGAGACATGCTTAATTAGCAAAAAACATATATTATCTACTAATATTTTAGATTCAACTTCTATAATCTATCAAAAATAAATTGAGAAGTTAGTATTTCTCGAATATTTGTACTCAGTTTGTAAGTCAAGACGCCGGTTGTTTATTGTAATAAAAAAGAATAGGTCAAGCAGAGGTAATATTTTTCGGATCGTTATGTCGTCTCCGGTCGAATTTTGGTGTTAAATTCTTTCAGTTAGAAATCGTCAATTTTGATTTTCCTTTTTCCATTTTGTTGTCGATTTTTTTATGTTAGCCCCTCACATATATTTTGGCATCCTCATATTAGAGTTGGCTTCTATAATCAAAATCGAAAGGTTAGCATTTCTCGAATATTTGTACTCGATTGGTATCTATCCTCTCTTCCTTTTTGAACTTACAACGTAATATCAAAATTAAAAATTGAAAGAGATTACATAAAGAAGTTTATTTTTAGGTGTGAGAGGTAGCATTCGCCCAAGAGTTATACTTGTTTTACATCTCAAATAACTCATTATTCGGGCCATTCAAGAATAAAAATAGGTAAATGTGAAATATCATTTCTTAGATAATATTGTTCATTTTATGTCAAGTTGTAACTATTTTATATCTCAAGTCGTTTATTTTTTGGAACGATATTCAAAGAGGTCAATTTATAATTAACACAATCTTTACAATCACGCGCTCTACATATATGTATTAAAAATTATTGCAATTCATAATTCGTACGGTCTTTGAAATTTTGAATACTATAATAAAAATGCACTCCATAATTAAAATCAACAATTGTAGTAGATTTTATTACTTTATTTTTACTGAAATTATTTACGAAGTAAGTATAATTATAATTGTATTTATTATGAATGTTAAACCATCCGTTGTTTGGATATGAATCCGCCATTTGAAGGTTTCATTTCTCAAGTCGATTAGTTACATTCATTTTGAATACGAAGTCACCCGTTGTTTGGTTCAACCATTTGAAGGTAACATTTGTTAGCAATTGTATTTATTTCAAAAATTATGTCTCCTGTTGTTTGTGTGAACTGTTTTGAAGGATAACATTTGTTGAATTGCATTTCTCAAGTCGAGTGGTTATATTCATTTTGAATATGAAGTCACTCGTTGTTTAGATTATCTATTGAAGGTACAATATTTTCTCGGGTAGTGTATTCATTTTGAATTTTAAGCCGCTCGTTATTTGGTTCAACCATTTGATGGTAGCAGTTGTTTGAGTAGTTATATTAATTTTTAATATGAAGTTGTCCGTTATTTGGATTTATCCATTGGAGATATAATATTTATCGGGTAGTTGTGATCATTTTAAATGTCAAGCCGCCAACAGTTTGGCATGAGGGTAACATTTGTTGACATATTTATTCATTTTTAATGTAATATTTTTTTGAAAATTGCGTCGCCTGTTGTTTTGTTGGGTTGCATTTCTCAAGTTGAGTTGTTATATTTATTTTGAATATGAAACCACCCGTTATTTGAATTATCCATTTGAGATATAATATTTCTCGAGTAGTTGTGATAATTTTGAATGTCAATCCGTCAATTGTTTAGTCCAACCATTTGAAACTAATATTTGTTGGCAGTTGTATTAATTCTTAATGTAATATTTTATGAAAATTACGTTGCCCGTTGTTTGGGTCAACTGTCTTGTGAGATAACATGTATGGTGTTGCATTTTTCAAGTGGAGTAGTTATATTTATTTTGAATGAAGTTGGATTATTCATTGGAGATATAATATTTATCAGGTAGTTGTTACGGTTGTCAATTCATGCGTGTCGGGTTGTTATCGTGTCGATCTGACAACGACCCAACCTCTTATGTCGGGTTGTTAGGGCTACTCCCAAACGGCTATTTCCCCTCCCTCTATATATACACATTATCACAAATCAATTCCCACACCTCAAAAATCATATACACTTCTCATATTTTTCTACAAAATCAAAAAAAATCTTTACCATTTCTCTATCAAATTTTCAAAAATGTCGATGGATGACGAGACGTTTCTCAAAATGTTGCGCTCTCAAGGCCAAGGTGGTTTCCCCAATCAGCCCAACAATGATACCCCCGACGATGATGATTCTCCCCCGTCACCGCCGCGACCTACCAACCTCGGATTCGCAGCCTACGCGAGTCCTCCTGCCAAGGGGGTGATGGGTTTTTCTCCTGCCGGATATCAAGATGATTCCCCACCCGTGTTCGATCAATTCAGAACTCCGCCGTTTCGGGGTAGTCAAGGTGCGGCCTCGGATTTTCAAGGGCTAAATCTTTTGAGCTCTTTCGAATCAGTTTCGAACGTTCGTCCGGCGCCCTGGAAGAAAGCAAGCGCACTAACGGTTGCGCCCTCAAAGATGGAGCCAACCGAGCGGACGAAGGCCGTACCGTACATTCCGGAGGAGTCGGCTCATCTAATCAA
Organism: Mentha longifolia; assembly: GCA_001642375.2. NCBI lineage: Eukaryota > Viridiplantae > Streptophyta > Magnoliopsida > Lamiales > Lamiaceae > Mentha > Mentha longifolia. The sequence goes on from CM038115.1 coordinate 21,432,230, forward strand.
GGTGTGGTCTAGCATTTTCCAAGACTCGGGAGTTGGTGATCGACATACTGAAGTGATTTTCTGGGACAAGATCGTCGATAGGTACAACGCGACGATACATCTTATCGGCTACAAGCCTAGAAACAAGAAAATGTTGAAGGGGCATTACCAGCGGATGATGCCCAAATGCAACAAATTTCATGACATCTACGCTGATTGTGTGAGGAACTGGAAAAGTGGAGAAGACTCAAAGGACGTCTTCAACAAAGCCTTGAGCGCTATACTGATGAAACAAAATAAACTTTCCAATATGGGAAGACTTATGAAGAGCTGCTGAAATTGCCCAAGTATAATCTCTTTCGTTCCCATAAAAAAATGAAAGGCACAGACGGATCCTCCAACTCGAGCAATCCTGACGCTGAAGCTGCAGAAGAGGATGGCTATTTTGAGGAACTCCCCCACCCGGTGGGGAACAAAAAAGCTCTCGCCCAACGAAGGAATAAAGGAAAGGGCAAACAAGCTGAGAAGCCGATTGACTTGGAGGACATTCCTGAAGGAGCCGAACAACAGTTTTGGCAATCAAATGTCGAAGTTAATCAGACGTACCTTTCGATTGCAAAGAAGAAGGAGGCCGTCTAGGAGAAAAAAAAGCAACTTTTTTTGGGCAAGCTCATGAGCACATATAGCAAAATGTTCGTCACTAATACCACACATATGAGCCCGGAGCAGTTGGAGCAGCATCAACTCATGTTGGGTAAACTGTGGAGTATGATCGAGAAATAGACAGCTAGTTGAAATGTATTTTTTTTTAATTGATGTATTTTGTTTCCATTTAATAAAAAAAAAATTCAAAAACAAATTGTTACGTTTTTAATTTGAAATAAAAATAATTAAATAAATAAAATCAAAAATAAAATGAATTAAAAAAGAAATCAAAAATCGAATAAATAATTAATTAAAAATAAGAGAGAGCCCGGGGGAGGGGCTTGCGGCTGAAGACGATTTCTGGAGAGAGCCCCTCCCTGCCGGAATAGTGCCGAGAGCCCCTAAAGGGGCTCTCGGCTGGAGATGCTCTTACGATATACTACGACTGTCAGAGTATTCGGTAAAAGAAAAAAAAAAATTCAAAAATCCATTTTAAAACCATCATCAAGAAGCGTGGAAAAACGTGTCAGAATTGCCAAAATGAAATATAGCCTATTAAACGAAATAGAGGGAGTAATAGATAATTTAATATGTTTATATATTGATATTTTTTTTATTCTAATCCTATATAATATAGAGATATAAGATATGTATGTGGAGATGGATATATATTATAATATGGTATATTTTAATTAAATTGTTGATTAATAGGCAAATTTAATTAGATTAAAATATTAATTAGGCAAAATTATGAGAATTTAGCAAAATAATCAAGAAAAATCGCGGTTGATCGACTTTTATTTTGCTATTATATATATATAGATATAGATATAGATATTAAGGATAATTGCTACTTAATATAATTTCCCTTCAAACGCCTAAGTATATATATATAATATGCCTTAACAATATACTACGTATATTCCAATTCGAGTACATAATTATGAGCATAAAAGTAGCACGAATTAATTATTAAAAATATTAGCCTGAAGATTTCAGCAGGCCAAAATCATGTCTACCTCATGAGCGTAATTATAGCCCTATAATCTCAAATTATTTGTACTAATAATTGTTTAATTATTTAGGATTAAAATACATTAATTAATAGATAAAAGCAACGAAGAAAGTAATCAGGCCATAATGATGATGCAACATGCAGGCTCCAACTTGCTCTATCTTTCCAACATTTCAACGTCCCGTCAAAATCTTGCTAATCAAATAATAACAAGGTGTCTTCGCCTTTATCCCATTATTTATGGCCACTTTCAGTTGATTGATATTTCACGCACGTATTTCCATTGAAATTTAGTATGAGTTTTAAAATATAATTTTGAAATATTGTTTTTTTTACGGGATACTATGAGTGTCATAGTATCCCGTAAAAAAAACGATACTTCAAAATTATATTTTAAAACTCGTACTAGGTTTCGGTAGAAATACGTACGCGAAATGTCAATAAAATGAAAGTGGTCAAGTATAGTGGGATGAAGGTAGTAATTATACATAAATTAATGATATATTGGTGGATTTTATTTTAGATGTACTAACATTTAATGTTATCATTTGCGTAGTATTTAAGCAGTCTCGATTCTCAAATTAATTAGGGATGGCTTCATTTTGAAGGCTCCCGAAAAAAACAAAAAAAAAACTACTACCTCCATCCCATATATTTAGACTACTTTACTTTATGCACGTATTTCCACCGAAACCTAGTACGGGTTTTAAAATATAATTTTGTAGTATCGTTTTTTTTATGGGATACTATGACACTCACAGTATCCCGTAAAAAAAACGATACTACATAATTATATTTTAAAACCCGTACTAGGTTTCGGTGGAAATACGTGCATAAAGCAAAGTGGTCTAAATATATGGGATGAAGGTAGTACTACGGAGTAATTTAATGCGTAAATTAATTAATTGAATTTCAAAAATTGATACTATTAGAAAGTTTTGGGGAACAACATCATTCCTAATAATAAGCTTGATAATGATACCATATATAATTAAGTTCGACACCTGAATGTAACTTAATTTCACATTTCCTAACAATCACTGCACTACTGCAATAATGAAATCAATAAATAAGACGTACCTATTTTCTTCATTATGGATCATACAGTATATAAAAAAAACGAGTATTATCATTTAACGCGTATAAATAAATACTAAAAAAAAAGAGAGAGAATAAAATTCCAAATCAAATAAATCAATACTCTATATTTTATAAAAAAAACAAATCAAGAAAATGTGGAGAGAGGAGAGAGAGAGAGAAGAACAGTTGGCAAGCAATGCAAAATTGGAGTGCTTGCTTTTGAAATAAATCATCACCATCTCCACCACAATCATAGCTGCTCAAGGAAAAAGGAGAATTGTTTCCTAATAAAAAGCAGAAATTCAAAGTTACTCTTCTTTTCTTCTTCCTCTTCCCCTTCCCCTTCCCCCCACTACCACTGAAGTTTAAAGAGAGAGAAGATTCTGATCTGATTCAATTCAAGAAAAAAAAAAGAAGGGGGAAAGAGAGAGAAAGCAAAAGGGCAAAATTCATTCATTCAATCTCAAACAACCCATCATCTTCAAACTTTTCCCTTTATCGATTTCGAAACCTTGCTCCATTTCAATTTGTTATTTTTCCGTTCAACCTTGGCTACCTAACTCCACCTTCAAATCCAATAATCAATAATCATCACCCCTTTTAGACTTCCAACTAAACACAATCATTCCATAAGACCCAGAACCCAGAAAGTTAGCCTCATTTTTCTGGTCTGCATTTTCACACTGCACCCAAGTCAAAACCCCTTTTTCCCAGCTTCATGAATCTGTCTTGAATCATTCCGTTTCCCCTTTTTTTTGGCTGAGATTGAGATTCTTGTTCTTTAGTGAACCGAGATATGGCCGTTGAGAAACCCAGCTCCAAAGGCCAAGCATGGTGAGTGAGCTCAAGCTCCCAATATCTGCATCTCTTGCATTTGCATTCAACCTGTTTGATTATATTCCTCTTCACATTTTTCAGGTTCTGCACCACAGGCTTACCCAGCGATGTGATAATCGAAGTTGGTGACATGACTTTCCATCTCCACAAGGTTAGATTTCTTCTTCTTCTCCTTTTTTTTTTTTACATCTTCAAAAGCACCTGAAGATTCACATTGTTCTTTCTGCAGTTTCCTCTGATGTCGAAAAGTCGAAAGCTTCACGAGCTGATTACGGAGCAAGAAAAGAGCCAAGAAATCCAGAGAACCGCGAGGAACAAAACGATCTCTGAGACCGACCAGAATTCCGACAACGACGTTGCAGAGAAGCAAGAAGAAATCCAGGAAGAGGACGAGAATGAGGAAGACGACGACGACCACTGTCACATCACGCTCCCAGATTTCCCGGGCGGCTCCGATTCTTTCGAGACCGCCGCCAAGTTCTGTTACGGCGTCAAGATCGATCTCTCCGCCGCCAACGTCGCCCCCCTCCGCTGCGCCGGCGAGTATCTGGAGATGACGGAGGAGTATTCCGAAGAGAATCTGATTTCTAAAACAGAAAGATTTCTCTCTCAGTCGGTCCTCAAGAATATCAAACTCTCAATCAAAGCTCTCACCTCCTGCGAAGGTCTGCTGCCCATGGCGGAGGAGTTAGGCATCGCTCAGAGATGCGTGGAAGCGATTGCGACGAAAGCCGCCGCCTCCGATCCGTCGTTGTTCGGCTGGCCGATGACCGACGGAGTTACGAACAACACCATTGATGAAGCTAATCCGCGAAGAAAGTTCAACAGTGCTACGAGAGGTGGAGCTGCGGCGGCGGAGTCGTGGCTGGAAGAGCTAGGTTTTTTGAGCTTGCCGTTGTTCAAGAGCTTGATTTTCGCCATGAAATCTTTGGATGTGAGCGGCGAAATAATCGAGAGCTGCTTGATTCACTATGCCAAGAAGTACATTCCCGGAATCTCGCGGACGAACCGGAAACCGCCGCCACCGTCGTCGTCCGGCATTGCGCCGACGGAGAACGACCAGAGAGAGCTGCTGGAGACTATAATTTCGAATCTCCCGAAGGAGAAAGCCTCGCGCTCTGCTTCCAACGGCACGAGGTTCTTGTTCGGATTGTTGAGAACTGCGTACATTTTGAATGCCTCTGAGGCCTGCAGATTAACATTGGAGAAGAAGATCGGATTACAATTAGAGATGGCGACGTTAGACGATCTGTTGATTCCGAGCTACTCTTATTTGAACGAGACTTTGTACGATGTGGAATGCGTGGAGAGGATTTTGAGCTATTTCCTCCATGGAATATCTGCAACTAGAATTGACGGAGAAGACGACATCACCGGCGTCAGATCTGCGGCGTTGATGCTCGTCGGAAAATTGATCGACGGTTACTTGTCGGAAATCGCATCCGACGCCAACTTAAAGCCGGAAAAGTTCTACGAGCTCGCCGTCGCGTTGCCGGATCACGCTAGGCTCTTCGACGACGGCCTCTATCGAGCCGTTGATGTTTATCTCAAGGTAATTAATTAATTCATTGATTAAAAAAGATGTGTTTGCTTTGCGTTTATCGATTGAATTAATTTATTAATTATGAATTTACGCGAACTCTGTCAGGCGCATCCATGGATTCCGGAGGCGGAGAGAGAGAAAATCTGCGGAGTTCTAGATTGCCAGAAGCTGACGCTGGAGGCGTGCACTCACGCCGCACAGAACGAGCGGCTGCCGCTGAGGGCGGTGGTGCAGGTGCTGTTCTTCGAGCAGCTTCAGCTCCGCCACGCCATCGCCGGAACTCTGATCACCGCCGACGCGGGGGCAGGAGCAGAGGGCGGACGGCTGTCCAGCCGCGGCGGAGAGGAGGAGGAGGAGGACGAGGATGAGAGGGCGGTGGCGCTGGCGGCGCGGACGCCGGAGGGGAGCACGAGCACGTGGGTGGCGGCGGTGAGGGAGAACGAGGTGCTGCGGTCGGACATGAATAGCATGAGGACGCGGGTGCACGAGCTGGAGAGGGAGTGCAGCAGCATGAAGAAGGCGATAGAGAAGATAGACAAGGGGGACCCACGGGGACACGTGGAGAAAGGCGGTTGGCGGGCCAAGCTCGGGTGCAAGTTCAAGACCCAAGTCTGCGATTCACACGAACCCACGGTGATCGACACTAGGAGGCCCCGCAATCACCGCCGGGAACATTAGCGAAACCCCCCCAAATAAACTTAAATTCTTCATTTTTTTTGGCCCCCACCACCTTTTGTTTTTGTTTTGTGTGAATACTGTAGTAGTAATTTAAGATTTAATTTCTTCATTAATTTTTTCCCCCATGTTTTGTTATGTTTGAACAGTATTGTTCTATTAATTCCTAAGTCTAGTCATTTTGTAAGATTTGATTCACACAAAATTATAATGCATGTAGAGAGAGAGAAGTGATGAATGAGTTTGGCAGGTAGCAAAAAAATAGAGAGTAGTGGGTCACTGCTTTTGAGATGTTTTTTTCTGGTTCAAAAGACAAAGCAGCAGGTAGTGGGAGAGTCACCAGATTTTTTTAATTTAAAATTTCAAATAAAGTATTTGTACTTGACAAACTTTGGATGGTTGCTGGCATGTTATTTTCTCATTGCGAAAGCACCATGATTTAGGCCCAAAAGCCCCACATTTTGCTACTTGGGTACTGAGTACAGATATGCATATATAGTTGCTTACATATAAGTAGTAGTATTTTCCTAGTGATGGTAAAGGTCTATAACAAAATAGCGTTTTTATGTGAAACAAAGCAGCTTGGCTGGATTATGTTTTCTCTTATTGCAGTATTAATGCCAAAAGGGAACATGAAAACTATGCTACTAGCTTTTTAGCTACTCATTTCATTATAAACACTTACATCACTACTGAACTCGCAAAAAGTTTTCCCCTTTTTTTAAAATCTCTCTCTACACTTATTCACCCACCAGTCCACCACATTCATACCACACACATGAGATTTTCTTTTTATTGCCAATTGTGAAGTAAAGATAAATTAAGTTGATTTTCTTTAATTTAATTTTCTAATTGTGAAGTTTCTTTTTATAGAGCATGATAGCGCCATGCAACTCTCGTGCTAGTGCTAGTGTCTATCGAATTTTCAGAAAGAAAAAATAAATTAATTAAAAATTAAATTTAAACCGTTGAAACCAACAGTTATATTCCTATACTTTAACTCCTTCCTCCTCCCCCAATGAGGCTCCGGCAACTCCTTTTGAGACTCATTGCTATATTTTTCACCTGCCATGAGATCAACATTAGGCGTTTCAACTTCAATAATCTTTGCTGGATGGGATATTCCGTGTAGAGCATTGATGGCTTCTATAAGGATGTGACATTTATTTATGTAAGTGTAATGATGAATTGCATACTACTACAAATTAAGCATTGGAAACATGTATTCTTTTGATTTTTTTTTCCTCATAATATAAAAACTCAATAATGAAATAGTAGAATTTTATCAGTCACCCATGGAAATAATCATACAACAAAAAGCATGTACGTACATGCAAAAATAAATCAGATGCAAATATATTTGCTTAATATAAATAATTTGTTTATTTATGTATTAACTTGAACAATAAATGTATAAATATAGTCAGGGATGAAGCGGGGGGGGGGGGGGGGGGGGGGCAGGGGGGTCCATGGACCCCACTGGGGTTCATAAAAAATTCAGGGGTATATTAGTCATTTCACGTTTTTATGTATAATTTTTCTATTAATATATAAGGATTTACAGCCGAAGTAATATTGATAGAAATATGCAGACCAGCGGGCAATGGGATTAGCTAAAATTCTCTTGCTTTTGTGTGAGGTCCAGGGTTCAATTCTCCTTGGCCTCATTTGTTTCATTTTTTTTTTCCTTTTTATTTTTTTTTCCTTTTTTTTTTTTTTTTATTAGTTACTCTTCAATGCACATTTATTTCTTTCCTTTCTTTCATTTTTTTCCTCTAAATTTATTTAGATTTATCGTTTTATTATTTACTCTTTAATGCACATATATTTCTTCCCTCTATGTTTTAATAATTACATTTCTTTCATTTTTTTTCTCTAGATTTCTTGTTTTTTTTTCATCTACTCCTTATGGACAAACCACTATTTTTTTCCATTAAATTTTTATTAATTACATTTCTTTCAAAAAAAATTCTTCCTTTCATCTACTCCCTAATCACATTTATTTTCTTTCATCTAATTATTTTTCAATAATCACATATTTTTCTACTAACTTATTCAAAAGAGAGCATATTTTTTTTTCCTTTCATTCATTATTTAAAAGGATATTTTCCTTTCATTTATAATAATTTAAAAGGATTTTTTTTCTCTATTTAATTTTTAAATAATTATTAAAAGTCCCGGTATCAAAAATAATTATCAGATCACTAATGCATATCACCCTTTTTTTTTTCTTTTTTTTTAAAACAATTTTAACTATATACTACGATTTTTTTTATGTTGTTATAAGTTGGACCCCCCTGAGCCATATTCCTGGCTTCGTCACTGAATATAGTAGTTACCAAGAATTCTTCAATGCCTACCAAGGTTATACCTGATGTGTCAACGGCTACACTTGGGATCCTGTATATTCATTTATGTGTTCCAATCATGTATCAAATTTTAATTTTTACTAATTTTATACATTTTTATTCAACAATTTTAATTTATAATGATTTAGTTTACTTTTATAATTATTTTCTAGGGGTTCACTCTTTCAATTAGGGTTTATAATTATTTTTTAGCATTTAATTTCATTTTTATTTGCTAAAATAGGGTTGATAAATCCAAAATTATGGTATATTATTTTTAAAAATTCAATTTCTAGTTATAAATGTTTATTATAATTTATTATAATATAGCAATTTTTATAAGAAACATTATAAAACTAACAAAAATTAATTTTTGGTTCAAGATCGGATCACAATAGTTGGTAAAGAGGACACATCCGCAACGGCTAACGTGCGAATGTCACGTATTAAGGGCCCGTTTGTTAGGTTAGTTGAGATAAGCAAAAGATTTGAAGAGTAATAGTAACTCTAGAGATAAAATCATGATAAAAAAAATTAGATGAGTGTTTGGTATCAAAACTAACAAGTATTGTAGTATCATCACTAAATATGAAATTTACAGATTTAACCCTCCCAAAAAAATTATAATTTTTCTGATTTTGAAACTTCTCTTCTCCGATATTTGTCTAGAACTCCACTTCCCCAATTATAGAAATCGATAAATACATTCTGCAGATTTGCAATCAACCATTCTGCAAATTTGCAATCAACAAAAAAATTATAGAAATCAACAATTATCGTAATTTCCCCAATTATAGAAATCAACAATTGTCATAATTTCTACAGATTTGCAATCAACTGAAACCAAACAATTACTATCAAGGAAGAAAATTGAAGATGAAATTAACAGCCCAACCATTCGAACACTGAAATTGAAGATGAAAATGGAAAGAAGGAAATTTAAGATAAATAGCCCAACCAATTTAAAATGATATCAGAATCTAAAACTCCATGAAATTATGGAAGAAAATGAAAAAATTAAAAATAAAAAGAATTGAGCAAACAAGGAGCTGCGGCTCGTCATCTTCCACGAGAAAACAAGGAGCAAACAAGGGCTCTCTGCCGCCGTGAATCCACAGATCGGCGTCTTCAAGGAGCGGCGACTCATCGTCGAATGCAACGGCGGCACCGGAAGAGGAGAAGTTTGGGGCGGTGGTGAAGAAGGTGGAGGCCGCGGCGGAGTTGACGTCAAAGGAGAGGATACTTTCTCGTCGGGAGGCGTACGGCCAACACGGCCGCGTCGGAATTCAGGAAGAGCAGTGGTGGTGGGGGTGGTGGGGGCGGCGGCGGCAGCAGTGCAAGGAGGAAGAGATTTTCGAAGGGTAATATGGGTGGAAATAAATTTTGTCGCTGAACAGTGAAATAAACGGGGGAGGAGGCCGTGTTAAGAAAGTGAAGAATTTCGAAGTGGAACAGTGATATATACACGGGCTTCTCTTCAAACACGGGCTTCCGTGATTAGATAAACTCGGATACCAAACACACTATAAGCTATGATAAGTCTAGATATCATGGGATATTATAGCCTACCAAACAGGCCTTAAGAAAATTATCATAAATATATAGTAATCCGTACTATATAAATTCTACTTAAAAGTTGCCAATGTGATACTACCACGGCAGCATGAATTACACACTACCCACATCTACAGAGTGTTTTAACAGGACACCGAGGCCGAAAATCAGTTAGGATCCGCAAAAGCGCAATGCTTTCTGCATCCAAAGACTCTCCTTCAACTATATATAGCATCAATTTCTCAATATCATTATCTCACTACACCATATCTAATTCCAAGAGTAGTAGATCGAAGAAGAAGCTAGAAGAAGTGATTAAAAAAAAAAGAAAAAAAAAAAAGAAAAAAAAAATGGGGCGGATCGATTATTTAACGATGAGAGGAGAAGCGGAAAGTGCAGCATTATTGGATACGGATTGGAACGAGCTCAAGGCTGCCGCCAAAAAACTCTTGACTCACGCCGCCGAATTGGGCGGTTTCGCATTCGGCTCCTCCTTCCTCAAATGGCTTGCCTCCTTTTCCGCCATGTCAGATTATTATTATTATTATTTCATTGAAAATGATATTATCATCAATCAATTTCCATGCATGAATAATGAATTAATTAGTGCATGCATGCATGCATGCAGCTACTTGTTGATCTTGGATCGGACGAACTGGAGAAGCAACATGCTCACCTCACTCCTCATCCCTTACATCTTCTTCAGCCTCCCCCACGTCCTCTTCAAGTTCCTGAGGGGAGAAGTCGGAAAATGGATCGCGTTTGTCGCGGTCGTCCTTCGCCTCTTTTTCCCCCGCCATTCCCTGACTGGCTGGAGATGCCGGGATCTTTGATCCTTCTGCTGGTGGTTTCGCCCGATTTCTTCGCTCACAGCCTGAGGGACGATTGGATCGGGGTGGCGATATGTTTGGGCATCGGGTGCTATCTTTTGCAAGAGCACATTCGAGCATCGGGTGGATTTAGGAACTCATTTACTCAGAGCCATGGCATCTCCAACACCATTGGAATTATTCTTCTCTTGGTTTTTCCCATCTGGGCTTTGCTCACTCGCCTCATGTGATTTCTTTTCCATCATATCAAACATACATATATATTCTCCAATATTAATACCATTTCCTTGTATATATATACCTCCAATATAATAATATTTCTTCTTGTGATATGATATGTGTTTTATTTTGTCATGTAAATGATCCCTAGCTCCCACTCATTGGCTTTCGATTTTTGCATTGTTAGTGGTGAAAACACAACCATTTATGTTGCATAAATAATTAAAATATCAACCACATATGTGTACGTATCATATATACAAAATAAAGAGATTGTAGAACTTTTTGCATATATAAATGGCCAAAATATCTTTTAATGCATATGCATGCATCACTCCGGTTAAACATTCTCTCGCATGGTGAACACACACATATGTGCAAATTGCGTGTTGTCGCGTCACACATGTCCAAATCGAGAACAGTATTTATCATCACAATGACTAAAATTTATATACTATTATTAAGCATGTCGTTATTATTAAGCACGTAATAATAATCATAATCATAATAATAATAATAATAATAATAATAATAATAATAATAATAATAATAATAATAATAATAATAAATTGGAGTAACATGCAATCACTAAAACCTAAAGATTTTTTCTCAATTTATCAAGAATACTCCGAATTATAAAAAATGATCATTTAGTTGCGTATAAATTAGTTTAACATATAATAAACTAATAAATTAGTTATTCTACGAATGATACTAAAATGTGATATTCGTAGTTCTCACGATTTATTATCTTCGATTCCCACCAAAAAAGTAGCAACTTGCCCATTGACAGTCCGAGAAACGCTCTCATACCCATTGTGGGCACACTTAATGTGCCCACCTCTAATGTGACAATGCTATGTAGATAATTTTTTCCATTTAGGGGTTGAGTTTTTTTAGTAGGGTTTAGTTATTTTTGGTAGAGTTTAGTATTTAGGGTATATATTTAAATTGGTTTCTTTATTTATAGCAATATCACGTCATCTGTGTGCATATTAAGTATGTATACGGTGGACATGTAGCATTACTCTTGACAAT
>CM038115.1:21444092-21799790 GCA_001642375.2 Mentha longifolia
TCCAAAATATACAAACACACAATATTTGCCCAACAATTCAAATCATCCCCAAATTACCCCTACTTTTACTTTTCCATACTTCTCTCTCTTCTCTCCTCTCCTCTCCTCTCCTCTCTTCTCTCTCTTAACTTTTTCTTACACACACACTACACACACACACCTTCCCATCTCTTCTCTGTTCTCTCTCACGCACACACACACTTGCTCTCTCTCTATTTCTTTTTTTTATCTACGCATATACACACACATTCTTTCTCACTTTTTTTTTTCTTTTCCTTTTCTTTATTCAAATTTTCTTCTCTTTTGTTATTTCAAATACCTCTTTTTTGTTTTATTTTCCTTTCTTAGTTTTTTTTATATTTATTTTCGTTCTATTTTTTCTCAATTTTTTTTTAATTTTTTAATTTTTAATTTTTTTTTATTGTAAGTAGCTACAAATTATTTTTGATTTCGTTCTACCAGATAACTTGGTAAAAAATCTACAATTTCTAACTTTCTCTCCAACTCGTTTCGTAAGAATTTGACAATTTCTTATGATCTACTAATTCACTTGGTAAGAAATTTTTACAAATGAATTTGATAAGAAATTGTATGCATGACCATGACTTCGTAAGAAATTGTCAATTTTTTACTCACTACAAGTCCGGAAAGAATTTGACAATTTCTTAAAAATTGTCTTTGAATACGTTCTACCAAATAACTCGGTAAGAAATTGTCAATTTCTTATCGTTTTCAACTCGTTTCATAAGAATTTGAAATTTTCTAATGTTAACTAATTCACTTGATAAAAATTTTGGCAGGTGCATTTGGTAATAAATTGTATGTGTGGCCATGATTTTGTAAGAATTTAACAATTTCTAACAAAATTATCTTTGACTACGTTCTACTCGTTTCGTAAGAATTTTTTATAATTTGTTATGTACTATTAATTCACCTTGTAAGAATTTTAAAAAAGAAAATGCATTTTGTAAGAAATTGAATGTGTGACCGTGACTTGGTAAGAAATTGATTAACTTAGTAAGAAATTTAAAAATTTAAAATTTTCTTACCTTCTCCAACTCATTTCGTAAGAATTTAAAATTTTCTTATGTTAACTAAACCCTAAAATTGGTAGAATTAACTTCTTACAAAACAAATTATTTACTTATTCATCACCAAATCTCGTCATCATAATTTGGTAAGAAAAGTGGTAAGAAATTGAAATTTGTTACCAAGTTAATTGATTAGAAAATTTCAAAATTCTAACCATTTTGTTGGTATTTCTTACCAAATCAAGGTGCAAATCGCAACCTTCATACACATGAAAATCGCAAACAAATAAGAAATAAAATTAAATAAATCAACAACAAGTAACAAAATATAAATACTAGTTCTGCAAAAATGAAGAAACGAGGAGCAAAAATCCAGTATTGTAGAAATGGGCACCACTCAAAAGTCTCCTTCGTGAGGGCTTTTGGTGAAAATCCTAGCCCTCATCTTGCAAAATACATTACCTAATACCAAACTTCAAAAAAGAAAAATTAAAAAAATTAATACAACACCAAAAAAAGTAACAGAATATAAATTAAGAACATAAAGGGAGAGATACCATACAAGGGCTTCTAGAGAGAGAGAGAGAAGGGCTCCTGCTGGGAGTTGCTTCTTCTTCCTCATGGCTGCCATCATCTCGACTTCCACACGGAGGTCAGCGGTCGTGGAGGTAAAGGAGGCGGGGAGCACCGGGCACATGATTTTTAGAGAGAGAGAGAGAGAGAGAGGAGGGGGAGATGCGAGGAGAGAGAGGGGCTGTCAATTCCATCCTCAACTCCTGCACGCAGCACGATTCCGGCGAGAGGAGAACGCAAGCGGCGACCCATCTTGCCTAGGGTTTTAGAGAGAGAGAGAGGGGAAGGTTGCAGCTTTTAGAGAGAGAGAGATAGAGATTGAATGAGAAAGTGAGAGGAAAAGAAGATATGTAACGGCAAGTGAGGAAAATAAGAGAGAAGAGAGAAGAAAGTTGGGGTATTTTTGTCAATACACCTAAAAAGTGGGCAAGATTTGTGTTTTATTATTTTGTGGGCAAAATTTATTTTTCTTATCTCTAAGGGTGTGTTTGGTAGGGGTGATAACCCAGGATAGAACCACATATCTTAGTCATTTCCTATGTTTGGTATTCCGGATATGAAATTTTTTGGGCCCGTGAGATTATGGTGGCCCGGGACGCAAACAACTGTTTCTCTACGAAAATAAATCCGACCTCCCCCCTCCGATTCTTTTTCCCTTCTCTACAGTGTTTGTATCAATATATTATCTTCTCCAAATTTGCCCCTTTCTTCAGTTTATCTATCGCAAACAAGAGGAGAGGGTTCCAAAATCCATCTAATTCATTAAGGTATTTTCCTAAATCATCTCGCCATTATTTGGGAATCAGTATTTCTCAGGTTTTTGTATTACTGTACTGCGAATAGTGAGTGCCACAGTGCAGAAAGCTGTGACCCCAGAAACGGGATAGCTATGAATCATTCATGGCATGAAATTTCTATCATTCTTTTTCCAATTTTGAATTTTTTGGGGTTGGGTTTCGAAGATTGAAGGGTTGTTGACGTTTTTTGACTCATTATTTGCAAATTTGACAAGTAAAGGTTGATTTTTTTTTGTTGGGATTTTTCTCATTTTCAAGATTTTTGTTTTATTTGTTTTAGTTTCGTAGAGTGGTTCTTCGAATGTTGGCATCGCCTCTAGTCGGTTCTTCATCAGCTCTCAGTTTGAGTTTTCATTTGTTGATTAATGGGTTGATTCGCTTATTGGGGATCTTTTTTTTGAATGCTTTTCATACTTGATAGTAATTTACTCGACCAATTTCTTATTGATTTTATGAGATTTTTGTTCTATGTTGTGTTTATGTGAAGACCCATGTTGGCATAAGTTATTATAGCTGCTCTACTTGAAGAAAAACGGCTGATTTGGTGTTGGGATATTTATTTTTTAGTCGAAGGATTCAAGATTATTGCTTTATCATTTGTTATTTTGTTAAGGATTATTAAGGTTCATTAGTGGTTAGGTACCTGCATTTTTGCTGTTTGAGTTCGATGATAGGGTCATTAGTTGATAGTTGTTGCAACTGTGATTTTTGGGTTCTTGGTGAATGTTTTCTTAGCTATAATTCATTGATCTTTCTTGGGTATGATTAACTTGGTGCACATTGCGGATGTAATTCAAGAAACCTTTGGCATAATACAAGTTAAATTTCCTGCCTGTTTCTTCAGTTTTATCTATCGCAAACAAGAGGAGAGGATTGCAATTTCTGCAGAAGCTTCCGAATCGACAAATCACTTTCAGCGCAATTATAGGTAAGTTCTCGAAATTTTTTTTGGGTAAAATACATAGATCTACACATGTGTTTTTCAGCTCTACTCAAGTATTTATGGCAATTCATGGTAATTTCTTAGATAGTTGGTTGCCTACTATCCTTGCGTTTTAATAGACGATTCTAGCTGTTGATTCAAGTTTTGGGCTCAGAGATATGTAAGAGTAAAAATTGCATTTTTTGATTTGGAAATTTGTTGAGAAATGGATGATTTTAGTAGCTATTTCGTCTTGTCTATGATAATCTTTGAATGTGAATAATCTTCCCAGAATTTCAAGGTTATGTTTTATGCTCCAGTTAATAGTTTATTTTTACTTAGCAATTTATTTTTTAGATATGCCACCCGCTGAGCTTGGACCTGACTCCATCTATTTCATCATGGACTGCCTAGAAGAGGACTCTCTTATAGAGATTTTAGTCATCCTTATTCTCATATGCAGCCTCTCTGTGAGGAAAAGAAAACGTTCCCTAACAGAAAATACATATTCTATGATAGAAAGAATGCCACATCAAGTTAAACACTTGACTAGGCTTATAGGAGTCACCAATGCTGACTGCATTGCTAATTTACGAATGGATCGTAATACCTTTGGAAGATTAGTATTGCTATTGCGACAGCTAGGTGGCCTAGTTGATGGGAAATATGTTACCGTTGAAGAGCAAGTAGCCACGTTCCTAGGAATTCTAGCGCACCATAAGAAGAATAGAATTGTGGGATTTGATTTTTGGAGATCAGGGCAAACTATCTCTAGATATGTCCACGCAATATTGAAATCAATCCTCATACTACATGGAATACTTTTAGTAAAGCCAGAACCTGTTCCAAATGACTGTACAGATCCCCGATGGAAGTGGTTTAAGGTAATTTTTTGCCTCTTCTTCATTGGTCTAGCTTGCTCTTTTATATTTCTATGATATACTAATGAAAAGCTTTGAATTAACTACCTTCTGATTATTATTTAAATTAGGGCTGCTTGGGAGCATTAGACGGAACATATATCAATGTAAAGGTTGCCAATTCAGACAAGCCCAGGTATCGGACCAGGAAGGGCCAGATTTCAACAAACACATTGGCTGTTTGTGACAGAAATCTTCGCTTTGTTTACGTCCTTCCGGGTTGGGAGGGGTCAGCTGCTGATTCTAGGGTGTTAAGAGATGCCATTAGTAGAGTTCATGGCCTAAAAGTGCCGAAGGGTATAAAATTATAATGTTTTAAAAACTTGAGTACATATACTGTTTAATTCCTTCATGGCTAACTTACTACATTTGGATGCATTATTTTATCTTCATAGGTACTTACTATTTGGCCGACAATGGCTACGCAAATAGCGAAGGCTTCTTGACTCCATATCGAGGTGTTCGATATCACCTGAAAGAATGGGGTCCCGAAAATATTTTGCCTTGTAATCAGCAGGAAATGTTTAATATGAGACACTCCAAAGCACGAAACGTGATCGAGCGTGCTTTTGGAATTATGAAAATGCGTTGGGGAATCCTTAGATCAGCCTCTTACTATCCGATTAAGATGCAAATTATGCTTATCGGTGCCTGTTTTTTACTACATAACTTTATTCGAAGCGAAATGGAGGTTGACCCGATTGAGGAGATAATTGATAATGAAGCAAGTGTAGAAACGGAACAAGATGGCGACGAAGATATTTCTTACATTGACTGTGTCGAGTCATCTGCTGCATGGAATCAATTTCGAGATGGAATTGCAAGTTCAATGTGGCTATCTGGAGTGTAGTTCAGTTTATGTTAGGAGTGAAAATGAACTGTTTTTTTTTTTTTTTTTTTCCTCGTGCTCTCGTATTTGTGTTGTTCGGCTGCATTCCAGTCAGTTTTATGTATTAGATTTTGGATGATTCAAGTTTAATGATGATGAATTTTATGAAGTACTACTCTTTTGCGAAAAGATGGAGATCGTTCATAATTTCATTACTTATGCAGCCATCTATAATTTCATCAAATGATAGCAATTCTTATTAGCTTATTCTTGTCTTTTTCCTCTTGGAAAGAATAAGTCAATGAACTTAGCAGGTACACGATTTAGAACGCCAATTCTTCACAGCGGAATCAGGCTGCATACATTCCAAATTGCAAGAATTAAGTGTTTTTATCGCTGTGAATACATTACAAAGTACTATAAATTAATGAGATCATGAGCTGAAAAATTGAATGTGGCTACCTTGGTTATTTCATCCCAAACCTCATCAGTGGCATCGATCTTATTGTCACCATGCAAATTGAAGCCTACTCCGCTCTTACTGAGGATAGTAGTCAGAGTTGCATAAGTTTTCTTCCAAGTAGTTAACTTAGATTCAATATGAGGATGTTCCTTGATATTAGCAGTAGGGAACGCCTTCCTCATAGCAACTTCAAGGTGACCCATGTACCCTCCCCTGAATCCGTTATCAGACTTCCATCCAGCCACAACCAAGGCCTTCAATGCTTCCAACAAAGCCTCTTCCTCCTCCTTCTTCCAGTGGCGTTTTTTGTCTTTTTTAGGTGCCTTGGAGTTTCCAGAATTACCTAGGAAGACAAACAAGTAGAAGAACTGAATAACGACATATGAGACCCTAATTACAACAAAATAAAATCCTACAAAACACAACTAGTGGAGCATTTGTTTGATTATGTCCATAGTTTGCCATTTTCAACAAACAAATCAAGGGTTCCTTAAGCTAGTTTAAACTCCAACAAAATAGAAATATTATACCAACACCAGCGAAATGTAAGATTCAACGAAATAATAGGTGATTCATAAGGAAGACGATCTCTACAAGAATAATGTGGAATTCATATCTACGGAGTACAAAAGCATCCAATGCAGAGAAAGATTTGGAGTTTTCTCGAAACGGCATTCCTCGAAACAGAATCGGCTCCTATGCTCTTCGAAGACATTTTGCTACTTAATCAAAATCTCAAGTTCATCTACAATCCCAATAACCCAGCTATCTTCAACTTCAAAATAACCCAGAATTTCAGAAAACGAAGATCATTAGCAAGAATTCAGCATTCTTTATCGAAGCTGCGAGGATGGATCAGAAAAACTCTAACCCACAAACTTCTTGAAGTCAGTGAAACTCAAGAAATGAAGTGGAATTCAGTTCTTTTGATTATAGATGTGAGTTTCAGTGGAGAGTGGGAACTGAATTGAAGAAGAAGAAGAGAAAAATAGATGTCGGAGTTGAGCGGCGTCGAATTTAAGATGGTGCTTGCTGTTCATATTATCGAAGTTAAACAAGGGATTCGCTGGAAAATTTTGTAGGATCTAACCTGTTTGTGTCGATGCCATTTCCTTTCTTGGATTCTTCAAAGGTTGAACGAAGTTCACGGTGCCGATTCAAGATTCGGAGAAAGCCGATGGCCGCTTCTGCATTTCCCGCGTCTATGAAAGAGTGAGAAATGTTTAGTTTAGGGCTTTTATTTCTATGATGTATAATATTCTAATTTTAAGAAGGTTAAATAGGTAATTTCAATGTTTTAATCCTTTTCTACACTAGTATACCAAACATGGGACAAACATGTAACCCATGATATCATCAATGCTAATCCTATGTACCAAACACAGGATATGACGGACCCACTGAATTTTGTATCTTGGTTTAATCATACTACCCATGATATCTTTTCCATTCCACACTTATCTCATCTCCCCTACCAAACACACCCTAAGGGGACAAAACACTACATTTCCTCTAAATTTAATATATTATGCTTAGTTTAATTTTTAATTCAATTAATTATTATTCTTAAGTTTTTCAATTTAAATATTTTATGGACTAAAAGTTTGATTATGATTTTGAATGACTGAGTTATATAATTTAAAATTTAAAATTTATATTTGCGAAAATCAATAACCAAGGTGAAAAAAATATTGATGAGATGATTTATTACTAAAATGCTTACTTTGTAAAATTTGGGCGAATTTCTCATAAATTACATATTAGCATATTTTAGCGAATACAATCATTTTAAATCATTAACCATTCTACATACAAGAATTTAAAAAAAAAATCAACTTCAATCATTTGTTCACATTTAAATTTAATCACTTAAGCAAATTATTTTAACTTAATTCACATTGTAAATAATTTTTAAAAATATTGTCTAATGTGGCTGCTGGGATTCGAGCCCAGGTCTCCACGGCCACAACGTGGAATTCTTACCACTAAACTACAGCCACTAGATGTTAAAATGGACGATTTTAATTTATATAGAAAAATAATTATTCTTTTTCTTTATAATTTTCTTTCGAAAGTTTTGAATTAAAATATGTCAAAAATAACTCCAAATCAGCGGTTTTGCTTCTTCAGATTTAGGGACGGGATGATGCGCCTATGCAAACTCAATTTTTCCGTAAGGAAGAAAATTAAACTATAATATACGAAAATATGTAACTATAACTTTGGCGTATGATTTATTCTTTTGAATATGAATATACATTTAATATGTGAAGATGAAACACAATTTAATTGATAAAATGCTTTCCTCCAATTGTTAGATTGGGAATTCAAATTATCTACATTGTATGTAAATTTGCAAAGGTAGTAAAAGAATGGGATTTCATATTCCTCTACTTCCTAAAAAATTAGTTGATTAAATTGAGATATATCCTAAAAATAAGATGATGAAATTAAGATACTACCTCCATCTCAACTAATTAGGGACATTTACTGTAGATCCAAAAACCAAGAGAGTGGAGAATATGTGGCTGTAATTAATTCTGAGGAGAGAGAGAGAGTTAATTGTAGCCAAGTATTCTTTGTCATTTTAAGAAATGTGTCTAATTGTTGAGACGGACCAAAATAGAATACGTCTCTAATTAGTTGAGATGGAGGTAGTATCTTTTTACACAAAAGTATAAAATTTTTATAATACCAAAAAGAAATTGTGCAAAAGATAGGAGACGGAAATAATATGCAGTAATAGGCGGTCATAGGTAGCTAAGCCCATTGTATTTGAAACTATAAACTGCTATTTTTCATATCACATAATCTTTGCGGTCCCTCAATTTTACTCTCAAATTTTGACAAAATTGTACTTTCATTATTTTTCTTTTCATAGAAAATTGACAAATACGAGTGCAATGTACATTAACTTCTCTTTGGAAAAACAGCCAAACAAATTAATACAGCTTCTCTCCGTTTATAGAGGACAACCTGAGCAGCAGAGTCTTCTTACTATGTTCTTTTATCTTCTTCTTTTTTTTTGATAATTTTAAAATGCTTAATTGGACAAAAAAAAAATGAATTTCATTGGACAAAAATCAAAGCACGTATAATTTTACCAAGAATAATTTTACACACATGATTTAGCTTTCTCATAGTCATAGGATAGGAGACAAAAGGAATATAATCTCATAATATAAAGCAATTCTCTTATCAGTTCGCCCGTGCAGAGAGAAATTATTTAATTATGTTTCACTCGTATTACACAAATCTATAAAATTAAATTTAATAAATGTTATTAATTCATCTGACAAGTCAAGTCGAACACTACAACTTTATCCTATAAAAAGGCACAATATGAAATTATTTGCATTTTCTCGCACTAAAATTTATTTTTGTGTAATAATAATAATAATAAAGTCCGGGTCTCAATCTTCGTCCCTACGTATCCAAATATATAAAACGAGGCTGAAACATCGTGCTTTGTTTAGAGTCCAAATTCTCTTAATTCAAAAATATTTAATTCAAAATTCAACCTTTGTTAATTGCGCAGTGGGATTTTGATTTATTTTCAGATTCACTAAAAGGCAGCCCACATTTGGAAGAGGAAACCACTAGCGATTTTAATACTACTACAACCAATCAGCTTCAGGTAGTCCCACAGAAAACAATTTAATTGTACAAATAGCTTATAAAAAAAATACTACAGTATTAAATATAGAGATAGATATCCTTTTCCCACATCGCTATATATAATCTTTTATAGTTTTATAGAGTGCAGAAACTATTAAAGCTTTTTGAAGAAACCAACCTCAGCTCTCATGGCTTTCATGCTCTCCCAAAACCAACCTTCTCTCTCCTCTGAATCCGAAGCTGAAGCACAGAACAAAGATGTAACCGAAGCTCTCGGTTCGGTCTCGAGCCAGCTGTCTCTGAAACCGTCGAGGCAGAGTCTGGACCGAGACTCCGTGCTGAGGCGGCTCCGCCACCACAAGGCCATGAGCAGAGTCAAGAATGCTTTCTACGCTGCCATGGCGCCGCCGCCGCCGCTTCTTGACGACTCCGACGAGAAATGGCTGCAACGAGGCGACGGTTTCAGCTACCCATGAAGGAATTAATCGGACTTCAACCCTCACTCCTATGGCGGCGGCGGTGGAGGTGGCCGCGGCCGGAGTACGAGTGCCGGTTCTTGATGGGGTGGCGGACCGGCTCGTGAAAACTTGAATGATGTTTAAATAATATTAAACATTGTAATTCTTAATTTGTGAAGGTATGAACGATTTGGTTGTTTTTTTTCTATGTATAGTAGTGGTGGCTTCTTATCCGTTTGCGAATAAATGTTCTGAGCCTCAACATTTTTTTTATTTTTATTTTTATTTTTTTATTAGTGTAAAAAATTGAAAAATATTTAGATATCTGCAATGATAAGGGGGTCCATATGGTAATTTGACAAAATTTATGCACTATTGAACATAAAATACGACATTTATTCAAAAATAAAAATTTTGATAACATAAAACGCTTGTTCGGATTCGAAGAGCGGGCACTTCATCAATTTTACATATAAAAAGAGTACTTAATATACTCTAAGCCATATTTGGTTCAAGTTTATTTTGATATGGAAAGGGAATCAATTAATTGATTCTATTACATTTTGTTTGGTTTGAGTAATAGATTATTCATTTATCTTAATCGGAGGTAACTCAATCCATTATATTGTTACTCCTCAAGAAGTAGGGAAAACAAGGAGAAATGGAACCTCCCTCACAAGTGACTCTCTTTCTACTATTGAACCAAACATTCAATAAAAGTAATCATTATTATCATTCTCTTACTTGACTTGATTTCATTCTCTTTCTGTTACCCAACTTGAACCAAACGAGCACTAAATTGCACAGTTTGCTACTGCGGCCCATCAATATGGAGCACATTTATTCACAATTTCTCCTTTCTACACTTGACTTAGTGCTTGTTTGGTTCAAGTTGGGTAACGGAAAGGGAATAGAATCAAGTCAAGTAAAAAAATGATAATAATAATGATTATTTTTATTGAGTGTTTGGTTCAATGATAGAAATGAGTCCCTTGTGAGAGATTCTCTTTCCCCTTGTTTCCCCTCCTTCTTGAGGGGTAACAATTTGGGGGATTGGGTTACCCTCAAATAAGGGTAATGGATAACATATTACTCAAACCAAACAAAAAGTAATGAAATCAAATAATTATTTTCATTTCCTTACCCAAAAAATGATTAACCAAACAAGGGCTTAGATTAGACTATAATATCCTCAAAAATATTATTTTTTCCACTTTATTGATATGTGCACCCGAAACCGGCCTATGAGACTATCTTATCACGACATATGGAGTACTCCCTCCATCCCCTTCTACTTGAGTTCGTTTTTATTATTTTGAGTCTATTATTATAATAAAATGACTCAAGTAAAAGGGGATGGGGGGAGTATATAATAGTTAATATTCCCTCAGTTTTTTAAGTATTTTATTTGCTATTTTTGTTGTTTGTTTTTAAATATCATATTTCAAAATTTGATGGTAAAATAGCTAAAGTTTTCTCAATTTACCCCTATAATTATTGTTATATATAAGTTGGTGCTAAAAAAAAGAAAATAATAAATGAGGTTAAAACATAAATTTACATATTTTATTGGTATATGTAATTTGATGATGGGGACACTTAAAATTAGGGATGTAAACGGGTCGGGGCGGGGTCGGGTATTGCTTTCCCCGTCCCCGTACCCGCCTCAGAAAATCCCCCCCCCCCCGCCTACCCAGCCCAATACCCGTTTAAATTAAAGTGGGAGTGGGGTGGGGATTACCCGACAGGTACCCGTTTGATTTATTTTTAAAAAAAAATTAATTTTTTATAATAAAAAATATTTTTTTTGTTAAAAAAATTAATTAAAACTATAATCATTATTTAAAAAATAAAAGAATTGTAAATTATTTTAAAAAATATAAAACAATAATAATTAAATACTAAATTTATTGAAATTTTAAATATAATTTATAAAAATATATATTAAATTTAATTATCGGGGCGGGTACGGGACGGGGATCTGTAAACCCGCCCCCGCCCCGAACCCGACTCGGGTACATATTTTTATACCCATCCCCGCCCCTGCCCCCGATTATCTCCCCCATTCCCGCCTCATTAGGGGCACGTACCCGTAGATAAAATTGTCATCCCTACTTAAAATAATATAGGGAGTAATTGGTAAATTAAATTTTGTAAAAGAAGACTTGTGTAGGTTATCATATGAGAAATGATATGCTACTCTACTATTTGTGGGCACATTCGTAAGCACCTTCGTCGTTTTTCACTTTGACATTACTTTTTTTAATTTATGTTGTTGTTTTTAAATTCTATTAGTATTTTAGAAATTAATATATAAATTATTAAATCTACAAAATTAATTAAAATCAAAAGTCAATTTGTTTGCAGTTAGATGGAAAAATAACAAATTAATTTTGATTTTTATTTATTTTGTAAATTTAATAATTTTTTATATTAATTTCTAGAATAATAAATATAAAACAACATAACTAAAATTGAAAAAAAAAAAATAATGCCTACAAATTGGAAAGTAGCATATCATTTCTCGTTACCATATTATCTAACAAGTCTAGAGAAAGAAATGAACATATATATAAATATCTTCGTCTCTACGTAACTAAATATAAAATGAAGTTGAAAAATTATATAAGCCTATCACAATTCGAAAAAGATAGAGAATCAGGACTTTGCTTAGAGTACAGATTCTCTTAATTACAATATTTCTTTCACCTCTTCCAATTTTTTTATTCAAGATTCCACTATTGTTTAATACTTGGTGGGATTTTGATGTTTTTTCAGATTCACTAAAAGGCAGCCCACATTTGGAAGAGGAAATCACTAGCAATTTTACTATTATCCAATCAACTTCGGACAACAATTTAATGCACAAACAGGTTAAAATTATAAATTACTATAAATTATTTAATAATTGATATAATCACTTCACTCTCTTAATTACTACCTCCGTCTCATTTAAGTAGGGACGGTTCCTGTAGATACAAGAATCAAGAGAGTGGAGATTGTGTGGCCATAATTAATTTTGAGGAGAGAGAGTTAATTGTAGCCAAGTATTCTTTGCCATTTAAGGAAACAAGTCTATTAGTTGAGACGGACCGAAACGGAATACAGGTCTACTTAAATGAGACGGAGGTAGTAGGTTGTCATTAAAAGTGATATCTTTATAAATGAGACGGAAGGAGTATTGAATATAGATATAGATGTTCTTTTCTCACATCACTATATATAAAAGGTTGTAGAAGAAATCAACCTAAATTCTCAATCTCTCGATCATGGCTTTGATCCTCTCCAAAGACCAGCCTTCGCTCTCGTGCGAGGCACATAACGAAGGGGCGAGCGAAGCTCTGGGTCCGGTCTCGAGCCAGCTGTCTCTGAACCGTCAAGGCAGAGTCTGGACAGAGACGCCGTGCGGAGGCGGCTCCGCCACCACAAGGCCATGAGCAGAGTCAAGAATGCCTTGTATGCTATCATGGCGCCGCCGCTTCATGAAGAAGACTCCGATGAGAAATGGCTGCAACGAGGAGATGGTTTCAGCTTCCCATAACCGGACTTCAGCCCCTACTCCCGACGGTGCGCGGCCGCCGGAGAACGAGTGCCAGTCTTTTCTTTTCTTTCTTTTTTTTCTTTTTTTTTTCTTTTTTTTTTTCTTTTTTTTTCTTTTTTTTTTCTTTTTTTTTTTTTGTGAGCAATCATTATATTGATATTAAATTAATATATGACATGTGCAGTCTAAGTCAATTATGGAAGGTTTGACATGATTTCTTTTCTTTTAAAATTTAAAACGTAAGTTAATTATATATGTTAAACTGAAACTAATCTGAGAAAATTATTAAAAGTATAAGTCGATGATTTGCTCCAATAGCAACTTAATTGCCACCAGGAACAGGAAGTGCAACTTTTACCAGAATTAAATAAAAATTAGCAATTTATAGCCCCACTTGAGTTGAAACGGATTGGCCACTATCGACCAATCATTATATATTACTAATTGTTTCACTACTTGCTGAATCGTTATGCAATCACACTAAACTAAAGTGTTTCTTCATTATACTACTAAGATAATGATAATACTACAATTATTGTACCTTCCATTTATTATTAATCACGTTAAAACATGACTCTAGCTATAATTCAATATATGTAGACAGTGATCGAGGCATATTGACTAGAAAAATAGCTGATAGACGACGGAGTACTAACTGACCAAACTATCAATATTAAGAAAATACTCATTAGTCCTCTATATTTGTCGCATATATTTGTGTGAAAATTTCTTTTTCGGGACATACTCAAATTCATGTTAAGAACCAAAATAGCAAAAATTCTCTTACACCATCTTATTTTAAAACTTTAAAGTTACGATATATTTAAAATAAATAAATAAATAAAAAATCAACGAACTTTACTATTTATTCTTTCACACCAACTAACTTTATTAACTTTTTCTTAATTATTGTGCCCATAAAATTTAATAAGAACATAGGGTAAGGAGGGAGTACAACATATTGTATATGAAGCACAGGTGCAAGACTCCTCAAAATTCTGAGGAACACAATTGTTTGCCTAGATGTCTCCATTTGGTTCAAACGCTAATTCAATTACTCCCTCCGTCCCTCTTCAATTGTCCAGTTTGACTTATTGACTTTTTGGCACGCATTTCCACCGAGCCGGGAAACGAGTTATAAAATATAATTTTGAAGTATTGTATCCCGTAAAAGAAACAATACTTCAAAATTATATTTTATAACTCGTTTCCCGGCTCGGTGGAAATGCGTGCCAAAAAGTCAATAAGTCAAACTGGACAATTGAAGGGGGACGGAGGGAGTACTATAAAAGAGGAGAATGATATAATTGGCATTACAAACAGCTAGCCAAAAAAAATCTAGGTATGTTGGAGCACAAACATTAAAAGCAAACTAGAATAACTATGTAGATAGTGCAAAAGATATCTCTAAGGGCTCGTTTGGTAGCCAGTATAACCCAGGAAAAGTTTATCTCGGCTTTTTCAGTCTTTGGTATCCGAGAAAAATAATGCCATCGGTCCGCGAAATTGCTTGGGCCCGGACTAAATTCACTGTTACACTGGCATATACTATACTGCCTCTACCCCCGGATAAGTTGTGATAAGTTTTTTATTTTTAATTTTAATTATTAATTTTTATTTTCAATTTTAATTATCAATTTTTTATTTCAATTTTAATTATCAATTTTTTATTTTTTATTTTAATTAAAAAAATATTTTCAATTTTAATTATCAATTTTTTATTTTAATTATCAATTTTTATTATTAATTTTAATTAAAAAATTATTTTTAATTTTAATTATCAATTTTTTATTATTAATTTTAATTAAAAAATTTATTTTCAATTTTAATTATTAATTTTTTATTTTCAATTTTAATTATCAATTATCAATTATTAATTTTAATTATCAATTTTTTATTTTTAATTTTAATTATCAATTTTTTATTTTCAATTTTGATTATCAATTTTTTATATTTCTTATCCCAACTTATCTATGTTTGTACCAAACACACAATATATTTCTTATCCCAACTTATCATACTTTTTTTATCTCAACTTATCACACATTTTCTTATCCGCCCTTTTCTCGGTATTGCTACCAAACGTGTCCTAAAAGTAAAATGTGTGCATGTGAGGATTAAATATTTCTTTAAAAAAAAAAAAAGGTATTGGGACACACTTGGGTCAGCCAGAGGCACCGTGCGGACGGCTAAAACACTGACACTTTTATTCGTGTAGATTAACATTTTTCTGTATAAAGATTGACACTTTTAAAAATTGACATTTTATTCGTAAAATAATTATGTTAAAGATTGACACTTTTATTCATATACATTAATATTTTTCTGTATAAAGATTGATACTTTGACCCGGCCACACTATGTGGCCGACCTCACCCAAGTTTTTGTCAAAGGTATTTGAGTCTGAAAAGTGACATGTCCATGCATGGGTAAGTTGTGAAAATAAAAAGGTCCACTTGATTTCTTTTTTCTTTCCCAGAAAGCTTCATTTTGCGATTCTTGATTTCAATCTTGAAAGCAACACATCATATTGAAACATAATCTTTAATTTTTCTCATGAAACGATCGTGTTGATTTCGTTAATATATAAACCAATCAGCCCCTCCCTTGCATTAAAAATGAAAAAGAAAATGATCTGCAAATTATTAACTAATAGGAGTTTGTAAGGATATCAATCTTCGCTCAATGATACTAAATCACGCGCATGTAGACACTATCTTCCAATTATTATTATTGTTCCGTCTGAAATTAAATTAAAGAAACAATGCATTTTGATTGAGAACTTTGGAAACTTCTATAGCAATATTACTTCAATTACATATCCTTGTTACAAAGTTTTGGGGTTGCTTTATGAATCACAATATAATCCGGAGAGTGCCTTGAGAGAATGCTTTGAGACAAATTACCGACTAGAGAAAGTCTTCGTCATAGAAAAGTGTTAGAATTTGGAGACGAATCGAAATGCGCTTGTGGAGATGAGGAGGAATCTGCTGCTCATTTGTTCATTAGATTACAATTGATTGATGTAAAGTTTATGTAGCCCTTCATGTGAGGTTTAAAGATTATTCTTCCCCAAATATGGGCATCCTTCTGATAGGATACTAGGCCCAAGCATCAAGCCTAATATAAATGGGCCCCGATATTAAGCTCGGCCTACGCAAGTTCGGCCCGATTTAGAAGGACTTCTTCACCAAGCAAGGAAGACTTCTTGATCGACTACAACTCAAATTCCAATAGAGATGTAGAAGACTCGGATGTCTACCATAAAGATCGAGATAAGCTCAAAGAGTCCTTATAGAAATAGACTTTGTATTAAGGTCGAACTCCATATGATCATCTATAAATAGGGGTTAGAATAGAATGAGAGGGAGAGAAAGAAAAGAAAGAAAAAACAACCTTGTAATCAATACGCATATTATATAAGATCCATACTCTTGCTCCGTGGACGTAGATCTATTCTAATAGATCGAACCACATTACTTCTTTGTGTCCTTTTTACAATCTCGTTACGCTCATTGGATACCCTACGAAAATTAGATCGATCACCTTCCAAGGGCTTATGGGGGTAAAGATTATTCTTCTTTTAACAATACTAGCAAGTGTAACGTGCGTTGCACGTTGAATCTAAAATATATCTTAATTGTTATTTTTTAAAATTTTAAAATAATATTTAGCTTACGGAAAATCATTAAAATTAAATCGTATTTATTTTTATATATTCTATGAGTTGCAATATAAAATGCAAAAATTCAATAATAATAATAAAGAATAATTTATATTTTTTAATAAATAAATGACATAAAATTCAATAATAATAATAAAAATAAATGGTTTTTTGTTCTAAACATATTATAAAATTAAAAGATTCTTTGATCTTCTCCAATGCAGAACGTTTCATCTTTGTTTTACTTAAAGAGATAAATTAGCTTGGCCAACGGCTCATCATCATCATCATCATCATCATCACTTGAAATTTGAATGTAGTCATCATTCTTCTTCCTTGTGATTTTACTTATCTTGCACTTCAACTTTAGCAGACTGGAACTCTGTAGTTGTCTTTTTCTTTCTTCCCGTGTTTTGGCTTTTCAATCGGTTTTTCATCTTCTTCCTTTGAGCCTTGAACTAAAGCAACATCCGGCAACTCCATAGTTGTTTTTCTCTTTCTTTCCCGTCTAGACTAAATAATTGGTTTTTCCTCTTGTTTTCTTCAAATTTTGATTTGAGTCTTCAACCGATTGAGTCACCAATTCATTTATTGCATCTACCATGTCCATCATTTGAAATCTTAAGTGGCTGTAATATTTAATTTTCCTCGACCATCAGTTGTCACAATTAATCTTCTTGCAGTAATGAAACGTATCACGATCGATACACGTGTGCTCAAATCTCTGTAGTAAGTAGAGTTATTTTTCCCTAAAAAAAAGTGAAATTCTAAAATTTGAATTCATTTATTTTATAGATTAATGATGAATTTAGAAAATTGAATTTCCTTAGTTATTTAGCTAATCATTATATTGCATACTAAACTATATTAAATTTGTATAAATAAATAAATAAATAAATAAAACTCCACGCCCTCCTTTTCTATCATCTATATCAAGTGAACTTCTATTACATATATTCAACAAATAAATTTTGAGAATAATATAATCGACATATTTGACAAAATTCGAGATCAAATAAAATATGTAAACAATTGAGTAAATGTAAATCAACATAGAGACTAAAAAGCGTAGAACATTTAACATGATAATACAATTATCATACTTCAACTAAGATAGGCATGTAAGACCATCTCCAACCATACACTCTATTTTGCAGTATGCTATATTTTAAAATGCAGCATTGCATACTTTATTTTAAAAATTCATTCCAATCATGTACTCTATATACATACTCTAATTATAGTTTTTCATATATTTTATATAATTAAAATTTATTAATATATCACAAATATTGAATAATTAATAAAATTGTATCTTAAATAATATAAATTAAATATATTGTAGATTGTTAATTTTTTGTTGATAAAAATCAAATATTTAAAATTAAATAAAATTTCTAAAATTCAGTAACAACTAAAATATATGATATAATGCATTATAAATCAAATTATATTAACGAAATTTAGCTAAATTATTATTTTTATATATTAATATTGCCCAAATAGTAAAAATATAGTATAGAGTATTGAACAGTAAAACTATATAGAGTTTTATGTTCAATACTCTATACTCTAACTGCAAAATAGAGTATGGTTGGAATGCACTTCGTACTCCAAAATGGAGTAATACTCTATAGTAGAGTATGGGTTGGAGATTGTTGGGATATAATGTAAAGGGGGAACTTGAATCAAGTTAAATAAACAATTTGTTTTTGATTCGATTCCCTTTTTAGAATATTTCCCTTATTATTTTTGATAAACTAGACAAGTTTCTCTTAGATAAGCTTACATGTTAGGAAGCTTTTCTTTTAGTCTAGAAGCGCCAAAGATGAAGCAGTCAGAGTTCGCGAAGCGACATGAAGCAAAGCGGCTCCAACAGTGAAAGCGTCAGCAGTGAAGTTTTGACAAAGCGTCTTGGAGACGCTTCAGATAAAGACGCTAAGAGCGAGCTTCCGATCAGTGGAAGCGAAGCGCTCTCAAGTCAGCCCACCCAAAGCGTCTCTGATAAGGAGCTGTACTTAAAAGCGTCAATCAGTGTAGATGATAAGTTGACCCAGAATTCGAAGTTTGAATTTCTGACAAGCACCACATTAAAGCTTACGTGTCAACACGTCATTGCACAACAGTTACAGTTTGAAAAGTCAAGGTTAGGTGAAGTCGCCATACCTATAGGGGCGGCAGACATCCTTTCCTGACTCTTGCAGGCTGACACGCCGAATTATCCAAAAATTAAGAAACACGCAACCTCTTCTCTCTCAACGGGAAGTAGGGTTCCTTACTATAAATAGAAGGAGTTGCACACACACTAAAACTAACGCACGTACAAACAATTCAAGCATTCACATTTGCAAGAACTCAAGCAAATTTCTTTCTAGTACTTAGTTCTTTCAAAGCGCTTCACTTTAGTGTGTCCTTAAGAACTCGATTCTTAAGCATTGCAACTACCTCACTTTCTAGGTTCAATCTCTTATATCCATAGCCTAGACTCTTGAGAATCATTATCCCTTACTTGTGATTTCATTGTAAAGGATTCTCATACTTACGAAAATCCAAAACCCCAAAACCCAAGTCTAGAGTGAATAGATTGAGTTGTAAGTATCCCGTAAAAGAAACAATACTTCAAAATTATATTTTATAACTCGTTTCCCGGCTCGGTGGAAATGCGTGCCAAAAAGTCAATAAGTCAAACTGGACAATTGAAGGGGGACGGAGGGAGTAATTGAATGTGAAACCAATTATACCTAATTCAATGAATTTCCATAATGAAGTGTGACCGTTGATTCAAATAGTGCACACGGTGATAAGCTACATCATTCCAATTCCAAGTACATGAATAAATATGATACATTAGATTAAACTTATACTAATATATTAGATTACATTATTACCCTTAATTTAAAATATATTATAATGATATTTGTAGGTCACGATAAATAGATATTGGTGTATGGGGGGGGGGGGGGGAATACACCAATTTGCCAACAGTTTTGACTTTTCAAAACAATTTGATCTTACTGAGTCGTCACTTCAGTTTATCAGAGCAGTTTAGTTTTTCCAGCTCAAACAGTGAACTGCTGAGCTTACAAAACTAACCTGCGTGCGGAAGTTTGCTGGAAAGGTTGGCTAACAGTTTTCAAAGAAAACTTTAGTTCAAATAAGTGTTCATGCAAACTGTGAAAGTGACTAACAGTTTTCAGAAACAGTTTTCAAAGACAGTTTTCAAAGACAGTGCACATGCAAGACAGGTACAATCGTGCAGGTTGTGAGCATGCAAACTGTGTGAAAACAGATAAGATAGAGAAACACGAGGAGTTTTTATCGTGGTTCGGAGTAAACAGCTCCTACGTCCACGCCAGATCCCGTCGAATCTGTAATCCCTTAACTTGAGATTTTTCGCTCCTTTTAACACTGGTGGAGGTTCCAGTCCAAATTCAAGTCTCTCTTTAGACTGAATCTAGCACGAATCTTGAGTCGTGTCTCTTCTAACTTTACATACAAACTTACATACAATCTTACTAATGCTAAACAACTAGCACTAATAATCAAACTGGAAAGTTGTGAAAAGCTATCACCGTTTGGAATACAACTCTATCAACTACACTGAATATCAACAATGATGGTAGTGAGAGTGTGGATTGTGTTCTAGTGAGATAGATTCTAGAAAGAATAGAAATCTACAAAGATCAACACTTGGGAAAGCTCTAGTGATTTCGAGTGTTGATTGTGTGAATATTTAGCTTGAGATTTATGCAGCGTTTCAGCTTGTAATTTGAGTTTCCCGTACTTTCTTTTTGAATGTCTTGAGGTATTTATAGAGAAGCATTTGTAATAGAGCCGTTGTGTGTGTCAGTATGTGCAGAACCGTACACTGACACAATTATGGACGTTGAGCTGAGGACAGGTTCCTCAGCCACAGCTCAGGTTGGACTTTGCAGGTCACGCTTCCTATACCTTGAACTGTCTTCAGTCTTCTGTAATCTTCGCAAGAAATCTTCGAGTTTGGTTGGAGCAGATTACATAGACAGATTATATAAAGGAACGTTATGACAGGTTTGAGTAAAATAGGTACAAGGTTGCACTACCAACCTTGACCTTTACATAGCAACCTGTTCGGGTTAAGCTCGACTGATCCAAACACGGAGACCAGCCTGTTCCAATTAAAGTCTATTGTCTAAGTGTGGTTTCTAATAGCATTATCAAAACTTAGTTTAAAGAGAGAAAAAGTTCCCAACAACACTATTACTTCAAAAGCGAGTGCACAAGATGGATGTAATAAAGCATTTCAATATTGTAAGAATAAATAAGTATATTATAGTTAATCAATTAATTTGCTTTTGGAATCTCTTTTGCACCATGAATCATGATTCCGTGTATATCCAACTAATATTTGTTGTAGTCCAAACGGAAAAAAATATAATTAAGGTAAAGTTTATCCCATCTAAATTATCTTAGTTATACGTATATAAATATATTATATATTAAATTACACAATTGTCCTTGAATTTAATATTTTAAAAGGACATAATAGGCGATGTACATTTTGCCACAAACCTCTTTTTTTGATAGGTATAGATAATCAATTAATTTGCTTTTGGAATCTCTTTTGCACCATGAATCATGATTCCGTGTATATCCAACTAATATTTGTTGTAGTCCAAACAGAAAAAAATATAATTAAGGTAAAGTTTATCACATCTAAATTATCTTCGTTATGCATATATAAATATATTATATATTAAATTACACAATTGTCCTTAAATTTAATATTTTAAAAGGACATAATAGGCGATGTACATTTTGCCACAAACCTCTTTTTTATATAGGTATAGATTTTCATTTTTCTGATTAAAAAAAAGAAGAAGAATTACATTCTCAATCGCAGTTGTAGTGATTGTAGTAGTTCCCTTCTCCCAAAAGATGTGTTTGTATGTTTGACCAAATAATCAAATGAATGCATCACATATTCACATTCAATATACTCCATAGTACTCCGGCATGCATTGATGAGCTTCATACTATATACTCCCTTCCCTTCGTCCCCTTCTACTTGAGCCCGGTAGAATAGGCACGGAGATTAAGACCACATGGTTTAGTTTATTAATCCCTTATCATTATATGAATTAACCCTTTTAAAATAAACTTCAATTAAATAATTTATTTTAATATTATATTTTTTTGAAACTTTTTTTACTGAATTAATTAATTATTTTTTTTAATTTCGAAATATAAAAAACATGAATAAAATTATAAAGTAGATATTCCTGTTAACATGAATAAAATCCTGAAGTAAAGAAATTATTATAGGTTTTTTTTTTATAACTAATTTAGGGCTTGTTTAGTATGGTTAATTAAGAATCCTATCTACACTAATTATTTCTATTTTGGGAAATGACTCAATTAAAGTGGGACGGCTCAAAACGGAAATTGGCTCAAATAGAAAGGGACGGAGGGAGTACGTATACCAATGTTTTAAGACCCGGCCCGGCCCAGCCGGTCGGACTGTGACCCGGGCCTGGTACCGTGCCGAGTGACACTAAAACCCGGGTGAGTGTCAAACCCGCGATTAAACCGTTCGACCCGGGTTGACCCGGGGCCGGGTTTTAGGACCCGCCCGGTTCAAATGTTCAACAAAAACTTAAATTGTTGTAGAGAGGATTCGATCCCCTGCGCTCAAGGATGAAAGCCATTAGCCTTACCACTTGAACTACCATGCTTACTTGTTATTGTGCAGTGTTTTATTTTACTTATATAATGTTAAGATAATTACTCTAATGAATTTTGAACTATTTTTCTATTATATCCTTATTTATATGCAATAGTTATACAAATAATATAAAATACTTTGCATATATTTATTACAAATATCGATATGTAATATAAAAAATAAGTATAGTTAATAAATTCTAATTGTAAAACTAAATTTAAGATATGATATTTAATTTATATTCAGAAGAAATTTCTTTATTATAACTTTAATGTATTTTTTTATTTATAAGTTATGAATTTTCTTATATTTATGTATATAATATAATTATTTTTATTTTTATAATTAATATTATTAAAGAACGGTTCAACTATAATATAATTATTTTTATTTTTATAATTAATATTATTAAAGAACGGTTCAACCCCTAGTTCGACCGGTTGAACCAATTGAACCGTGACCCGAAGGCCTCGCCGGGTCGACCTCCGGGCCGGGTTTTAAAACATTGATCAATACACAACTACATGAGACTAGTAGTAATTGATAAAGTGATTATTAGTCATAATTTGATCTATCAACATTTAGATTTTACGGAATTTCTACAAATCTGATGTAAAGAACAATCATTAATTCATCACCAAGGGATTAAAAGGCAAGACTCTCTCTCTCTCTGAAAATACCTTTTTTTTTTTTTGGTTGCGAAATAAGTAAATGACATTCATTTCAATTGTTTAAATTTTCGAATACATACATATAATACTAATCAGAGCAGTAAAAGTTACAACATACACTCAGGGTTTCTCTAA
The DNA here is from genome assembly GCA_001642375.2 of Mentha longifolia. Taxonomy (NCBI): domain Eukaryota; kingdom Viridiplantae; phylum Streptophyta; class Magnoliopsida; order Lamiales; family Lamiaceae; genus Mentha; species Mentha longifolia. The sequence goes on from CM038115.1 coordinate 21,467,419, forward strand.
TGATTTCTGAGCTTCTGGCCCCAAAATTCCATTAACAATGGAAGTGGCGATCACAACGCCGACTACCTCCGCCGCCGCGACGGCTCCCGCCTGCGCCAGACCGCCGAAGCTCACCGCCGTCTCGATCTCCTTCTCAATCCCCTTCTCAGCCGCCACTACCCCCTTCTCGGCCGCCTCCACCCCCTTCTCGGCCGCCACGATTCCCTTGTCCGCCGCCTCGAGCCCTTCCTTGACTATCTTCTCCGCCTCCTCCTCCGCCTTGCGCAGGCTTTTCCTCAGGCCGAACAGCGGTATGTCCTGCGCTCCGGAAGGCATTTCCGACGCCTTCAGCGCCGTGGTGGCGGTGAGCAGAAGCAGGCACTGACGCCGCGTGGGAAGCGAGACCAGCGGCGCACGTTTGCTAGCGTGCGCCTTGAGGTCGGTGGAGTGCGCCGGGAGGATTCGTGCAGCGATGAGTGAGATTGTGGAGGCCATGGCGTTTCAAAATCCGACACCCAAAAACTCATCCCTTCAATTTGATAATGATGAGAGGCACTGCAAATGATTGTGTGGTCTGCCTTCGCTGGGCTTGTAGTGGAAAAGACCAAAAGCCCAACAACTATTACTACCCTCCAAAACAATAAAATATCATAACATCAATTAATTTCATCCTATTTAATTTTACCCAAAAAAAAGGGGGCCGATCTACATTAAATTGTGGCTCACTTTTTATTGTGAAAAAAATGAAAGTTAGCGACCTATTCAAATTGATAAAAACTAGCTACCGAAACATTTAAAGTGCGGAATTTACCAATTTGCAAGTCACGGCTTGTGAATTCATACGCAATTCATGAATTCACGAGCCTTCGTGAATTCTATTTGCGATTTAAAGATGGTGTAATTTATTAGGCGAAATTCCGACCGTTCAAAATCTCATTTAGCGTAGAATGCATGACGCTTTCGTTTTCATTCCGACCATGTGCAACATACTATCACAAACGTATGGTCATTTGACTCACTTTTTAATTTTTCCCACAATCTTTTAAAGTTTGTTTAAATACGCCAATAAAAAGAACTTTTGGAATTTCTCATGATTTTTAATTCTGGTAAAATCAAAATTGATGTGGAAATAACTGATGTGGCGAGTTTTCTATCAGAATAACGTCTTTTTGATTATTTTTTAAAATTAAAATTACTAATCGTTTGCACTTCATCACACATTATCTCTCCAATGTATCGACATATTGTGTTTTGCGTCTCTTGCAGAAAATCTCAAATCTTAGATCTTAAATAAAACTTTATCACAACCAAAACAACATCGTTTCGATTGAAAACTCACAACATCATTTATTTTCGGTACATCAATTTTGATTTCCCTGAAATTAAAAACCGTGGGAAATCAATGACGATAGTTGGTGTGTTTTGAGCAAACTTTATAAGATTGTGAAAAATATTTAATTTTTTTTTTTTTAACCATAATTCATGTATTTTCACTAAGATAACCATTTTGCGTATATAATACATTAGTATTGATTTCAAATTAATTGTTCATGAGTTTAGGTTGTAACATGACCAAGAACATGAGCTATGTTCAATTAACAAATTCAAGCAAAATTACAGTTAAATGATCACATTATTAGAATTTTTACAATTTTCCGACAAATAAGTCTTCCATGCGGCATCCAGAATATGACGGAACCTTTTTTTATTTTGAAAAGACGTGCAGTTCTTTTACAAATGAGATTATAAACTGATAGGATACGGCCCAGATGCGGCTCAGCTCCTAGGCCCAAGCATCAGACCCAATATAATTGTACCCCAATAGTTAAGCTCGGCTTATGCAGTTCGGCCCAATTGAAAGAGACTTTTTCACCAAGGCAACCAAGACTCCTACATTGACTATAACTCGAGCTCCAAAAGAGATATAGAAGCTCGGATGCCAGCCCATAAGAAGAAGATAAGCTCAAAGAGTCCTTATAGGAGTAGACTTTGTATTGTAGTTGAACTCCATATAATTACCTATAAATAGGGGTTTAGAATAGAATGATGAGGGAGAACAATCTTGTAACCAATACTCATACTAGCAATAATATTCATACTCTCTTTTTGCCCCATGGACGTAGATCTATTTCGGTAGATCGAACTACGTAAATCCCTCGTGTTCCATTATTTTGTGTTCATTTATTTCTTGTCAACGTTCAATTGCCTATGAAAACAAGATCGATCACTGGCGCTGTCTGTGGGAAGGCTCATCCGTTTGAGGACTTCGGGCCTCGGCCTTGAGAGAGGACTTCGTTGCACCTTGAGGGAGTCCCATGATGGCTGTGATGATTCCATCGAACTGAGGTTGGTCCTCGTCCTCGTCATCATCATTGCGCATCGTTTTTTTATCAACATGGGGGTCGTAGTTGTTTCCCACCCTATTTTGCTTGCGCTTTCCTTTGCCCTAAGGCCGGACGCGACTTTGCTATCTCTTGAGGGTGCCGTCACGCACCAATTGCTCTATGTGCGCAGCAAGATTTCTGCATTCCTTCGTGTCGTGCCCGTAATCCTCATGGAAGCGACAGTAGTTCTCCTTGGATCGGCGCTTCGCCCCTCCACTTGACATGGGGCCGAGGCTTCTCGAACATTTCGGTGTGCAGTTCGTAGATCTCTATCCTCGGTTTCGTCAATGGAGTGAATTGGTTTCGTTCCTGGTTTTGCTGAGGTCCGAGTCTGGATTCCAGGGTTGCACGCTGGAGCCTGTCGAAGGCACTTCGCCAATTTTGGCCTCAGTCGTTCCGATCCTCCTTCTTCCGATCCGACGGTTCGGCCTTGTCGGCTTCGCGCTTGCGCTTGTCAGCTTTATCGGCTCTTGCAAACCGATCTACTATGATCCATAATTGCTTCGCAGTGCGAGACTCGTCCCTCACAATTTCCTTGTACAGAGCTCCCGACTGGATAACATTTTAGAAGGCGGAGATTAGGACCTCATCAGTTAGGCGCTCGATTTTTAGACTTTCTTCATTGAATCTAGTCATAAAGTCACTGATAGGTTCACCTCGCCTTTGCTTGATAGTAAGGAGATGTGCCGAGGTATTTTTGCCTCGGCATTCTGGAAAAATCTTCGCTCGAAGGCATCCATCAGCTCGTCGTACGACCCGATACTACGAGGTGGTAAACTGTCGAACCACATACGTGCATTGTCTACCAACAATTTTGGGAAGACCTTGCACATGTAGACATCGTCGCTGAGTCCCTGGTTGACCATGTTGTATTGGTATTGGGACAGGAAATTCCTCAGGTCGCACGATCCATTGTATGGCTTGATAGGCGGAACTCTGTACTTATCCGGGAGAGGAGTTTAAAGTATTCGGTTGGTGAAAGGGGTAGAGATCCTCCCGTACACGCCGAACCTCCCTCCTTGGTAATTGTCCTCATCGCGCCGAGGTGAGATGACGTCGCGGCGAGGTGAGACCGTCGCGGCGAGGTGAGATGCGATGGTGGTCCCGTTAGCGATCGTCAACAAATCTCCTAGGGAGAATCCCGGCGTCCCATGCACCTACGATCCTGACGCTAGGGGACTTTTGCCGATGCCGTGATCCGGAGGTAGCTTCGTGCTCTCCACCTCGACTTTGGACGTCGTCCTCCTCCTGGCTGCTATTGTGACCTTCTCATTCTGGATAGATTGGCTTGCCATGCTTATCCAACGGCACGTGCTGAACGTGTCCGTCCGGAGTTTGGCCTCTAACGTGTTCCTTCCCGTGTCGTCAGCGTGTTGCAGGTCTTGGATCTTGCGCCTGGCTTGCCTCGGCTTCGGGGATTTCTGTTTCCCGAACTGGTGGATTTGCTGCCTATTCTTGTCCGGTTTGTTTAGTCTCCTTTTCTTTGTTGGCAGCGGCAGCAGTAGCGGTTGATCGGATTGGTCTTCCTGTCATGGCGATAGATTACCTAGAAAATTTATGATCGAAAATCATAAATTTTCGAGCTATATAAAGACTAAACCTCGTCTTATGATGAGGTCGAGCTATTTAAAGCCTAAACATTGTCTTATGACGAGGTCGAGCTATCTAAAGCCAACCTCTTATGACGAGGATGAGCTATCTAAAGCCTAAACCTCTTATGACGAGCTCGAGCTATCTAAAGCCTAAACATCGTCTTATGACGAGGTCGAGCTATCTAAAGCCTAAACCTCGTCTTATGATGAGGTCGAGCTATCTAAAGCCAACCTCTTATGACGAGATCGAGCTATCTAAAGCGTAACCTCATCTCATGACGAGGACGAGCTACCTAAAGCTTAACCTCATCTCATGACGAGGACGAGGACGAGCTACCTAAAGCCTAACCTCGTCTCATGATGAGGATGAGCTACCTAAAGCTTAATCTCGTCTCATGACGAGGACGAGCTATCTAAAGCCAATCCGCGTCTCACGACGAGGAAGAGCTATTTAAAGCCTAAACTCGTCCTATGATGAGTACGAGCTATTTAAAGCATAAACTCGTCCTATGATGAGTACAAGCTATTTAAAGCCTAAACTCATCTTATGACGAGTCAAGCTATTTAAAGCCTAATATAACCCCGTCTCATGATGAGGACGAGCAACCTAAAGCCTAACCTCGTCTCATGATGAGGACGAGCTACCTAAAGCTTAACCTCATCTCATGACGAGGACGAGCTATCTAAAGCCTAACCTCGTCTCATGACGAGGACGAGCTACCTAAAGCCTAACCGGCTTTTGACGGGACGAGCCGAACTCGACTTCGTCGAATTTATTTTTCGACGGGGCAAGACATTTCTTTTTTACCTCGTCTTTTGACGGGACGAGCCGAACTTGACTTCGTCGAATTTATTTTTCGACGGGGCAAGGCATTTCTTTTTTACCTCGTCTTTTGACGGGACGAGCCAAACTCGACTTCATCAAATTTATTTTTCGACGGGGCAAGACATTTCTTTTTTACCTCGTCTTTTGACGGGACGAGCCAAACTTGACTTCATCGAATTTATTTTTCGACGGGGCAAGGTATTTCTTTTTTACCTCGTCTTTTGACGGGACGAGCCGAACTCGACTTCGTCGAATTTATTTTTTGACGGGGCAAGGCATTTCTTTTTTACCTCGTCTTTTGACGGGACGAGCCGAACTCAATTTCGTCGAATTTATTTTTCGACGGGGCAAGACATTTCTTTTTTACCTCTTTTGACGGGACGAGCCGAAGTCGACTTCGTCGAATTTATTTTTCGACGGGGCAACGTACTTTATACTACACTCTCATCTCAACTATTTCCCCTATGTCACACCCTGGCTTCTACATCTTTTTTTTGGGAGGGGGGGGGGATGTGATAGGATACGGCCCAGCACCTAGGCCTAAACATCAGACCCAATATAATTGGGCCTCAATAGTTAAGCTCGGCCCACGTAGCTCGGCCTAACTAAAAGAGACTTCTTCACCAAGGCAACCAAGACTCTTACATTGACTATAACTCGAGCTCCAAGAGAGATATAGAAGCTCGGATGTCAGCCCATAAGAAGAAGATAAGCTCAAAGAGTTCTTATAGGAGTAGACTTTTTATTATAGTCGAACTCCATATAATTATCTATAAATAGGGGTTTAAAATAGAATGAGGGGGGAGAACAATCTTGTAACCAATACTTATAATAGCAATAATATTCATACTCTCTTTTTGCCCCGTGGACGTAGATCTATTCCTGTAGATCGAACCACGTAAATTCCTCGTGTTCCATTATTTTGTGTTTATTTATTTCTTGTCAACGTTCATTAATTGCCTTCGAAAACAAGATCGACCATAAACTACTTGAGATTCAATTTCTTAGAATTCTTGTAAAAATTGTTAATGTAAGCAGGTTTTTTTAGTTAAAAATAACATATAAGAAAATAAAAAAGTATTAATTTGATAAACTTATATTTTAATATATTAACTATTGATTATCTGATATTTTAACAAGAAAAATGAAATTAAGCAACATAAGTATTAAATTTTGGTTAAACTAATTTAAAGTAACGGGTGCGCTAAAATAATGTAATAAAAATAGCATCTCATAGATTTGTGATATACGTACATAATTAATAATTGTGTGATATGTTTTGATATTGTTTATCGTTTATACTGGAATTTAGTTTCTTATATGATACGTACAATGCCAAAAAAAAAAAAAAAAAAAAAAAAAAAAAAAAGTTTTGGTTGTCAATGTCATCAAACAAAATTATAGGTTTAGTCCGTGCTGTGCTTGAAATTCTCAAGTTCACTCGTATCTTTTATTAGGAAATAAATAAATAAATAAATAAAAAATAGATGACCAGATTATTAAAATAAGTAATTATTACAACTAGAAAACGTGGTCGGCAGGATTCGAACCTGCGCGGGCAAAGCCCACATGATTTCTAGTCATGCCCGATAACCACTCCGGCACGACCACTTTAATGTTGATACACACATTAATAATTTATAAATCGTTACATAGTTTATAAAACTATGATTTTTTTTTTTTTAATTTTTAAAACTACTAACTCAGTATGGTTTTATGTGGTTAATTTATTAATTCAGTTCTCCTTACAGGTGTTTACTTTAATGGATAATTTAGTTTAGTTAATTGTTAAATTTTTGAGATGAAATATAGAATGAGATATGATTTAAGAATGTTAATTGGACTAGGCCGTATGGTTTCGGGCCAACCTTGTCGGGTAATCGGGCTATCTGATTGTAGAGTGAGTGCAAATATTTGTATATTTCTTAAAAAAAGTGGGGTTTTTAATCTTTGTCCAAACCTTAACAGATATTTTGTCCAAATATTCTTCAGATTCCCAAGTATTATTCATGGACTTATTTTAATTTTCTTTTGCCTCATTCTTTTTTAAAATACTTATAAGAGCTTTCTTGTGGCAAGCAAAATAACACGATTTTAATTTTATACAGATGAGACCAAATGAAAAACATTCCAGTGAAGGTAAAAAGGTAGTACTTTTACTATCCTTGAATATAACTCTTCATTTGCCCATTTAGAAAATGAAAAACAAAAAAATCTTTCTTCGTCCACAGACATTATAGTTTGTGTCGGTCCACGAAGAGTGTAGTGTTTTTATTTTAGTACACAAACCTTTATATTTTAAACTTCATTTATTTCAATATTAATTAAAAAAATGTTCTTTTGTTTAGTTTAAGACATAATCTAATGGCCTCGTTCTCGACTTAAAAGTACTAGCAAATGCAATGTGCGATGCACGTAAACCAAATGGTATTATATTTTAATAAATATGGTGGTCTTCCCTTCATGGTTTGAGGCAACTTTGCACATCTCTGGTGGATCCAATATTGACAAATGTGTTGCATATGTATGACTTCTCTCTCCCGGTAATGCCTCAAGCATCGCATTTGAAGGAACTCTTTTTCCCAAACAAAGTTCGTGCACATCACAATGCATCTCGTACTTGGATTCTAAGCATGTACATTTGCAAGCAATGCTCCCCCGCGATGACTACCACATAATTGACACCACAAGGAGTGGGCGTGTTATATGATGAGTATGTGTTGATTATCATGGTGCTTTGACTGTGTGATCTTTCTGAGCATTTCTGCACATTCTTCATATAGTATTTTTGTATACCCACCTTTCTTCTTGCTATTGCATCCATAAGCTTCCTCCCCATTTCTAAAAGGTATCTCACAACCATAACATTTAGCTCCCATATCATGAATTTCCATCAAAGTAAGTCGATGCTCAACATGGCTCCGTCAAGAATCTCTTCCTTCTCGACACTTTTGTATAAATTATTATTACATGATATATAAATTTTATGATTATAAATTTATACCATATTATACTTTACTCATCTATCCTATAGATAGATGAATAAAAAAAATTGATGCATGAAAATAAAAATTCATTATTAGAATGAAAAGGTCATATTTGTCATGGATGCAATGATAAATTATCTATTTATGTCCATTAAGGACCTCACACACTGCAAAATCCCCACATGTTCTTTAAACATTGAGAAGTCAGGACCGGCCAAACTCTCGCTATCTGCACTAGTAGGATTAGAATATGGATTCTGGCATACAACCAAATCAAATTCGTTCAACTTATTTGATAGTTCTTCAAGCATGTCGCTCGTCAACTTGCTGATGCTCTCAAGCTGGATCAGTTTTCCGCTCTGCCCCGAGCTCTCCCACCACTTTTTCATGATCCTCATCTTTGTCTCGCAGGTCTCCACAGACACCTTGCCTTTTAGATGAATCACAAGCCGGTCCAATACAACTTCAGCTCCACCGATCCCAGTAAAGAACAACAGCACTGTCACGTCAATTGGACATAGGCGCTTCAACACGAAGAGATGATACCTTAACGTGTCTGTCTGGAATGAGAGCATTATTTATGTTATTCATTGCTAGATTTGATACCTCGGAGTTCGTAACCGCTCTACTTTGAAAAGCGTCTCAAGTTGCATCATAAGTCTAAAGTTGTAAATATGATTTTTCATCGTGTAATTATAGTTTATTGATCAAATGTAAACTAATTTAGAAAACTCATATTTACCGGTGTATGTACATATATATACATTTAGTATGTATCCATACACATTTTGTGGTCTGATAACTACGACAATCTCTACCTTGATTGTTAAGTATTGAATGCATATTGATCGTTCAGCTATTTAAGCACCCACAAGTGTATTGGACCTATTGTAGTAGAGTAGAAATCAAGATCGATCCACAAGGACTAGTTTGAAAGAAACTATGATTACCATTACTTAGCCCTTTGAATTTATCTAAGCTAACGAGTTTTGTTTGATTTAATTAACTGCTAAACAAGTGAAAACAATAAACAAGAGCAAACAAGAAAAATAAAATGGTGAAAACAATTGGGGAGAAGCTATCCTAGGAACTTGGCATCAATGAATTTGTAAATGGACCAAACTTGACTTCACTACCTATGTTTTAATTATACTTACTTAGGGTGATCGCAAATTAGATTTATCCCCCTCCCGGGCGACTAACTCCGTTGATTAAGAGCTAGTTTTGTCATCCCCAACTAAAGTCTAGCCTATAATTCCAAAAGGTTCCTTAGATCAATTAACCCTCACTTAAACTCTCAACCTCCCGGTGTATTGAATTCAAATGCTCAATGATTACTTCTAATTATTGAACCTCATCTCCTGATTATCGGCCCAACACGATAGATATGCACAATTGGTAGCTAATCAACCATACAAGCAATTAAAATCATGATCATTAAGTAATAATTAAACCATAGATTGATCATATCAAGCTCAATTCATCACAAATCCATTTAGCTCAATCCCTAGGATATAGAAATCTAGCCAATCATAGACATAATAAGCATAAATTCCAAATCAAAGTAATTCATGAAATAGAGAATTGAGAAGTTCAAATCTTATTTTTTGGCCTTGATCTTGAATCCTTGATGCTTATCTTCCAATGATCTTCAAAGGTTGAGCTTCTTCTCTCAAAATGTATGAAAATGGAGGATGGAGGATGGTGTAGAGATTTAGTGTGTGAAAAGTGTGTAGTGTGTGTAAAAATGGGCTAGAGAGTGAAAGCTAACCTAAAAAATGATCAACAATTGGTATTTATACCTTGGTGTTTGGTGGGGTTTATTTTACAATTAATAAAAGATGAAATGAGGTCAATATATAATTAGAAAAGGTGAATTTGGGGAGAAAAATAAAAATTTCTGGAAATTGACTACAAAGAGTGGTCACAGAGAGTGACCACTCCCAGAAGAACAAACTTTGTGCTTGAGAGAGCGGGGTGCCCCTCTTTCTGTAGTTGGGCACACAGAGTGCCCACTCTCCGAAGAAGGAAATTCTTTCTTCGCCGAGTGGTCACTCTCTTGACCACTTGCTGAACTTGTTTTGCCATGTTCTCTCTCGTCCGAACTCCGAATCGACTTCTGTTTTTTTTCATATATGCTTTTCTCAACTTGAACTTCAATGTGGAATCATTCTCTTTGCCAAAACATCTCTTCTTTTCCTACAAAATAATCAAAATAATCCAAGAAGTACTTTGTTTGACAAAAATATGAAACACACCAAACGAACTTCAAATGAGCATCAAATTTACACCCATTTAATCAACTTTTCACTAAAAATAAAATACGAAAACTGTGTTTGTCAAACCCCCAAACATAAATCGTTGCTTGTCCTCAAGCAACAAAGAAAAGAGAAAGAAAGAGTTACAAACATGGTTGAATGATTCATTTGACATATAGATAGACCTCAGGAATTTTAAAGAGAAATTCAAATCCCATGAACTAGCAAGCACTCAACATTTCACTAGGAGAAACAAATTTCAACCTTGAGCTCTTTGAAACTTGAATCCTCACATATGGATTTTATCAATGGTGCACAAATCTCTCAAGTGTATAAGCATAGGAAGTATTTCACTCAATTTGACACAATGCAAGTACTCTACCATAGGCTTGTCATTCTTCTAACCTCTCTTCTATTCAATGTGTTACAAGAAAAATATCAAAAAGGGCTTTATATTTGGTTGTAATGAGAGCTCTCTTTGGTAAGGTAAGAGATTTTCAGCTAAGTGACTTGAATCCCATGAGATCTAGCAACACCAATAATCAACTACCAAACCTAATCTTCAAACCCCCCAAACTTGTTCCACACTTTGTGTGAAATATTTGGGCACTCTAATTCCCTTATATCAACAACCAATATATAGAACTCTTCTTACAAGATATTCTCAACTCATGATTCTCAATCATTTCTTTCTTTTATTCTCCAAAATGGTATACAAAACTATGTCCTTTTATGCTCACTTTTTTTTTCTCGACTTGCTTTTCTTTCATTTCATTCTCTCTCTCTCTCTCTCTCTCTCTCTCTCTCTCTCTCTCTCTCTCTCTCTCTTCATATAAGGAGCTTATAGGGGCATTGGCATCATTTAAAGGTTAACAAAAAAAAAAAGAGAATTTCTCACAATTGTCTTCCACTTAGATATCTCAAAACATTCAAACCCAAGTTTTCACCCTTCTACCATTGGCTAGTCAAGGAAAAGGCTAAGGCTCAAAAGGGGTTGACTAGGATTATAATAAAATTTGAACACAAATTATGGATAAAAGTGGTTTAAAATGACGGCCTTTAATCATTTCTAAACTTGGAACACATTTACTCATAACTCAAAGAAGAATCATGACAAGTTCTAGAAAGTAACAAGCATGCTCAAATATTCACACATCAAGAAAAATAAGATTGCATGAATGTGGCAACCAAATGCTCAAATCCTCACAAGGTTATATTATTGATTCAAGCTCAAAGAAGTCAAGTGTCTCAACTCATCAATCCAAGCTCCACACATCATGCTAGACTAGAACATGAACTTTGAACTTAAGCAAAAATCATTTTTCATGTCATCATTGGCCAAAACATCAATCACCACTCAACACATGCTTATAACCATTCTAATCCTCAATTATTGCCACTCAAATACAATCAAAGATTCAAATTTAGAACTCCAACAAACAATTCACCAACAAATCTTTCCATAAATTCCAAGATTCACATCAAGAAATCAAGAACCAATAACCAAAGAAAAATTATTCAAATATCCAAAAACTAAACTCATAAAACAAAACAAACAACTAAAGCAAACCACAAACCCCCCAAACTTATTCCACACAGTGTGGAATAAGTTTGGAATAAGAAATGAGGTTTCCTTATCTAGGACTCACATGCTAACACAAAAAAGAAAAACCGAAAAGCAAATAAAAATCGAGCAAACTAAACAACACTCCTCTCTCCCCCCAAACTTATTCGATACTAAAGATGGAATAAGTTTGGACAAAGAAAAAATGGTTTAGTAAGCTCGAACTCACAATGATTTTATGTTATGATCAAGGAGGGTAGTGAAGCACCGGCTTCCCACTAGCAAGCTTTCCTCTATATGGGTCAACAACAAATGATCCAAGATGACCATTAACAACGCTACACCTCTCCAACTTCTTCTTTGTGGTGTAGTAACTTCCCATATCAATGATGTAGTCATTATCCATAAATCAATTTTGCTCATAGCTATTTGAACATTCATCTTCATAGACATCTATCTTTCGATAGATGGAGAAAATATGACTTTCATCATTCACTCGAAGGGTGAGTTCTCCCTTTTCCACATCAATCAAAGCTCTTCTCGTTGCCAAAAATGGACGCCCTAGGATCAAGGGTATATCATTGTCCTCTTCAATATCCAACACCACAAAGTCAATGGGAAAGATGAATTCACCAACCCTTACCAAGACATCTTCAACAATTCATCTTGGGTGCGTGAATGATCTATCCACCATTTGGAGTGTAATGGTTGTTGGTTTGATGGCTCTGATCCCAAACTTGTTGAAGATAGACAAAGGCATCATATTAATTCTTGCTCCCAAATCACATAATGCTTTCTCAAAATGTTTTCCACCAATAGCACAAGGAATTGTGAAGCTCCCCGGATCCTTGATCTTTGTGGGTAATTTCCTTTGAATAATGGCACTAGACTCCTCGGTCAAGTTAACCATTTCAAATTCTTTCAATCTTCTTTCTTGAGATAACATCCTTGAGAAACTTAGCATAACTTGACCTTTGTTGAAGAGCCTCCACAAGAGGGATATTGATATTCACCTTACTCAAATTCTCAAGACAAAATTGGTATTCAACATCCTTCTTTTTATCCACTTGAGGAAATGAAATATAAGAACTAAGAAATGAAGTTTTTAGTACCTCTTTCTTCATTTCTTCACCTTTAGTCTTCTTCTCCTTAGGCATCTTTGGCTCCTTATATGATACTCTACTCCTAAGCTTCATAGTGTCACAATATTCTACATATTTTTCTTTTAAAAAACGTTGAGGGAAAGGAAGAGGAGGGCAATAAGCGGGAGGAGCTTGATATGGAGGGTCCTCCTTTGTCTTTCCCATGTTGGGATTTTGTATACCTAAAGCAAAACCAGTGTTTTAGAGTATGCAAAGATTATTCTACTGTTTACAATCACCTATCTGAAAGTATATAGTTGAGATTGAATAAGTCCATTATCTCATATTTTAGTTAACGTGCCAGTTGCGTCTGGAGGGAATCACGTATTTCAGTGACTCATGAGATATAAACGATTATCACAGTCGAGATAACTTGAGCAAAGTTATTGGTTTAGACTGCAACATCAACAATAGTGATGGGTCTCAATCACTAGTTATGTTGATACCGTGGAAGGTATTGAAAGGATAATAGAGAGAAAATGCTCTTCTAGACTGACCCTTGTAATAGGTGAAGAGCTAAAGATCTCAGGCCTTAGTAGCTTGATCTTAATCTTGATAAGTTGTTAGGCATATACGCGTTCTTCACTGCTGCTTTGACTTATTCGGTACAGGTCTTGTGTACGGCACCTTAATTCCTTATATCTTGGGTAACATGAAGGCACGCATAATGTGTAGTTAGTTGTATCGAGACACTGTGTCTGTAAAGGTTGAGATATCCCCTTAGGGAGTTCACAATGTTTATTATACCAAGTCTTGCAAGTTTGATTAACTTCAAGGTATAATAATAAGGTTGAGCGGGGTACTACCTAAGGAAGTATAAGAGATTAATTAATTAGGAGCAGTCAAACGAGCTCTAATTAATTAATAAATATCAGGATTCTTAAACACGGGGATCACACTAAGCAAAATACCAGCCCCGATCTACGTAATCGGGACAGAGCGGTAAATCAATTATAACTCTTTAGTGGAATGCGTTATAGCTCTAATTAAGATAAATACTCTATGGTAGAGCATAGTAATTATCTTATTAAGACTCAACTATGTCTGGTATCTAGGTCCCTGGAGTGGCCCAAACACCTCATAATGGATCAAAAGTTAAATATTGAGCCCAATTACTGGTTTGGACCAAGAGAGCTGGCTTGTGGGCCATGGGCCCACAAGTAGCGCCAATTAGGGAGAGAAACCTTAATGTGGCGCCTCCTCCTCTTAGATGGGCCAAGTTGGGCTCAAGGCTTGCACTTAAGCCCAATGTATGTAAATTATTTAATTAATTAAGCACACACACGCAATCTCTCTCCGGTATAATTATAACTAATTATAAATAGAGATTAGGTTTGACCTAATCAGTAACACACGTAATTTCATTGACAGAATCTGTGAGAGTGAGAGCAGAGGCGGCGGCGGTTCTTCAAGGAAGAACACGAGTTGAATTCATTTAACTCAAGTGCAAGGCGTGATCCAAGATCCAATCTCGATTCAACGCCCACTTTGTTGTTCGAGCACGAGGAATGGGATAACACTCCAGTAATCTAGACCTGTAGATTACCATCTCCAAGCTCGAAGGTATATCTCGATCTCTATGTGAAAATTAATTGCATTAATTACAACAACCAATTCAAATCCTAGGGTTCCATCATTCCATGTGTTCCTTGAAGACTTGAGGTCACACACTCTCAAATGAATTTGCACTAGCAAGCTTGATGCACATACATTGCTACTTGGGCTTCTCATTAGTGTTGTTTGGAAATTTGCCATGTTGATTAGTAAGCACATTAGTCAATTGTCTCAATTGCCTCTCTATCATCTTGGGATGAGTGCCTTGAGCTTTTATACTCGACTCGACCTTCTCCATTCTAACATCTCCAATTTCTAGCTTGTTTTGCATTGCCGTAAGCACCTTCAATATTGCATCTTCCGTGCGTGGCTTCCTTTCTTCATTCACCATGCCATTAGGAATGTAATATCCTTGGTGATATTGATTACCTCCATGATCCTCCTTGTTGAGGATGAAAGTTCCCAAAATTCCGATTATCATGAAGATAGTTGACTTCTCCAAAGTGTGGTTGTTCTCCCATCATGGGTGTAGGCTCCTTCTTTTGTTGCACCATAGCATCAATTTATCCAATGATCACTGACTATAATAATAATAATAATAATAATAATAATAATAATAATAATAATAATAATTGATAAAATAAATTTTGTAAACAAAATATTTTTTTTGGTATAGACAGACATAGATATAGATATACGGAATATTTACCAATTTTTTTAAAAATTGTACAACCAAGATTACCCAAACTATTGATAGACGGAGTAATAGATACTAATCATTGGAATATCGTAAAATAAGTGATTAATTATAGGTCAAAGAAAAAAAAAACATAGCGTATAAGGGTTTTTTTTTCTTTTTCTTCCGTACTACTACTACTACCTCCATCTCATTGACTTAGTCTCATTTGCCGTCTCGATCCGTCTTACTTATTAGTCTCATTTCTTAAAATGACAAATAATACTTGGCTACAATTAACTCTCTTTTCTCAGAATTAATTATATCCATATATTTCCTTTTTCCTTTGTTTTTGTGTCATTTGAAAATGGGACTAAGTGGGTAAAATGGAGGTAGTATAAGTTAAGGGCGAAGGGTGAAGGGTGCCTCGGTAACTGTCTAAATTGAAATCCTGAAATGTAAGTTAAATTTAACAGAATCAACAACAAAACTTTCATTGCCCAAATTTCAGATGAACAGTCACAAACTTTCATGTGATGGGGTCATGGCCGAATCATGAAAACACCAACTTACTTTTGTTTCATCTCATCTGGATTTTACTTCCCCACTTAAATGTTCCCTCACCTTTTCACACCTTTATTATAAAAATAAAATTACTAGGATTTCGTCTTTATTAATCAGTGTCCCATTTTATTATAGTCAGTGATCATTGGATAAATCCATCGAATCATCGAAGAACACTCGTAATCATGTAGTCCAAATAGAAGAAACACCAGCAAAGAAACCAAATTAATAATTTAGGATAGGCTTGTGTGCTAATTAACAAGAAAACAATTCGTTAATTTCAAAGACAAGGTGTTTAATTTTGATGGGTATTCGATGATTTCGATGAAAATGAGATCTTATATAAAGAAAACTACAAAAACAAACATAGGTCAATATCATATCATATCATATCAAAATCAATTGAAATCATATTAGTATTAGAAAAAAATAAAATAAAAAATGTGTTTTAGAGTGGATTGCAAGAAATGTGGGAAATATACATGGAGTGGGTGTGGAAAGCACTTGACTTCCCTTTATGCAAATATTGAAAAAGGGAACCATTGCATGTGCAAATCTTGGCCTGGTGTGGTAATTCCACCTCAAGAAGATCAAATCTCTCCATCTAAATCCTCATCTTCAACTATCCAAGGTATATATTTTTTTATCTCGTACTATATTCATAATCTGCTTCGAGAATATTCTCGATGTAGAAGGAACAGATAGTTTCAATAAAAAAAATATTTTTTCTTTTAACAATATATATGATCATCAAATGCATTATTTTGAGTGTAGTAATAGCATATTTTATGACATGTTAGCTAGAATACATGTGAGATTTGCTATAGGATATGTATTAGGTAAACGGGACTACTTTGAAAGGTAGGGGTCAACTAAACAAGATTCCCTGCATCATTATATATTTTATTTTGGTGCTTTCTTTTATTTTAAAAGAAAAAAATTGATTTGTATTTGAGTTTTCCTTTGTTTTATTAGATGAACACTTTGATTGAAGTAGGAGTGTTGAAACTTAGTTATATAGCCCTTTAGTTCAGTGCTGAAATAGTGCATATTTTTCAACTTTCTAAACTTTAATTAGTCAATGTTATTGGTAACTAAGAGTGTAACTTCTTCTACTGCGGGAAATAAGTAACTTCTTTGTTCGTCGTCCACAATAGTGACTTGTGTTTTTTTTAGCACAATTTTTTTTTTTGAAAAAAGGTTACAGTAGTAGATATTTGGTACAAAAAAATAATAATAGGAAATAGCCCAGCTAGAGAGAAAAATAAATTATAAATTGTTGGCGTTCCTTGTAAATAATGAGAAGGTATAATTAGAATATAAAATGGCGTATAGATATCATGAACTAATATAATACATCACACTCTTCGTAAACGAATGAAAACGGCAAAAAATATTGTGTTTTTCATAAACGGGAGAGTACTATAAACTAGGTATTTAAGAAACGAACCCACATTGCTAATCATTCCTTTTTCTTTTCTTTTTTTTTCTTTGTTTTCTCTTTTTCGTGAAAGTGCACAAATGTAGGTTAAATATAGTTAAGGGATGAATTGGGACTCAATTGTGCAGTTCTAATAATTAATTTTTATCGGGTTTTAACTCACGATCAGAATTTTTTTTAAAAAAAAATGTATTTAAAAGTTAATAGAATTAAACAAATTTCCTATATACGAAAAAATCTACAATGAATACTCCGTACTTATCCTAAGAATCAAACCTTATTAAAAAATCAAAATCCTATTTTAAAAAAGCCTGCATAATATTGTCAATTCAGCAGTGAACATATGCTTACAATAAGTATGGAAACATTTCACTAAAAAATCAAGTGAGGAGACAAATTTCCAGTTTCCTATTGTCTGGCTTGTATGTGAGTAGATTTTTCGATGTTACGAAATGCAATGCCGACGACTATGTAATTCCAATCGCATTAATAGTTGTTCTTTGAAGTGAATATATACAAGTCACCAGCCTCTTCATCAAGTTGCTTGGCCTTTTTTATTGAAACTAGCAAATGAAACGTGCGTTGCACGTTGAATCTATCATACTATTTTAATTTTATAAAAAAATATTTTAAAAAAAGGAATTATAAAATGAGTATTTTGCCCCTCTTCAAAAAGTAAAATCCGAATAATTTGTCTATTAATTTAATAATCTAAAGTCTAAAAAAAATAGCGAATTCGTTAATAAAGTGAAGTTCCGCATATTTTAGATTTAGATATATGCACACTGTCCTTGTGCGGTATATGGAATTATTAATTCTTTTTTTTAGGAAAGGGGCTATAAAAATACCTATAAATATTTCATTATTCATACTTCCTCCGTCCCACCAAATACGCAACTTTCCTAGAAAGGAAGAGATTAACAAAAATATTTTTACACTTGATATAAATTAGAATTAATTAATTGGGCCTTATTATTCTTGTTTAACACACCTAATTAACATACCCAACTATCCACTTTAATTATAACCTACACATTACTATCTAAACTCTACCTCCTTACATTGCTTACCGAAAAGTTTGTTGCGTATGTGGTGGGATGGAAGGAGTAGTATATTCAAAGGTGTTCAAATTATATAGTGATGTCAGCATTTGTGCAAATAAACGAAACACCAACATGGAAGAAAAGCCCTTGGTTTTATAGGTACTGAAATTCTTGTTTATTATGTTGCCTATATATCTTGACCTCAGAAACCGTAAGATTAATTATTTTTTCCATCTTTAATTATGAATATAGGGCGCATGTGCATATATTCAAAAATTAAAGCAGTATTAGCTTTGTTCTTTTCCCGAGAAAATGTGTAATATAAGCAAAACTATAATGTATTTAACTATATAAGCAAAACTATAATGTATACTAAAATTAAAAGATAATATGCTAACTATACAGATGTGATTTCACATTACTTTTCTTGTTTGATCTTTGTTTCGCTTTCAGATATACACTTGGCCAACGGCTGATGCCACTGATCATCATCACCACTTGGAATTTGAATGCTTTTTTAATTTATTTTAAAATTAAAATGTAAAAGGAGAATTTTTTTTTGAAATGAAATAATAAGGTAAACGTAACTTGTAATGAAGGACTTATTAATTACTAAGCCATTACATATAGCACTCAATAATGAAATCACTTTTATGTATAGAAGTCAAATAATTCAAAATTATATTTAAAATCTTGAATTCTTTTAGGAAAATTTATATAATCTCAATGTTATAAGTCTTACCAAATGGTCAAGTATTATCATATTTTATTTTTTAAACAACTAACAAAATTTTTAAAGCCGATTAGCATCATAAGACTTATCGAATATATTCATTAAAATTTTACTATTATCAATATTCTTGTATGTCAGTGATATTATGAAGTGATCATTATATCCATTATGTTAATACATTATATTATATACTTCCGTCCCTAAAATTCTTACTCTGGTTTAATTGGCAATTTTAAGAAGAAATGTAATTGACTTGTATTGTTTCTTATGAGTGGAGATCGAGTCTTACATTTATTGTGAGTGAAGATTTTTAAGCGGTGAGCCATAGATACTAAATGTAGTAAATATGTAATGTTAAAAGGGTATGAAAGGTATTGTTATAGGGTCCATGTTCGAAATACAAAGTGCATGGATTTGGGGGATGACCCAATTTAGAATTAAGGGTAAGGTTTTCAGAAACGAAGGAAATACTATGTTAGACTTCTTCTGTCCTGATGCACATATTTCTTTTCAGATATCCCAAAAGAATATACACTTTCCACTTTTGAACAGTATACCTATCACAAATCACTTCATCATAAAAAAATATGCATACTATATCAAGACCGAAGTAAAGTTTCTGTCATTCTATTATCGCAAGAATTATTTTGTTTTCCCAATGAATTTTATTAAGCTTCCCGTCTCCGTCTCCGTCTCCATCATTACCGGAAGAAGATGATTTCCCAAGTTTTATTGTTCAATTTTTTTTTTTCGATTTCTACAAATTTGAATGCCTAATTTTCGAACTGAAACACAAAAAAAAATTATACACCTATATCAAAATATATCTCTTGTTGAAGAACCTTCAAAATCTGTAAAAAATACAAGTATGAACTTTCTCATTTCAACGTGATATAAGCATGATTGAAGTATATAATATAAGCAACATGATATATACATATAAATAAGTATAATTACGTACATATTTAAGCATGATTTTGTATAAATTTAAGCATTTTTTGCACTAATGATATAAGCATGATTGCAGTATAAAATAAGCATGAAAATGCTTTAAGCATCAAATTATATATAAATAAGCATGATTACATACATATTTAAGTATGGTTTTGTATAAATTTAAGTATTTTTCGCTCTATTGATATAATCATAATTGCAGTATAAAATAAACATGAAAATACTTTAAAAAATAAGGATGGTTACGTACATATTTAAGCATGCTTTTGTACATATTTAAGCATTTTTCGCACTATTGATATAAGCATGATTGCATTATAAAATAAGCATAAAAATACTTAAAGCATCTAATTATACATAAATAAGCATGATTAGGTACATATTTAAACATGATTTTGTATAGATTTAAATATTTTTCTCATATTCTAAATGAACTCTTCCCTATATTAATTTAAATATTAGATTTTTTATTTTATTATATGAAGCATGATATATACATAATAAAGAACTGCTCCTTCCAAACTAAAACATAAAACTTAATTGGATGATTGGAGAAGATGGTTTCACAAAATTTGGGAGGTGCGGGGCGTTAAATCCGGAAGCGTGAATCTTGTGTGATTTGCTAAAATATAACATTCCCAAGATGCCCCTAAAACTATTTAGAATTTTAAAAAAAAAATCATAAATAATGTCTACATTTACGAAATCTCAACCACTAATTTAAGAGAGATGAACGGATATGATGGATTCCTATTTCTCATGGAGGGTTTATTTACATAGAAACCCTTCCATGTATATATAAATATATATGTGTAGGAAACATATCATATGAAAATTAATTATTACTTGTAAACTGCAAACCATGCATTTTTATGCATAAAATGATGCATTTGTGTGCATAAAATGTTGCATAATAAAATATATTATTTTATATTATTTTTATGCATATAATGCATCATTATGAGAATGCAACATTTTATGCACAAAAATGTTTTTTGTGCATAAAATGCAACATTTTACTCATGGTTTGCAGTTTTCACGAAAAAATAAGTTTTCACCATAATGCATCCCTATATGTGTATATATATTATATACGATCATAAAATTTTATTGGTTAAATCCAATATAGTATGCAGTTTTAGTTATGGAAGTTTCGATTTTTTTCAAAATTATATATAAAAAAATATAATATTAACTATGAATTCTAAGTTGAATTATAAATTTTTACAATAGATATATATAAATATTTATAAAAAATGAAATTTGAATTTTTTTTGGTGGGATCTATATTATAGATGTTGTCTCTATGTCCCTAAAAATCATTATTTCTCAAAAAGAATATATTTTAAGAAAATTAAGTAATTAAGAAATAATATATATAGAGAGAGATATTTATTGGAGAGGGAAGAAAGAAAAAAGAAAATAAAAAAGGAATGTTGCGGAATGTTTGGAGTGGTGAGAGAAAGCAATTGTGGATGATATGACAATTGCTCACGCTTAAAACAGAAGCTCAACATATCATATCAATTCCCTAATAGGTATATAGATATACGTATAATAGGTTTAGATATTAAATTACATAATTATCCTTAAATTTAATGTTCTACAAGGACATAATAGGTAATATATATTTTGCCACAAGACTCTTTTTTATATAGGTATAGATTTTGGTAGTACCATATATTTTCATATTCATATTCATATTCATATTCATATTCATATTCATATTCATATAAATTGTCTCGCGTAACAATATAAGTATGTCGAGTGTCGAGTGTCGAATGTCGAGTGAATGCATAAATTATGCAAACTAAATTTAATAACCGTATCTGGTTTTCAGATCATTTAATTACATACAGTAAATATTGGTATCTGTGCGGCATATCTCTTTCTATTTTTGGAGTTTTTGAAATCTCAGTCATGCAAGATCTTGTGATTCATTAAATTTCTTATTTAGCCAAGTATTTGTCGTCACACCAATTCATTAAATACAATTTTTATCTCTCCATCAAATGCACATATATATATACTCCCTCCCATTATTTTATAACTATCCACGACCGTCAAATTTATATTTATAGCGCTATTTATCTAATTGATGGTGATGTGTCACATACAAATGACTATGAAATACTCTATCTGTTCACAATAAATATGATTCTATTTTATTTTTGTCGTTTTGGGATTTGCACAAAATTTGTGCACATTTCTGTTTTAGTCGATATTTAAAAACTTAATCAAAAGTTGAACAATTGTTACTTCTGTTTTCTGATTTTCCTTGTCGTCCACCCGCTGCCAAACGAGTCAGAACTCAGAATTAGCTAAAATTGGACGATACTGTTGAGTTGGAACCGTAACTTGCTCTCGATTTAGTGCATGATAGTGAGTCCCAAACTGTTGGCCTACATATATGGAGTCAATACTTAAGGACCAAATGTCTCATGTTCGAATATTTCGTGACACAGTTTTTTAAATGTAATGTTAATTGTTTAAAAAAGAAAAACGAGTTACAAACTCCAGTCACAAAAACATCCAACAACGTTTTATTAAAGTCAGTGTTCAAACAAAAGTTCATACTCACTATGGCAGAGGAGTAATAGTAATAAAAAGATTAGCTATTTGTAGTACCAATTATCTATATTAAATATCAAATTTTTTCCCTTCAATTTCAATATACTAGTACTAGGATTTAGTATAATTTTACAATTGTCTGTGTTAAGGTTCATTAATTCAACTATTAGTTATAAATCTTCTGGTAGCATTCAATTTCAATTTTATTATTTACGTAAATTGTCGATAAATTTAAGGCTAGCTATAGGATATACAATCTCTAAAAAGCCATTTCCTAGTTATAAATCTTAATTATGGATCAATCATGTATTATAATATGCTCATTTTTTTTTTATAATAAATAATAGTATTAAAATAATAAGTTAGTAGTGAAACATATACTTTCGGATTGTATAGAACCCAACATCATCCGAACTATATATTACTATTGCTTCAAATTAACTAATAAATATGATGCATAATAACCGTTATAATTCTGTAAAAAAAATAAATAAAAAAAATAATGCCGTTATAATCAATGCCTTTAAGAAAGAAAATGATAGGATTAAATTAGTGCCACAAAGAGTAAACAAATCAATTGAAAGAAACCCCCCAACCAAATTGCTCAAAGAAGACAAACATTCTTTTGTTTTTTTAAGTTATTATACGTATTAGAATTTAAGGGGGAGAGACATTATATATACTGCAATTTCGAATTATGGGTATTTTAGCATTTAAAAAACGCTTTGTAATTATATAACCACATTTTTATTTTTATAACCAATTATTTTTGTTTTACATTTTTTTGTTGGGCAGAACCGTCGGCAACGGCGGCAACCTGAAGAGAGATCATGCTGGGCCCCACTATGAATAAATGGAGATATGTGTACGAAACACATTACGCCATTTGTAATATAATATTCTGTTTTCCAAAGTTTGTATTTATTTTCAAAATAAATTGTATTTGCGCACTAATTGTGGGGTGTGCAAACTGAGGTCAATGACCATTGTCCAAACAGCTTCCTTTACTTGTAAATTTTAATATAAATACTGATCTATGATTATATTATGTTTTTTTTTTTTGTTGGTATGTGGTGCAACTTTGGATTATTATAGAATTATTGATGAGTGGGGTTTGTGTTACTTTGGATTATATTGTTCTGATATTTGTGCTCTCTTCTTCCTAAGCCCACTCGTTACCTCTACTAAATTTTACCGTTTACTACAAGTATTAGTTTATAATAATAATAATTTTGTGTGTGTGATTTTTTTTTTTCTTCTCGATAGGGGAATAGATTTCCTATTTTCTCATATATATATTAACGTGATGATAAAGTATGATTAATTTTCAAAAATTAGCAATTAATATGTGAAATGTGATTGGGCGTGCTAGTTATATAGTAAAACATTACCCTAAAATTATACTCTACACAAAATTATGCATGCCTTTACTACATAAAACTAAGTAATTATATAGTTTGTTATGAACAAAGAAATGAAAGAATTAATAAAATGCCTCTATTCATCAATGAACAGTTTATATCAATTCTCCATTTTAATTATAGAGCTAGTGTAGCGCCTGTCGAAATTCGACAGGATCATTTCATGTCCCATATTTTTTGTATACAATATAAAAAAATAATATGACAATTATTACAAAATATAAATTTTCAACAATTCATTAGAAAAAACACCAAGGTAGAATTATATTAGACAAAAAAATAAGTTAATAAAAGATGTAATCGAAGACATTCAATTTTTTTATGTTAATGCACCACTAGTATGTGTAATAGATTAATGATGAACATTTTAGGATGATGATCCGTAAGCGTACCATTTGAACGTAACATTTGTTGGCATTTATATATTACACATTGAAATTCTAATTGAATATATGAAATATGGCTTTTAAAATATAATTTGTTTGTGAATAATAAATATATTAAGTTATCGTATAATATGGAAATAAAAGATATGTACAAATTGTCATCAATATATGGAGATATATAATATATATATTGATTAAATTATTACCTAATATAGCCAAAACCACGAGAATTTAAAAATATACTCCAAAAATTTTCGGCACGCATTTCCACTGAAACCTAGTACGGGTTTCAAAATATAATTTTGAAGTATTTTTTCTTTTACGGGATACTACGAGTGTCGTACTATCCCTTAAAAGAAAAAATATTTCAAAATTATATTTTAAAACTCGTACTAGATATTGGTGGAAAAGCGTATCGAATAGTATTAGTGTCAAGAAATTGAGGACGGAGAGAGTAATTACAAAAATTACACAGTATTCCAGGTGTATTCTAGGTATGATTCATCATGCTTTCAAGTTTTGGCAGATTTTTACCGATTAACGTTAAGAAAGTAAATGTCATGCCCATTGCCAGCCGCAGGCTATCATGCATTTTTGAAAAGTCAGGAAACTACTATTCATTTTCTGTTCATTTACTCACACACGACACAATTGAAATCTATTTGTGTATTAATGGCAATTGGAAATTTATATAGCAAACAAATTTACTAAGATTCGCTAGCTCCACTTGTTGAATGTAGTAGTTGTATTCATAATCATGCGACTTAAATTCAAGCAAGTCGTCAAGTTATGTTAGCACAATATTGATCGATCATTTCATATGATTGTCTTTTGGAGTTTTTGGTAGTCTTCTCCCCTGATCCCTCTTCTTCACTTTGCGTTTTTTATGCCGTAAGAACTCGCACCCGATGCCTTAGACGATATGCACTGATGGGTAAACCTCGTCCGTGCACAATAGTCTACAAACCATATAGTGTTGGTGAACCACAGTTGAGAAGACATGAATAACAAACTTAGACTTATGGAGACACTGAATGAGCTTCAAACATGTGACCGTTTAGGCTAATAGACAATCCAATCTACAAAAACTATACATTTGTTGATACTTATATTTGTAAAATTTTACATTTATGGATAACACTTTTCATGCATGGCTATTTGCTGATGTGTTTAGATTGCGGTATTCCGTGTACAAATTGGAAGAAATAAACGTCACCCGTGGAAATTCTAAAATTCTAAAATTGGAGTACCATAAATTATCAATAATAATGACAATAATAGTATATTTTGAAAGACGATCCAAAATGAAATTATAGGCAAAGTTTTTAGGGAGTATTTTTCAATATTTATACTTATTTGGTGACGTATACAAAATATCTGAAAATATATACTACTGTACTATTTCCCATAGAATCACATGACATTATAATTTTGAAAATGTCGGTCACCAATACCATAACTTTAGTTTTTTTCGTTTTCTTATAATTTTTTTCCAATATAATAATCTAAATAGTATTACGGGTTTTTGCAAAATGTATATATATAAAAATAAATTGTTTTTATAAAAAGGTTCAGTGGTATTAACTATATACCTACTAGTATGTCAGTACATTAATGGTGCAATAATTGTGAATGCAAGAAAATGTACAAAGGGTAGATATATCCTCATAAATAGCAAGAATTAACGAGTGGGGCAAGATCATACGTATCTTGAACTTTACATAAGTACCTTTTTTTTTTCTTTGAATTTTTAATAGGTTTAAATTCAAATCCAAAATTAATTTTCCCGGCATTTGTATGAACATCTTAAAGTATAGTAGTTCATACAATATATGTGATCAACCGAACCTCTACGATGAACACTCTGCGTTGAATAAGTGTGCAATTGTATCATTGTAGACTTAATAATAATAATAATAATAATAATAATAATAATAATAATAATAATAATAATAATAATAATAATAATAATAATAATAATAATAATAATAATAATAATAATAATAATAATAATAATAATAATAATAATAATAATAATAATAATAATAATAATAATAATAATAATAATAATAATAATAATAATAATAATAATAATAATAATAATAATAATAATAATAATAATAATAATAATAATAATAATAATAATAATAATAATAATAATAATAATATAATAATAATAATAATAATAATAATAATAATAATAATAATAATAATAATAATAATAATAATAATAATAATAATACTAATAATAATAATAATAATAATAATAATAATAATAATAATAATAATAATAATAATAATAATACAACAGTCGTCTCCATTTTATATAAGCTACTAGCGTATCATATGCTAAAGGTCTTTAAACTATTTACTTGAACTAGTGTAGTGTCTGTCGAAATTCGATAGGAATCACTGTATATTGTAATTTAAAAATAAAATTAAAAAATAATATAATTATTTATTTTAAATTGATGAAACTATAAAAATTCATTTAAAATTATTAATATAAAATTATATCAAAGAAAGAGGCACATGAAGGACAATATTTTGCATTTAGCATTTGTAATATCAAGTCGCCCCGTTCACAATAATAAAAAAAATTAGATTAATAAAAGTTTTCAAGTAGTCCTATTTATTCAAATTTAATTTTTCAAGACGTTCGTGATACATGTAATAGAAAAATTAATTTAGAAGTAATATTATTTTTCAGGCAGTTTCATTTTGATGTCTAGCTGCCCATGTAATTGGAAAGGACAAGGTGGGGTAGCACTTCTTTGTAGTTGTACACATTTTGAATGTGAGACTGCGTATTGTTTGAGCCTCTAGACTCTCTATTGAGGGAGATTGAGAAAGTTTGTAACTTCTATTTGATTACCAAAATAATTTTTTTCGAATATTTATTTTAATACTACCTCCATCCCACCTAATTGTCCCATTTGCTTTTTGACATTTCGGCACGCTTTTCCACCGAAACCTAGTACGAGTTTTAAAATATAATTTTGAAGTATCGTTTCTTTTACGGGATACTATGAGTGTCATAGTATCCCGTAAAAGAAACGATACTTCAAAATTATATTTTAAAACTCGTACTAGGTTTCGGTGGAAAAGCGTGCCGAAATGTCAAAAAGCAAATGGGATAATTAGGTGGGATGAAGGTAGTATTATGTATAGAAGAATGGAGATAAAATGCATCGCTTATATACGTAATGAGACATGCTTAATTAGCAAAAAAACATATATTATCTACTAATATTTTAGATTCAACTTCTATAATCTATCAAAAATAAATTGAGAAGTTAGTATTTCTCGAATATTTGTACTCGGTTTGTAAGTCAAGACGCCGGTTGTTTATTGTAATAAAAAGAATAGGTCAAGCAGAGGTAATATTTTTCGGATCGTTATGTCGTCTCCGGTCGAATTTTGGTGTTAAATTCTTTCAGTTAGAAATCGTCAATTTTGATTTTCCTTTTTCCATTTTGTTGTCGATTTTTTTATGTTAGCCCCTCACATATATTTTGGCATCCTCATATTAGAGTTGGCTTCTATAATCAAAATCGAAAGGTTAGCATTTCTCGAATATTTGTACTCGATTGGTATCTATCCTCTCTTCCTTTTTTGAACTTACAACGTAATATCAAAATTAAAAATTGAAAGAGATTACATAAAGAAGTTTATTTTTAGGTGTGAGAGGTAGCATTCGCCCAAGAGTTATACTTGTTTTACATCTCAAATAACTCATTATTCGGGCCATTCAAGAATAAAAATAGGTAAATGTGAAATATCATTTCTTAGATAATATTGTTCATTTTATGTCAAGTTGTAATTATTTTATATCTCAAGTCGTTTATTTTTTGGAACGATATTCAAAGAGGTCAATTTATAATTAACACAATCTTTACAATCACGCGCTCTACATATATGTATTAAAAATTATTGCAATTCATAATTCGTACGGTCTTTGAAATTTTGAATACTATAATAAAAATGCACTCCATAATTAAAATCAACAATTGTAGTAGATTTTATTACTTTATTTTTACTGAAATTATTTTCGAAGTAAGTATAATTATAATTGTATTTATTATGAATGTTAAACCATCCGTTGTTTGGATATGAATCCGCCATTTGAAGGTTTCATTTCTCAAGTCGATTAGTTACATTCATTTTGAATACGAAGCCACCCGTTGTTTGGTTCAACCATTTGAAGGTAACATTTGTTAGCAATTGTATTTATTTCAAAAATTATGTCTCCTGTTGTTTGTATGAACTGTTTTGAAGGATAACATTTGTTGAATTGCATTTCTCAAGTCGAGTGGTTATATTCATTTTGAATATGAAATCACTCGTTGTTTAGATTATCTATTGAAGGTACAATATTTTCTCGGGTAGTGTATTCATTTTGAATTTTAAGCCGCTCGTTATTTGGTTCAACCATTTGATGGTAGCAGTTGTTTGAGTAGTTATATTAATTTTTAATATGAAGTTGTCCGTTATTTGGATTTATCCATTGGAGATATAATATTTATCGGGTAGTTGTGATCATTTTAAATGTCAAGCCGCCAACAGTTTGGCATGAGGGTAACATTTGTTGACAGATTTATTCATTTTTAATGTAATATTTTTTTGAAAATTACGTCACCTGTTGTTTTGTTGGGTTGCATTTCTCAAGTTGAGTTGTTATATTTATTTTGAATATGAAACCGCCCGTTATTTGAATTATCCATTTGAGATATAATATTTCTCGAGTAGTTGTGATAATTTTGAATGTCAATCCGTCAATTGTTTAGTCCAACCATTTGAAACTAATATTTATTGGCAGTTGTATTAATTCTTAATGTAATATTTTATGAAAATTACGTTGCCCGTTGTTTGGGTCAACTGTCTTGTGAGATAACATGTATGGTGTTGCATTTTTCAAGTGGAGTAGTTATATTTATTTTGAATGAAGTTGGATTATTCATTGGAGATATAATATTTATCAGGTAGTTGTTAGGGTTGTCAATTCATGCGTGTCGGGTTGTTATCGTGTCGATCTGACAACGACCCAACCTCTTATGTCGGGTTGTTAGGGCTACTCCCAAACGGCTATTTCCCCTCCCTCTATATACACACTATCACAAATCAATTCCCACACCTCAAAAATCATATACACTTCTCATATTTTTCTACAAAATCAAAAAAAATCTTTACCATTTCTCTATCAAATTTTCAAAAATGTCGATGGATGACGAGACGTTTCTCAAAATGTTGCGCTCTCAAGGCCAAGGTGGTTTCCCCAATCAGCCCAACAATGATACCCCCGACGATGATGATTCTCCCCCGTCACCGCCGCGGCTTACCAACCTCGGATTCGCAGCCTACGCGAGTCCTCCTGCCAAGGGGGTGATGGGTTTTTCTCCTGCCGGATATCAAGATGATTCCCCACCCGTCTTCGATCAATTCAGAACTCCGCCGTTTCGGGGTAGTCAAGGTGCGGCCTCGGATTTTCAAGGGCTAAATCTTTTGAACTCTTTCGAATCAGTTTCGAACGTTCGTCCGGCGCCCTGGAAGAAAGCAAGCGCATTAACGGTTGCGCCCTCAAAGACGGAGCCAACCGAGCGGACGAAGGCCGTACCGTACATTCCGGAGGAGTCGTCTCATCTAATCAAGGTGTGGTCTAGCATTTTCCAAGACTCGGGAGTTGGTGATCGACATACTGAAGTGATTTTCTGGGACAAGATCGTCGATAGGTACAACATGACGATACATCTTATCGGCTACAAGCCCAGAAACAAGAAAATGCTGAAGGGGCATTACCAGCGGATGATGCCCAAATGCAACAAATTTCATGACATCTACGCTGATTGTGTGAGGAACTGGAAGAGTGGAGAAGACTCAAAGGACGTCTTCAACAAAGCCTTGAGCGCTATACTGATGAAACAAAATAAGCTTTCCAATATGGGAAGACTTATGAAGAGCTGCTGAAATTGCCCAAGAATAATCTCTTTCGTTCCATAAAAAAATGAAAGGCACAGACGGATCCTCCAACTCGAGCAATCCTGACGCTGAAGCTGCAGAAGAGGATGGCTATTTTGAGGAACTCCCCCACCCGATGGGGAACAAAAAAGCTCTCGCCCAACGAAGGAATAAAGGAAAGGGCAAACAAGCTGAGAAGCCGATTGACTTGGAGGACATTCCTGAAGGAGCCGAACAACAGTTTTGACAATCAAATGTCGAAGTTAATCAGACGTACCTTTCGATTGCAAAGAAGAAGGAGGCCGTCTAGGAGAAAAAAAAAAGCAACTTTTTTTGGGCAAGCTCATGAGCACATATAGCAAGATGTTCGCCACTAATACCACACATATGAGCCCGGAGCAGCATCAGCTCATGTTGGGTAAACTGTGGAGTATGATCGAGAAATAGACAGCTAGTTGAAATGTATTTTTTTTTTAATTGATGTATTTTGTTTCCATTTAATAAAAAAAAAATTCAAAAACAAATTGTTACGTTTTTAATTTGAAATAAAAATAATTAAATAAATAAAATCAAAATAAAATGAATTAAAAAAGAAATCGAAAATCGAATAAATAATTAATTAAAAATAAGAGAGAGCCCGGGGGAGGGGCTTGCGGCTGAAGACGATTTCTGGAGAGAGCCCCTCCCTGCCGGAATAGTGCCGAGAGCCCCTAAAAGGGGCTCTCGGCTGGAGATGCTCTTACGATATACTACGACTGTCAGAGTATTCGGTAAAAGAAAAAAAAAATTCAAAAATCCATTTTAAAACCATCATCAAGAAGCGTGGAAAAACGTGTCAGAATTGCCAAAATGAAATGTAGCCTATTAAATGAAATAGAGGGAGTAATAAATAATTTAATATGTTTATATATTGATAATTTTTTTTATTCTAATCCTATATAATATGGAGATATAAGATATGTATGTGGAGATGGATATATATTATAATATGGTATATTTTAATTAAATTATTGACTAATAGGCAAATTTAATTAGATTAAAATATTAATTAGGCAAAATTATGAGAATTTAGCAAAATAATCAAGAAAAATCGTGGTTGATCGACTTTTATTTTGCTATTATATATATATAGATATAGATATAGATATTAAGGATAATTGCTACTTAATATAATTTCCCTTCAAACGCCTAAGTGCTTGTTTGGTAGAATAGGGGGGATAAGAAATTTTTTCCTAGTAGAATAGTAAACCATGAGATAAACAATGATAACACCAACAAATATGGATAGAGCCTACTTGTTTGGTAGAAGCGATTAAAGCATGATAAAGAGTCAAAATTGCATTGTTCTAAAAAAAAATCAAAATTGCAAATCCTAAATTCACCCCCAATTAGAAACCCTAGCAGCAGAAGGGTGGAGGGCAGAGGCATGGATGGTGAGGAAGGCGGCAGCGTGAGGAAGGTTGTTGAAGGAGGAGGCGGAAGGGTTGCAGCTCCGACGGCGAGAGGAACGCGCAGGGTTGCAGCTTCGACGGCGAGAGGAACGCGCAGTGTTGCAGAGGAACGCGCGGCCGAGTGAAGACAGAGGCCGGAGGACTAGCAGCTCCGACGGCGAGAGGGTGGAGGAAGAGGCGGCGGCGGGTGGGTCTGAGTTGCAGCGGCGCGGAGGAAGGTTGTTGAAGGAGGAGGCAGAAGGGTTGAGATGAAAGGGTAGGGGTCTTCTTCACTGTTGACCCAGGAAATTCAAAACGGGGGGGAGGCCGGGATTTATTTTCCCATTTGAACAGTATTTTGCCCCGGGCCATTCAATAAATCTCGGGCCCATCTAAAATCTGTATCTAGTCTACCAAACAAAAGATTAACCATGATATATGGTTATATCCTGGTTCTATCCTAGGATTTCCGGCCTACCAAACACACCCTAAGTATATATATATAATATGCCTTAACAATATACTACGTATATTCCAATTCGAGTACATAATTATGAGCATAAAAGTAGCACGAATTAATTATTAAAAATATTAGCCTGAAGATTTCAGCAGGCCAAAATCATGTCTACCTCATGAGCGTAATTATAGCCCTATAATCTCAAATTATTTGTACTAATAATTGTTTAATTATTTAGGATTAAAATACATTAATTAATAGATAAAAGCAACGAAGAAAGTAATCAGGCCATAATGATGATGCAACATGCAGACTCCAACTTGCTCTATCTTTCCAACATTTCAACGTCCCGTCAAAATCTTGCTAATCAAATAATAACAAGGTGTCTTCGCCTTTATCCCATTATTTATGGCCATTTTCATTTGATTGATATTTCACGCACGTATTTTCATTGAAATTTAGTATGAGTTTTAAAATATAATTTTGAAATATTGTTTTTTTTATGGGATACTATGAGTGTCATAGTATCCCGTAAAAAAAATGATACTTCAAAATTATATTTTAAAACTCGTACTAGGTTTCGGTAGACATGCGTACGCGAAATGTCAATCAAATGAAAGTGACCAAGTATAGTGGGATGAAGGTAGTAATTATACATGAATTAATGATATATTGGTGTATTTTATTTTAGATGTACTAACATTTAATGTTATCATTTGCGTAGTATTTAAGCAGTCTCGATTCTCAAATTAATTAGGGATGGCTTCATTTTGAAGGCTCCCGAAAAAAACAAAAAAAAAACTACTACGGAGTAATTTAATGCGTAAATTAATTAATTGAATTTCAAAAATTGATACTATTAGAAGTTTTGGGGAACAACATCATTCCTAATAATAAGCTTGATAATGATACCATATATAATTAAGTTCGACACCTGAATGTAACTTAATTTCACATTTCCTAACAATCACTGCACTACTGCAATAATGAAATCAATAAATAAGACGTACCTATTTTCTTCATTATGGATCATACAGTATATAAAAAAAACGAGTATTATCATTTAACGCGTATAAATAAATACTAAAAAAAAGAGAGAGAATAAAATTCCAAATCAAATAAATCAATACTCTATATTTTTATAAAAAAAACAAATCAAGAAAATGTGGAGAGAGGAGAGAGAGAGAGAAGAACAGTTGGCAAGCAATGCAAAATTGGAGTGCTTGCTTTTGAAATAAATCATCACCATCTCCACCACAATCATAGCTGCTCAAGGAAAAAGGAGAATTGTTTCCTAATAAAAAGCAGAAATTCAAAGTTACTCTTCTTTTCTTCTTCCTCTTCCCCTTCCCCTTCCCCCCACTACCACTGAAGTTTAAAGAGAGAGAAGATTCTGATCTGATTCAATTCAAGAAAAAAAAAAAGAAGGGGGAAAGAGAGAGAAAGCAAAAGGGCAAAATTCATTCATTCAATCTCAAACAACCCATCATCTTCAAACTTTTCCCTTTATCGATTTCGAAACCTTGCTCCATTTCAATTTGTTATTTTTCCGTTCAACCTTGGCTACCTAACTCCACCTTCAAATCCAATAATCAATAATCAATAATCATCACCCCTTTTAGACTTCCAACAAAACACAATCATTCCATAAGACCCAGAACCCAGAAAGTTAGCCTCATTTTTCTGGTCTGCATTTTCACACTGCACCCAAGTCAAAACCCCTTTTTCCCAGCTTCATGAATCTGTCTTGAATCATTCCGTTTCCCCTTTTTTTTGGCTGAGATTGAGATTCTTGTTCTTTAGTGAACCGAGATATGGCCGTTGAGAAACCCAGCTCCAAAGGCCAAGCATGGTGAGTGAGCTCAAGCTCCCAATATCTGCATCTCTTGCATTTGCATTCAACCTGTTTGATTATATTCCTCTTCACATTTTTCAGGTTCTGCACCACAGGCTTACCCAGCGATGTGATAATCGAAGTTGGTGACATGACTTTCCATCTCCACAAGGTTAGATTTCTTCTTCTTCTCCTTTTTTTTTTTTACATCTTCAAAAGCACCTGAAGATTCACATTGTTCTTTCTGCAGTTTCCTCTGATGTCGAAAAGTCGAAAGCTTCACGAGCTGATTACGGAGCAAGAAAAGAGCCAAGAAATCCAGAGAACCGCGAGGAACAGAACGATCTCTGAGACCGACCAGAATTCCGACAACGACGTTGCAGAGAAGCAAGAAGAAATCCAGGAAGAGGACGAGAATGAGGAAGACGACGACGACCACTGTCACATCACGCTCCCAGATTTCCCGGGCGGCTCCGATTCTTTCGAGACCGCCGCCAAGTTCTGTTACGGCGTCAAGATCGATCTCTCCGCCGCCAACGTCGCCCCCCTCCGCTGCGCCGGCGAGTATCTGGAGATGACGGAGGAGTATTCCGAAGAGAATCTGATTTCTAAAACGGAAAGATTTCTCTCTCAGTCGGTCCTCAAGAATATCAAACTCTCAATCAAAGCTCTCACCTCCTGCGAAGGTCTGCTGCCCATGGCGGAGGAGTTAGGCATCGCTCAGAGATGCGTGGAAGCGATTGCGACGAAAGCCGCCGCCTCCGATCCGTCGTTGTTCGGCTGGCCGATGACCGACGGAGTTACGAACAACACCATTGATGAAGCTAATCCGCGAAGAAAGTTCAACAGTGCTACGAGAGGTGGAGCTGCGGCGGCGGAGTCGTGGCTGGAAGAGCTAGGTTTTTTGAGCTTGCCGTTGTTCAAGAGCTTGATTTTCGCCATGAAATCTTTGGATGTGAGCGGCGAAATAATCGAGAGCTGCTTGATTCACTATGCCAAGAAGTACATTCCCGGAATCTCGCGGACGAACCGGAAACCGCCGCCACCGTCGTCGTCCGGCATTGCGCCGACGGAGAACGACCAGAGAGAGCTGCTGGAGACTATAATTTCGAATCTCCCGAAGGAGAAAGCCTCGCGCTCTGCTTCCAACGGCACGAGGTTCTTGTTCGGATTGTTGAGAACTGCGTACATTTTGAATGCCTCTGAGGCCTGCAGATTAACATTGGAGAAGAAGATCGGATTACAATTAGAGATGGCGACGTTAGACGATCTGTTGATTCCGAGCTACTCTTATTTGAACGAGACTTTGTACGATGTGGAATGCGTGGAGAGGATTTTGAGCTATTTCCTCCATGGAATATCTGCAACTAGAATTGACGGAGAAGACGACATCACCGGCGTCAGATCTGCGGCGTTGATGCTCGTCGGAAAATTGATCGACGGTTACTTGTCGGAAATCGCATCCGACGCCAACTTAAAGCCGGAAAAGTTCTACGAGCTCGCCGTCGCGTTGCCGGATCACGCTAGGCTCTTCGACGACGGTCTCTATCGAGCCGTTGATGTTTATCTCAAGGTAATTAATTAATTCATTGATTAAAAAAAGATGTGTTTGCTTTGCGTTTATCGATTGAATTAATTTATTAATTATGAATTTACGCGAACTCTGTCAGGCGCATCCATGGATTCCGGAGGCGGAGAGAGAGAAAATCTGCGGAGTTCTAGATTGCCAGAAGCTGACGCTGGAGGCGTGCACTCACGCCGCACAGAACGAGCGGCTGCCGCTGAGGGCGGTGGTGCAGGTGCTGTTCTTCGAGCAGCTTCAGCTCCGCCACGCCATCGCCGGAACTCTGATCACCGCCGACGCGGGGGCAGGAGCAGAGGGCGGACGGCTGTCCAGCCGCGGCGGAGAGGAGGAGGAGGAGGACGAGGACGAGGACGATGACGACGAGGAAGAGAGGGCGGTGGCGCTGGCGGCGCGGACGCCGGAGGGGAGCACGAGCACGTGGGTGGCGGCGGTGAGGGAGAACGAGGTGCTGCGGTCGGACATGAATAGCATGAGGACGCGGGTGCACGAGCTGGAGAGGGAGTGCAGCAGCATGAAGAAGGCGATAGAGAAGATAGACAAGGGGGACCCACGGGGACACGTGGAGAAAGGCGGTTGGCGGGCCAAGCTCGGGTGCAAGTTCAAGACCCAAGTCTGCGATTCACACGAACCCACGGTGATCGACACTAGGAGGCCCCGCAGTCACCGCCGGGAACATTAGCGAAACCCCCCCAAATAAACTTAAATTCTTCATTTTTTTTGGCCCCCACCACCTTTTGTTTTTGTTTTGTGTGAATACTGTAGTAGTAATTTAAGATTTAATTTCTTCATTAATTTTTTCCCCCATGTTTTGTTATGTTTGAACAGTATTGTTCTATTAATTCCTAAGGGTGTGTTTGGTAAAGAAGATGAACCAAGATGAACCAAGATGAGAGAGATCATCTTGGTTCATCTCACTGTTTGGTAACCAACTAAAATAAACTGGAGGGCCCGAGATGAATACAAGGCCCGTTGATATTTCACTGTTCCGCCTTGTTTAGTCATCTCACGTTTTTGGTCGGATGAGGTGAACTCATTAAAACAGTAACACAATACTTTCTCTCTCTTACCATTTTACCCTTATGTATTTATACGATTTTAAATAATAATAATAATAATAATAATAATAATAATAATAATAATAATAATGTAATAAAATAATAATAATAATAAATAAATAAATAATAACAATAATAGTAATAATAATAATAATAATAAATAATATATAATGTATAAATAATAAATAATAATAGTAATAGTAATAGTAATAGTAATAAATAATATCAAATAGTATAATAATAATAAATAATAATAATAATATAATATTAATAATTTAATAAAATAATAATAATAATAATATAATGTAATAATAGTAATAGTAACAATTATAATAATAGTAATAATAATAATAAATAATAAATAATTTAATAATAATAATAGTAATAATTATAATAATAACAAGAATAATAATAATAAATAATAATAATAATAATAAATAATAACAATAATAGTAATAATTATAATAATAACAAGAATAATAAAAAAATAACTCAACAATATAATAATAATATAATAATAATAATATATTAATAATAATAATAAATAATAACAATAATAGTAACAATTATAATAATAACAAGAATAATAAAAATAATAACTCAACAATATAAAATAATAATAATATATAATAATAATAATAATAATAATAAATAATAATAATAATAATAATAAAGGGTACTATTTAATCTCAACGATAAAAAGTGAAATCGGTAGGGGTATTTAATAAGGGTAAAATAGTCAATTTAAATTTTAATCTAGAGTTTTGCAATTTGTACCAAACACAATATGATATCATCCGGGTCTGAATTTTTTGCTACCAAATGGTGAGATGAATGATTCATCTTGACACTATTCATATGAGTCATCTTGAGATGAATCATCATTCTTCATCTTGAGATGATTACCAAACGCAGCCTAAGTCTAGTCATTTTGTAAGATTTGATTCACACAAAATTGTAATGCATGTAGAGAGAGAGAAGTGATGAATGAGTTTGGCAGGTAGCAAAAAATAGAGAGTAGTGGGTCACTGCTTTTGAGATGTTTTTTTCTGGTTCAAAAGACAAAGCAGCAGGTAGTGGGAGAGTCACCAGATTTTTTTTAATTTAAAATTTCAAATAAAATATTTGTACTTGACAAACTTTGGATGGTTGCTGGCATGTTATTTTCTCATTGCGAAAGCACCATGATTTAGGCCCAAAAGCCCCACATTTTGCTACTTGGGTACTGAGTACAGATATGCATATATAGTTGCTTACATATAAGGAGTAGTATTTTCCTAGTGATGGTAAAGGTCTATAACAAAATAGCGTTTTTATGTGAAACAAAGCAGCTTGGCTGGATTATGTTTTCTCTTATTGCAGTATTAATGCCAAAAGGGAACATGAAAACTATGCTACTAGCTTTTTAGCTACTCATTTCATTATAAACACTTACATCACTACTGAACTCGCAAAAAGTTTTCCCCTTTTTTTAAAATCTCTCTCTACACTTATTCACCCACCAGTCCACACACATGAGATTTTCTTTTTATTGCCAATTGTGAAGTAAAGCTAAATTAAGTTGATTTTCTTTAATTTAATTTTCTAATTGTGAAGTTTCTTTTTATAGAGCATGATAGCGCCATGCAACTCTCGTGTCTATATTTATACATTTATTGTTCAAGTTAATACATAAATAAACAAATTATTTATATTAAGCAAATATATTTGCATCTGATTTATTTTTGCATGTACGTACATGCTTTTTGTTGTATGATTATTTCGGGAGCTTCGAAGCTGGGAACGTTCCCATTGGGAACGGACAATCGCAGCGCTACACGTGGAAATTAATTTTATTTTATATTTATTTTTCACAGAGTGCAATATTTCTGCTTTTCCAAATTCCTAGGTAGTTTCGGTTCCTCTGCTCCCTTCTGAAATTCGCAGAAACAGTTTGATAGGTTTACTGCTGAATAAGAAATTTATTATATACATTTTTTAAAGTTTGGACGTATAATTAAGTATTTGTTACACACACACACATATATATATATATATATATATATATATTGTGTATATATATATATTTTTGTTAATGTTTCGACTTATTAATGAAAATACAAACTCATAAATTTAATATAGAAACAGGTATATTTATTTAAATCTTCAGAATTTAATAATTTATATTGTCTACTAACATATAAAGGTGGAAAATTAATTAAGTGTTAAAAAAAAAACAATCCAGTAAGTAATTTTCATTTTTAAATTTCTGGTAATTCTTATAAAAAGAAAAAATAAAGCAAATTTACATGCGGGAATTTTAATTTTTTGGAATTTAAGAAATCTAAGCAAAGGACACCATTCTTTCAACTGTTGCATTTAGTGTTGATGTGACACCGTACGACTTCCGTTTTTGAATCGTTTGAACGAAATTAAAAATTTAAAATTAAATGTTTTTGGAGACTCATAACAAGTCAT
The DNA here is from genome assembly GCA_001642375.2 of Mentha longifolia. Taxonomy (NCBI): domain Eukaryota; kingdom Viridiplantae; phylum Streptophyta; class Magnoliopsida; order Lamiales; family Lamiaceae; genus Mentha; species Mentha longifolia. The sequence continues at coordinate 21,506,267 of CM038115.1, forward strand.
TACAGAAGAAGAAGAATATAGAATAGTTTGAGGAAAAATTTCTCTGTGAAAGCAACTAAATGTGTGACGATTTGCCGGCTCAGCCGGGTCATGGATCCAAGAAGTGCAAGAAAAGGAAGGACGAAGATTTGAGTGGCGTTCGTGAGACTGAAGAGGTTGAAGGTGAGCTTTGTTTGTTTTTTGAAAATAAGAAGCGGATAAATGGTTTTGTTGCAAACTTTTTGGGGCAATTACTGGTGAGAAAACTTCATTTATTGTGGTGGGGTTTAAACTTTTTGGTTGAAGCTTCATTTATTGCAAAGAAAAGCATTTTTTTGGTTTTTATTTTTATTATTATTCTGCTGTCAGTTAGGAGTTGAAAAATCCGAAATAAATAAAACAAGACAAGATGTGGCCAAAAATTTAAAAATGGCTCTAAATGATAGTGCGCGGTCGTTGGATGGAAACGACCGCTATTCTCCAAATTGAATCGAATCGGCACAACGTTTACTAGCCACCTAAATTGAATCAAATTGATTATGCGCACGAGCGGTCGTTGGAACACAACGGTCGCTGTATTTGAGTGCGTATTTTATTTATTTAGTACTGCTTGCTTACATGAATATTTTTGCACATATGCAGGTACCAGTATTAGCCAACGTTCGTCACTGAAACGTATAGTTGAACTCTTAAAGCAAAACTTGGATTACGCAAATCAAAACTTGTTCAAACAGTCTTGTTTTGGACACTTTTTAAAGTTTAAAGATTTGATATTTCAAGGTCCTCTAATCTTGTACTTGCTGCGTAAAGTTGATTATTCTAGACGTGGAGAAGGAGTTCTAAGATTTAATGTGAATGGAATGGAAGCTACTTTCGGGCCCGAAGAATTCATGGCCATAACAGGATTATCCTTCGGGCCTCATCAAGAACTCCCTACATCATCGGACTTGTACAATAATCAATTCCCGTCGAGAACAAGTATTTTGTTGAAGGATTTGGAAAATCAATTCAAGAAGGTGTCTTCTCATTCGGCTGGTGGGGGTGAAACGACCCTGAAACTTGCGTTAAATGTCTTCATGTATGGTGCTCTGCTAGGTCGAGGATTTGTCAAACATAAGCTGAACCTGAATTATTTTCACGTTGTTGACAATCTTTTCCATTTTAACTCATATCCTTGGGGTCGAGAGTCATATGATTACATGGTGAATGAGTTTCTGGATTCAGCATTTCGGTTAAACAATTATCCTAACAATAGGAAGAAGCATGTAGTAGTTGTGAATGGTTTTATGCTAGCACTTCAAGTCTGGGCGTTTGAAGTGTACCCTGAGATTGGAAACAAATGTGGCGTCCGTTTTTCCAAGTTCGACCTTGCTGCTCCTCGTTTATTCAGATGGGAAAGTTATAAGAGCATCTGGTATAGCTCGTTTAAGTCCTTTGTGACCAGCACTCCGCCTACAGAGATGGTGTGTTAGTCAAATAATATCAAATTTTTAATAGCATTTTCTTATTTCAGCTCATATTTAGTTTACTTACTGAATATGTTCCAGGAAGCCTTTAAGTTTTCCAGCCATGAGGAAAAACTTGTACGCGATGCAATGCCGTACAATAAAAATTTCAGGTCTCTTGAGAGTCGTGCGCTCGATAAATCAATCACTGGAATTCTTGGACCTACTAGGAGGAAGTTGATGTTTGGGAATACGACTTTTGATGAAGGCCTTCTCGTGGGTGATCCATGCCCTGTGTCTGATGTGTTTCATCCGTTACTATATCGCGCCGATGACCTTAAGTCAATTGATAACTACGTCAAACTCAAGCCGTACACATCGGTACATAATTTTATCACTTCCTCAATCTTTCATAGTGATATTGTTGTATCATTTCATTTGCACAGATTGAAAGCGTTGTTCCTTTCTAATAAAAAAAAATGATTGATCTGAATATTTATTTTATAACAGCCTAGTACATCTGCTCATGATTCTGCCACGTACATGTTGGCTTCAATTGCCACTCGTTTGGATGGTTGGCTGCAGAATTTCATAGAAGTCAACCGGTTTCGGAATTCTGATGCACTTCCATCCAAAGCATTCTTAATTAGTGCAATTTCACACTTGATAAAAGCAGTTGAAACTGTGAAAGAAGATGTGGAAATAAATGGTGGAAACATTCTGAAGTCATATGATCTGAACTCGGGAAATCATCAAGATGGTGAGCCCTTTCTTGAACCAATGTTCTCAGCAGAAGCCGAAACAGCACATGAAACGAAATTTAATTCTGAATGGATTAGTCAACACTTTGAGCCATCCCCAATAGATGTTAAGGCAGAGGAAAAATCTCAAGTTGCTTCCTTATCATACAAGGAGCATCCATCTGAAAATGGCAGAGATTATTTAGGCGAATTTCCAAGCACTGCTTTTATGTCACCTGCCACGCATGCCTCCTCGAGCCAGAACCAGGGTTCTAATCACCCAATCATGCCCTCACCAAATAATTCGAGGTCAACAATGAAGTTCAGTCCCATGCAGAAATACGCTCCTGATCGTATTCAGCCCTTTCGTGATTGGTATAATGATGCAATAATGAAGCTGAAGTAAGTAATACATTTCAAAGTATTCAGTATATTCACTTATTGATTAATCCTAATATATTCTTGTTCAATGGATCAGCGATCAAACCTTTCGCATTCCATTACAAGCTGTGAGGACTGTTGACTTACAATGGGTACGCGAATTATTGGATTCAGATAAGAAGGAAGAGCTACCCATGATGTCAGATGAGGTTACCACTTTGAATTATGATATTTTCACTAAATTATGTAGAGTGTTATTGTACTGCATTATTACACACTAATGTTATTTTATTTTATTATTTCATGCAAAAATATGTGCAGCACTGCGATATTTTGCTTAACCTCCTCATTTTTAAATCACAACGCGTACCTGATATGTTCAACTCTCAGTGGTGTTGTGTCGAACACTGTTTTTGGGTTAGTTTTCTTCTTGAAAAAAATAAACAACGAAAATCATTAACTGCCATGCCCTTTTTTAAACTGTTCCCTCATTTATGATGTGTTGTAGGACAAATGCGTGGGAGGTAATTTTGATGCCTCATCCACCTTGCTTATGAAGTATGTTCTTGGTGAGTTGCCCCTTGAAGGCTCCTTACCTTGGTGCGATGCGAGGGAGGTTTATGGGATTGCTCATGTCAGTGGTATCCATTGGGTTGCTTACCGCATTGATTTGGTTGGCGAAATGATTATTGTGTATGATTCCTTGTTGAAGTTGAGTTGTTGGGAGCGAACGAAGTCACAATTTTGCAATATGTCCTGATTTATCCCACGTCTGTTGCTCCTTGCTCGAACGGAGAGTGAAGGCTTCCACAAATTTAAAAACATGACTGAGTGGTCTGTTGTGCCATCAGCAGTGGCGCCACCTCAACAGGAAGGAGGTAGGGATTGTGCGATAATGGCCATCAAGTTCATCGAGAGCTTTGCTAGCGGTTTTCCAATTGACCAAATTAAAGCTTCCAAATGCTCGAGCATGAGGCTTTACTACTGTGCCCAGTTGTTCAATTCCGGAATCTCGATGAGTGATGTTCCTTCTGTTCTACCAAATTGATCATGGCTTATGTTATCTAGCAGCTAGGTTTTTGCTAACATATTTTGATTAGAAGATATAATATCCTCTGACTAGTGACAAACACTTATGACCCTTTCAGATGGCTGTTGACATTTTGGTTGAGGATATATGTCTTGTTCTCTATGATTGCCTTGTATTTTGTACTATGGATGTTGGAGAAGGCATCCTTCAAATGAATGAACTTCTATCTTGGAAATATCAAATATATTGACTCTCTAACATGTCTTTTCCATTAGTATATTGTATTTTTTGTACAGTTTTTCTAGAGGATTTATCATTTTTAGCTTTGGGCATTGAGCAACAGCTATTAACATCGACCGTTGTGTTAACTAGGACAAGTTTCTATTAGGGTGCAGCGGTCGCTGAAGTACCCATGTTTATTTTGCCAGACAGCGGTCGCTGCCTTAATCGTAAACTATACAGCATTGATGTAGTAAAACAAAAGAAATAAATTATTTTGTTAACACTCTTGGATAGAATGAAGTAAGCATCACATAACATAACAACCCACAACGTAAAACCTTCAAATATGCCAAACTCAACGTGGTAAATTAAAAACAGATGTCCAATTAGCCTATGAATAAATAGCCGAAATGTCTTGGTGATGGTTCATAACCACTCGGCATGTCACTGTGTTGCCTGCATTCATGTCATTGAAAATATGAGACAAGCAAGAAATAAAAAATTGATATTCTGAGGAGAGTAAAAATAATCAAAATGGAACTGGACAAATCTTACATGAATACGAGACACATTGAGGTCACATGAGTCATTTGTGGCATACTCAAGGCTCTCGTCTCTTGATCCAATGCGGGAGTTAGATTTGTGCCTCGACTCTGCATGTGTTTTGAAAATTTGAGTTCTTAAAACCATATTAATAATATTGAATGATCTGGAACTTAAAAATCAATTTAACAATATGACAAACATACTTGTCGATATACCGGGACCCTTCTTCGTTTTAGCCCTCTTGCTCGACGCATTATCATTATCCTCATAGCGATCTTTCACCTTCAAAGGGTTCAAGAATTGGAAATTTGATTGTTCGGAACCTGGCATCGGAGTAGGTTGTGACTGTGGCACCCCACCGCGCCGTAATACTGCTAGACCGTGTTTTTGATACTGGAGTTGCTGATAAATAAACCTCTGAAAAATGATGGAGTCCTTTGATTCAGCGGCCATAGCAAACTGTTCCCTCATCACCACATGCACAAAATCCATATGAGGAGTCGTCTTGTCTGTTGGATGTTGCGGACCAACAGGTTGTGTATCGATTCTCTTTGTAGCTTTGGTCCATCTCTTCAAGATAAACATCTCAGGCATTGTTCTCACGTTTCTCACAATATAGACTCGTAATATATGGCGACAGATTATTCCATGGCTTTCCCACATATGACATGAACACTGGGCGTGTTTGGTGATTGGATCGAATATTATTGTCCTTGCACGGGCAGTTGTGTTTCCGCTCCTAATTGCCTTGAACTCCATCTTCCCATCACCTAGCAAGTGTACATTATCCGAGTCCACTTCAACATTTAATGCTTCAGTCAGTTGGGTCTCAAACTTCTTGAAAATGGAACGAGTGTATAAGGTAGCTGCTTGAATGAGCAAACTGTTTTGTTTCACAAATTGTCCTGGAAGCCAGATGCATGCAGTGTCCTCAGCAGCTTCCATCTCTCGCCATCGTGATTGTATCTTCTCGTAAGCTGTTGCAAATTCAGAAAGTGAGTTTGATGACCTGCTGAAAGCCTTCAGAACCCTATTTGTACCCTCGCTCCTCGTAGTTGCATGCATCCCCGCAGTGAAAATATGTTGGGTAAAGACCGAAGCCCATCGCCGCCTAAGCGAATAAATGTCTCGAAGCCATTTGCCTTGTTCCGGGCGGACATGAGTAGCCATCATTTCAGTCCATAGATCGTCAAACTCTGCTTCTGTCTCAACTCCGTTCATACACTTATACCACATTCTTTTAAACTCTACATTCTTGTTCAACGATCCAAAATGTTTTGTTGCATTATTGTTGATATGCCACTGACACAGACGATGTGTAGCAGAAGGGAATTTTTCATCAATCGCATTCATCAAAGCTGCACACTGATCTGAGAAGATTACCCTGGGTTGTTTCCCCTCCATGGCTTCTAGGAAAGTGTCAAGGAGCCAATGAAATGTTTCTGTCTTTTCATTGGAGAGGAATCCGATGCCAAACATGACATTTGTGCTGTGATGATTCAAGCCCACAAATGGAGCACAACTCAAGTTGTACTTGTTGGTTTTATAAGTTGTGTCAATGGATAGAATGTCACTGAATCTAAGGTAGTCATTGAGGCTCCTTGTATCCCTCATGAAAAAATGCAGCAGCCGGCCTTCTTCACTATATTTTGCCTTCCAGAAGAAGCAGGGTTCCTCGTTTGACTTCCTATTGAAGTACTCCAATAAAGCCACGGCATCCCCATTTTCATTCGAGGTGCCACACATTTTTTCACGGCGAAGGTGATCGTATACATCTTTCCTGATGAATCCAACGTTACTTGCTCCCCCGCATTCTGTTTCCATAAATCTACAAGCTACGTTGATGGGAATGCCGACTAACCGCATAGTCTTTAGTAAACTCTGCCTCTCTTCGGTTAAGTGACGGTGAGCTCTTAATAAGTACGTCCGGTCCGCCGGTACTAGCTGATGATTGTGCTCTTTACAAAATGCCGTAATTTTGAACCCTCCATCTAAAGGGTGCACTTGTATCTTTGCTGTGCATTCCGTCCGAGTCACCTGTTTTCGAAATTTTGCTAGTTTTTTTCTTGAGTTACTAGTGTTGTTGGGGGTTCCCACGGCCGAACAGAGAAACTGTTTCCACCTCAATTTTTGTGTGTTGCCCATATAACGTTGACCTCCTCTACGTACTGAGAATCCCTTCAATCTTCCATATTCACAATAAAGAAGGTACGCGTCCTCAAGCTCTGGAACAACGCAGTTAGTTTCGAACTTATCCTCAAACTGGGTAATTACCTCGGTTAGAATGTCCTCTCCACCTTGTGATGGAGCATCGTCCTTTACACCTATGGTTTTGTAGTTTTCTTCAACAGCAGAATGCTCCTCCTTCTTTATAGCCGAATAAGTTCCTCTGCTAACTGATTCATTAGAAGTACTGATGCTAATCGAATCTGACCCAGCTTCTGCAGATGTCCAATCTAGTCCTAATGCTTCCCTCATCCCATAACGCATAATACCCCCCTTCATTTGAAGCTACAATAAATCGTACACAAACCGATTCAATATCATTCTTTAAATGAATTATCAACTATAAATTAACTGGTTTTATAAGGTGGAACCGAAATCAATGCGTTAATCAACAACTAATTCATAACTTCAATATCCCAATTCTGAAAATACCTTAAATTGGTTGACGCCAAATTGAAGCTTGAAAACTCTGACGACGCAGATAATCGCAGAAACTCGTCCACTGTTGGGCAGAATGGGAATGTAATTTGGGGTTTGCTTTGCTGATTCCTCCGGAACGCGGGGAAGACGAAAGTCTTTGCACTGCAATAAGCACTGGTTGTTGTGATTTATTTTTTTCTCCCCAATTATTGGTAACCTAAATTAAATAATTTAGTAGTATAAGAGAACGATATGAAGAACAGAAAACCCGCTGAAAACGGTGTTTGACTTAAAACACAATACGGCGTCGTCTAGTGCGAAACTTTTTCATTTTGGGAAATTGTGAACTGCGATCTCTTTGGAAGCCCGATCGCTGATTGTTAGTTCATATATTGCAATTTTAACGAATAATTTAAAGGATAATATAATTATTTTATTTAAATTGACAAAAGTGCACAAATTTAATTACAAATATTAATATGAAATTATATCAAAAGAAAAAAGTAAATGAGAGAAAATATTTTGCATTTTTAACATTATATATTTGCAATAACAGGCCATCCATTTTATGGTAATATTCAAATATTAATTTTCAAGACATTTTCATACATATAATTAAAAAAAAAAAAAAACAAGATTCAAAGTGATATTATTTTTCAGTCATTTTTATTTTGAGGGTAACATTTGTTCAAAGTAGTTGTATTCATTTTGAATATGAAGTCGCATGTTATTTGGATTATCCATTAGAGGTATAATATTTTTCGGGTATTTATATTGATTTTGAATGTCAAGCCGTTTGTTGTTTGATTCAACCATTTGAGAGTTACATTCGTTGACAGTTGATTAAGGGATAATAATCATAACGGGGCAGAAGAATAACAATAGGCATTTACTTTGAAATGTCACCAAAATACTCAAAACATAATTGGCACTATATTTATACGTCTAATGTGGACTTAATCTCCACTTATAGTAATATAGTAACGAGAGTAACAACAGTGGGCAAATAATAATAGAAATTGAGTTTATTTCTATATTAACAACAGTTATGAATTATAAATTGAATACTAATAATTATAATTATAATTATAATATTGACATTTAAGGGATCCAATAAAAAGAGTTACGCAGCGAACGCGCTCAAATAGCGGTCGATGTGTAATCTCAAAAATCCCGCCCAAATTTTGGCTCAAATAAATAGATAATAGTCCTTTTAATCTCTTATCTCGCCTTTCTAGAAACCCTAGCGCCTGTCTTCGTCTTCGCAAATCAGTCTCCCTTTACCGGATTCAGCCACCGCCGCGTCTCTGCAAACGCCAGCTCTTTGTGGACCATGCCGAGGACCAAGTGTGTGAATGTTGAAATCCCACTTCGCGACAACGAACCCGCCCATGTAGACGGTAAACGCGATTTTTCAGCCCACTTCAATTGCCCATTCCCCATTTTTTTGGAAGATGAAGGTATTATTTTTAGACGCCTCAATAAACTTACAGTTACTCCCCCGTATTTACTGGAATGGTCTGCTATGGATGATTTAAAAATTCGCGAGCCGTTGGCTGAGTACTTGGAAAATTTGAGTCTGTACGATTTTGCTACGCATGAGTATGTTGGTTACAAAGAGTTGTGCCTGGAAATGTTGTGCACTCTAAACGTAGATAACATCAAATCTGTCATGACTTGTCGATTCTTGGGGAATGAGTATACAATTACTCTGGATATGATGAATAAAGTTTTTGGTTTTTCTTCTGAAATAGGGGCATCTAAAGTTAGACCAAAACGTTTTAATGTAGAGGAGGCATGGAAACAACTTAGTGGTTTAGATAATTGGTCTTCTAACAATGTTAGTTCTGGGTTTATTAAGGATCCAGTTTTGGTGATTTTGCACAAGTTCATGGCTTATAATGTGTCTGGGAAGAAGGAGGCCAATAAGGTGAATGCAAATGAGGTCTTTTTTTTGTGGACTGCTCTGGGAAATCACAAAGTCTGTATGGCTTCGTTCATTTGGAAACACATGGTTAATATTCAGAAACGTTGCTCTTATCATCCGTCAATGAGCTCTATTGCTACAGGTCTAGCTATAGAGCTGCAACTCGTAATTCCTCTTCCTAAATGGTCAAAGTTGGATCCGGGATACATTGGCTTCCTCGAGCTAAAGAACGGCCGTCTCATTGAGGATAAGTTCACATTTGTTGCATTCGAGAACCGCCCTTGTGTTAAAGAACATTTCAATGCCGAAGCTGCAAAGATGATTTTTAGCGAGCGTGGGGATCGAGGCGAATCATCTCATGGAAATGGATCTAGACAGGAGCAGAACATTGAAATTAGACCTTCAGCCGGTCATGAAACTATTCTTGAGTATTTGGAGTCATTCAAGACAGCGTTATTCAAACGCTTGGATACACAAGATGATAGTCTTCTCTCTATGAATAAGCGTCTTAAAACTCTCGAGAAGAAATGGTCCGACATCCATGCTTCTGCGTCTCATGATGAAGGTTCAAATTCGTAGTTGCCTCTTAGAATTACGTTGTTCACAGTTCTAGTTCAAGGTCTGTCCTGAATTTTACAATTTCAATATGTACATTTCGTTGTTTAGATCGTCGAAGTGTAGGAAGTGTGTTCATGTTAGTGAAAAATTGTCTTTGGTATTCTCCAAGCTCATGTTAAGGCTATTTTGCTATAATTTGCTTTTGTTATACCATATTTTCTCAAAATTGTGATGGAAATTTTTATTTTATAATCATCATTTCTTATCGGCAGAGCAAAGGAAGGGCAAACCTTTATGGGATAACATGATACTGCGATCGCTGTGGCAGAGCGATCGCTGTGGTGTAAAGGACGGGCAAACCTTTATGGGTTAACATTATACTGCGATCGCTGTGGCAGAGCGATCGTCCTCCCGTCAAATCTTAAGAACTCGGAATAGGATAGCATGTTGGATCAAATAAATTTAAGCATGATTAGAGTCGAATCTACGAAGCACGGAACTCGTAATTTGGGGGATAGTAAGTTTTAAAAATTGTAAAGTGTTCATTGCAATCTACAAGAAAGTGCTATTTGTACCTAAGATTTAATCGGAAAACACCGACCACCATAGTACTTAATCCATCAGAAAAACAAGATTGTTGCACACCTAACACTGCACTACCGAAGATTAATCAGAGTCATAATATCCTTTCCAACTGACATTAAGGTAAATGTTAGTTTCGTCGCTAGCCGTCTTGTCCAGAGTAAAAGTGACAGTGTCACCGCGCTGCAGACTGTTTGAAGCTTGAAATTTAATCCAAGATTGATCCTTCCAAAAAGTTATTCCATCTTCATGGAATAACTTGACATTAATAATATGCCCTCGGCTACATGACAACCACAACTCGTCAAATTTCTTCAGGGACGCTGCTTCGACGAACGCATCCGGCATTACCTGTTGAATATATAGTAGTCAGCATGACATTTTAATATGTAACTGGAAAAGAATGTATTATGATTCCTAACGAAAAAACTAATGGGAACAATAACCATTCTGTCGCCCATTCTCCCAGACAACATGACTTTGAAAAAAAATTTGTCCTCATCAATTTCCAACAAAGGCTGAAATCCGCGTAGGTGAAAATATAGGTAATTATATTCTAAGCATTCGTTTGGGGACATGACGTCCACATCGAATGTGTAATGGCCCATGTGCTTGAATATTAAGAGGTCGCCTGTCTTCGCATACGCAAATTTCCTAACAAAATTCTTCCATCCATTGCCAAATACATAAGACTTGAATTCGGTGTTCCTTTCTATTTGTACTTTGCAGGTCTCTTTGTAAACCAGGAGGTTACACTGAATAGGGCCTTTTCCGAACAACGTTTCAGCAAAAACCATAGGCAGGATCTGCAATTTGTAAGCTGGTTAATTTAGTATATAAAAAAAAAAAAAATACCCTACAACAAGAAATTTGACATGAGATACACAATTTAGCTCCATTAAGTATAAGACTGAATTAATTATGATCACTGCAGCCTCAAACCGTGTACCTTTCGAGGGGCTTCAGCGTCCTCAATCCTCGTTGCAAACACGTATTTGCTGGAAGGGCCAAATACGTTTTCATTTTTGGCTTCAGTTCTGCAAAATTGATCTCCTCCAATCCACATATGGCTGACGTCGAACATGTTTGAACAGAGAGTGCTCACTTCAAATTCCAATTTCCCCATGTACTTCAGAACGAGCAAGTCATAGCTTTTTATGCCTATGGACTGGAAAAATGAGGCGCAGTCATCCGCCTTGATTTTGTAAGAGCCTGCGCTATCTCGTTCCATTATCACCGAGAAGTTAGCCCCTCCCACAGAGAATGTCAGCAATTCTTTCCGGTTGCAAGTCCTTCTATCAAAAAATGCATCTGGAATTTTCTGCATACGAGCCAAGTGTTGGAGCTACTACAATTAGACGTGGGCCCATTATTTGCTCTAACATAAGAAAATTAAGTATTATAAATGCGTAAAACTTACGATGCAATTTGGATTAGGATCCCCAATGAGTAAAGCAAAGGAGACACCTATGTGTTGCCTGCAATCCTTCATAGTACACTTCACTAAGCGCCAATCCAATTGCCTGGACGAAAGCCCAAAATGCATTGCAGGCGTAGGTAAGAGATGGTCAAAATCGTAACTACAGAGCCAGTTTGGGTATTCCCAAATTCTACACAAACAATTGACATGCTAACCTAGTCCTAATTAAGCAACTATTCATTTTATTCATAAGAACCGAAGTATTAAGCATTATTCATAAATTAAACGACATGCCCGACTGCGAAACGTAGACCCATAAGTAATTTATGCTCGAAAATGACTAATTCAATCTATAAATCGAACATTATAAACCTGCAACTGGTTAGAAAGATCCCTGCAATTGCTTGCTTCGTGTTTCCGGGAGCTCCGCTGAAATGAAGATGAGAACCCTAGAATTAGATAATGTGAGAAGTTTTTCGGGAATACGTCTCAAATAATTCGAATTCAATAACTACGCCAATTCACATGGAAACGACGATTTAAAGAAGAAAAAACCTAGACATTTCCATCATCCGTAACACTTCATCTATTAAAGACACAATAACACGATCAAAAATTTATATTTGAACACAAACCATAATTGGAAAAACAGACGAACATTTCACTTCTCAATTTTCTGTATCAGCGGCGAGGCCAAACGCCAATGATTGTATCCGCCTCCGTCGTTGTTCCTCGTTCTGGGTTCGTCTATGAGAGAATGAGCCTGCGTGAATTACAAATAATGATTATATAAAATTGGAATTCTTTTTAAAGGGATAAACAAAAAATAATAATAATAATAATAATAATAATAATAAATATATATTATATATATATATTTATATATATTTTATTTTTTAATCTAACAAAATTTAAATAATTCGTCAACATATAAAATTATGTGTTCAGTATTATTGCTGACATTGTGGGTCCAAAATCAGTAAATGGCAGCAAATTAAACCACTACAGTGCAATGAAACCATAGTGGTTTCGATTTTTCATTTAATTTTAAAATACAAAAATAAAGGCATTCATGTTGCACACGTGTAGCGCTGCGATTGTCCGTTCCCAATGGGAACGTTCCCAGCTTCGAATCTGCCGATTATTTCCATGGGTGACTGATAAAATTCTACTATTTCATTATTGAGTTTTTATATTATGAGGAAAAAAAAATCAAAAGAATACATGTTTCCAATGCTTAATTTGTAGTAGTATGCAATTCATCATTACACTTACATAAATAAATGTCACATCCTTATAGAAGCCATCAATGCTCTACACGGAATATCCCATCCGGCAAAGATTATTGAAGTTGAAACGCCTAATGTTGATCTCATGGCAGGTGAAAAATATAGCAATGAGTCTCAAAAGGAGTTGCCGGAGCCTCATTGGGGGAGGAGGAAGGAGTTAAAGTATAGGAATATAACTGTTGGTTTCAACGGTTTAAATTTAATTTTTAATTTATTTATTTTTCCTTTCTGAAAATTCGATAGACACTAGCACTAGCACGAGCAGGGACGAAGCCGGGGGGGGTCCATGGACCCCACTGGGGTTCATAAAAAATTCAGGGGTATATTAGTCATTTCATGTTTTTATGTATAATTTTTCTATTAATATATAAGGACTTACAGCCGAAGTAATATTGATAGAAATATGCAGACCAACGGGCAATGGGATTAGCTAAAATCTCTTGCTTTTGTGTGAGGTCCAGGGTTCAATTCTCCTTGGCCTCATTTGTTTCATTTTTTTTTTACCTTTTTATTTTTTTTCCTTTTTTTTTTTTTTTATTAGTTACTCTTCAATGCACATTTATTTCTTTCCTTTCTTTCATTTTTTTCCTCTAAATTTATTTAGATTTATCGTTTTATTATTTACTCTTTAATGCACATATATTTCTTCCCTCTATGTTTTAATAATTACATTTCTTTCATTTTTTTCTCTCTAGATTTCTTGTTTTTTTTCATCTACTCCTTATGGACAAACCACTATTTTTTTCCATTAAATTTTTATTAATTACATTTCTTTCAAAAAAATTCTTCCTTTCATCTACTCCCTAATCACATTTATTTTCTTTCATCTAATTATTTTTCAATAATCACATATTTTTCTACTAACTTATTCAAAAGAGAGCATATTTTTTTTCCTTTCATTCATTATTTAAAAGGATATTTTCCTTTCATTTATAATAATTTAAAAGGATTTTTTTTCTCTATTTAATTTTTAAATAATTATTAAAAGTCCCGGTATCAAAAATAATTATCAGATCACTAATGCATATCACCCTTTTTTTATTCTTTTTTTTTAAAAACAATTTTAACTATATACTACGATTTTTTTTTTATGTTGTTATAAGTTGGACCCCCCTGAGCCATATTCCTGGCTTCGTCACTGAATATAGTAGTTACCAAGAATTCTTCAATGCCTACCAAGGTTATACCTGATGTGTCAACGGCTACACTTGGGATCCTGTATATTCATTTATGTGTTCCAATCATGTATCAAATTTTAATTTTTACTAATTTTATACATTTTTATTCAACAATTTTAATTTATAATGATTTAGTTTACTTTTATAATTATTTTTTAGGGGTTCACTCTTTCAATTAGGGTTTATAATTATTTTTTAGCATTTAATTTCATTTTTATTTGCTAAAATAGGGTTGATAAATCCAAAATTATGGTATATTATTTTTAAAAATTCAATTTCTAGTTATAAATGTTTATTATAATTTATTATAATATAGCAATTTTTATAAGAAACATTATAAAACTAACAAAAATTAATTTTTGGTTCAAGATCGGATCACAATAGTTGGTAAAGAGGACACATCCGCAACGGCTAACGTGCGAATGTCACGTATTAAGGGCCTGTTTGTTAGATTAGTTGAGATAAGCAAAAGATTTGAAGAGTAATAGTAACTCTAGAGATAAAATCATGATAAAAAAAATTAGATGAGTGTTTGGTATCAAAACTAACAAGTATTGTAGTATCATCACTAAATATTAAATTTACAGATTTAACCCTCCCAAAAAATTTATAATTTTTCTGATTTTGAAACTTCTCTTCTCCGATATTTGTCTAGAACTCCACTTCCCCAATTATAGAAATCAACAAATACATTCTGCAGATTTGCAATCAACCATTCTGCAAATTTGCAATCAACAAAAAAATTATAGAAATCAACAATTATCGTAATTTCCCCAATTATAGAAATCAACAATTGTCATAATTTCTACAGATTTGCAATCAACTGAAACCAAACAATTACTATCAAGGAAGAAAATTGAAGATGAAATTAACAGCCCAACCATTCGAACACTGAAATTGAAGATGAAAATGGAAAGAAGGAAATTTAAGATAAATAGCCCAACCAATTTAAAATGATATCAGAATCTAAAACTCCATGAAATTATGGAAGAAAATGAAAAAATTAAAAATAAAAAGAATTGAGCAAACAAGGAGCTGCGGCTCGTCATCTTCCACGAGAAAACAAGGAGCAAACAAGGGCTCTCTGCCGCCGTGAATCCACAGATCGGCGTCTTCAAGGAGCGGCGACTCGTCGTCGAATGCAGCGGCGGCACCGGAAGAGGAGAAGTTTGGGGCGGTGGTGAAGAAGGTGGAGGCCGCGGCGGAGTTGACGTCGAAGGAGAGGATACTTTCTCGCCGGGAGGCGTACGGCCAGCACGGCCGCGTCGGAATTCAGGAAGAGCGGTGGTGGTGGGGGTGGTGGTGGCGGCGGCAGTGCAAGGAGGAAGAGATTTTCGAAGGGTAATATGGGTGGAACTAAATTTTGTCGCTGAACAGTGAAATAAACGGGGGAGGAGGCCGTGTTAAGAAAGTGAAGAATTTCGAAAGTGGAACAGTGATATATACACGGGCTTCTCTTCAAACACGGGCTTCCGTGATTAGATAAACTCGGATACCAAACACACTATAAGCTATGATAAGTCTAGATATCATGGGATATTATAGCCTACCAAACAGGCCTTAAGAAAATTATCATAAATATATAGTAATCCGTACTATATAAATTCTACTTAAAAGTTGCCAATGTGATACTACCACGGCAGCATGAATTACACACTACCCACATCTACAGAGTGTTTTAACACGACACCGAGGCCGAAAATCAGTTAGGATCCGCAAAAGCGCAATGCTTTCTGCATCCAAAGACTCTCCTTCAACTATATATAGCATCAATTTCTCAATATCATTATCTCACTACACCATATCTAATTCCAAGAGTAGTAGATCGAAGAAGAAGCTAGAAGAAGTGATTAAAAAAAAAAGAAAAAAAAAAAAAGAAAAAAAAAATGGGGCGGATCGATTATTTAACGATGAGAGGAGAAGCGGAAAGTGCAGCATTATTGGATACGGATTGGAACGAGCTCAAGGCTGCCGCCAAAAAACTCTTGACTCACGCCGCCGAATTGGGCGGTTTCGCATTCGGCTCCTCCTTCCTCAAATGGCTTGCCTCCTTTTCCGCCATGTCAGATTATTATTATTATTATTATTATTATTATTATTATTATTATTATTATTATTATTATTATTATTATTATTATTATTATTATTATTATTATTATTATTATTTCATTGAAAATGATATTATCATCAATCAATTTCCATGCATGAATAATGAATTAATTAGTGCATGCATGCATGCATGCAGCTACTTGTTGATCTTGGATCGGACGAACTGGAGAAGCAACATGCTCACCTCACTCCTCATCCCTTACATCTTCTTCAGCCTCCCCCACGTCCTCTTCAAGTTCCTGAGGGGAGAAGTCGGGAAATGGATCGCGTTTGTCGCGGTCGTCCTTCGCCTCTTTTTCCCCCGCCATTTCCCTGACTGGCTGGAGATGCCGGGATCTTTGATCCTTCTGCTGGTGGTTTCGCCCGATTTCTTCGCTCACAGCCTGAGGGACGATTGGATCGGGGTGGCGATATGTTTGGGCATCGGGTGCTATCTTTTGCAAGAGCACATTCGAGCATCGGGTGGATTTAGGAACTCATTTACTCAGAGCCATGGCATCTCCAACACCATTGGAATTATTCTTCTCTTGGTTTTTCCCATCTGGGCTTTGCTCACTCGCCTCATGTGATTTCTTTTCCATCATATCAAACATACATATATATTCTCCAATATTAATACCATTTCCTTGTATATATATACCTCCAATATAATAATATTTCTTCTTGTGATATGATATGTGTTTTCTTTTTGTCATGTAAATGATCCCTAGCTCCCACTCATTGGCTTTCGATTTTTGCATTGTTAGTGGTGAAAACACAACCATTTATGTTGCATAAATAATTAAAATATCAACCACATATGTGTACGTATCATATATACAAAATAAAGAGATTGTAGAACTTTTTGCATATATAAATGGCCAAAATATCTTTTAATGCATATGCATGCATCACTCCGGTTAAACATTCTCTCGCATGGTGAACACACACATATGTGCAAATTGCGTGTTGTCGCGTCACACATGTCCAAATCGAGAACAGTATTTATCATCACAATGACTAAAATTTATATACTATTATTAAGCATGTGGTTATTATTAAGCACGTAATAATAATAATAATAATAATAAATTGGAGTAACATGCAATCACTAAAACCTAAAGATTTTTTCTCAATTTATCAAGAATACTCCGAATTATAAAAAGTGATCATTTAGTCGCGTATAAATTAGTTTAACATATAATAAACTAATAAATTAGTTATTCTACGAATGATACTAAAATGTGATATTCCTAGTTCTCACGATTTATTATCTTCGATTCCCACCAAAAAAAGTAGCAACTTGCCCATTGACAGTCCGAGAAACGCTCTCATACCCATTGTGGGCACACTTAATGTGCCCACCTCTAATGTGGCAATGCTATGTAGATAATTTTTTCCATTTAGGGTTGAGTTTTTTTTAGTAGGGTTTAGTTATTTTTGGTAGAGTTTAGTATTTAGGGTATATATTTAAATTGGTTTCTTTATTTATAGCAATGTCACGTCATCTGTGTGCATATTAAGTATGTATACGGTGGACATTGTAGCATTACTCTTGACAATCCAAGTTGCAGAGTTGAAACACTATAAGTCTTTCATTAATTAATTAGTGACAGGTATTTGATTCAAATCTCGGCAAAGTGCGGTCGATAGTCTTTCCTTTATAGGATTCCATGTAATATGTTTGAATTGTAATTGAACTAGTGTAGCACCCGTTGAAATTCGACGGGATCACTTTATGTCCCATTTTTTTTAAGTATAATATAAAAATAATAATATGATTATTATTACAAAATGTAGAATTTTGACAATTTATTAGAAAAAAAATATTAGGGTTGCGTATTTGAGTCTATTAAAATAATGAATAATGCCTGATAAAAAAATAATGAATAATGCATAAACAACCGGGAGTTACACTCATTTTGAATGTCAAGCCGTCCGTTGTTCCATATAATAAAAAAAATATGATAAGGGGAGAGATAATATTTCAGATAGTCGTACTCGTTTGAATGTTATGTCACAGACATAAAATGTGCTCGTGCTCTAACTATCTTTGTCATCTCATTGCAACCGGTTGTCCCTCATTGTTCTATTTTTCGATATGAATCTCACAATTGCAATCTATAGATGAATTTTCTAAAATTCTAATATGGAGTAGAGACGAGTGGAGACATAAATATACATGTGAGGGGGGCTAAATAAAAATAAATTTGAAAAGAAAGGTGTTAAATTTAAAATTAAAAGAAAAAAATAGAATTGATAATTTTAAACGGGAAGAACTTGAGTTGGGAGGTGCCGGAACAAACACATGTGAAATGCTATAGATGAATATCACAAACATAAAATGTGCTCGTGCTCTAACTATCTTTGTCATCTCATTGTAACCAGCTGTTGCAATCTTTATACTAACCTCTAATTTTCTCGGTATACCACGTTGGAGCACCCTATTTCCTCACATCATATCACAAGCCACAATTCCTCCAACACTCCTTTATAAATTTCTTCAGCATGTAACCTTGACACATTGTTTCACCTAAAAGTGTTAGCAATAGAAGTAGGCCTATCAGTAGACTAGTAAGTTTAACCCAAATGTCAAATCTCAACGACAAATTAACAGGGTAATTAATCGTATGAAACGCACTCTCTAAACACTCTACGAAAGCAAGTAAAACATTTAGGGTTTTGAAGAATTAAATCCTAGACTTGAATCTAAAAGAAAGCAATTAAATGAAAGCAAGTAAACAAATAAAACAAGTAAAGCAATTAAAACTTAAACTTAAACTTGTATTGAATTGAAAGCAATAAATCTACCTAGGCAAGAATTTAGAAGAAAGCAACTAAGAAAACAATTAAAACTAATCCAATGCAAACAAATCTAAACATGCTCTTACAAATAAATCTAAGTAAATTAAAGCAATGAATTAATACTTTAAAAGCAAATAAATAAAACAAACAAAGAACATGCAAGAACTTATAAAACAAATCTAAGGAAATAACTTTAAGCAAAACGAATCTAAGAACAAAGCAAGACAAAGAACTTAAATGAAGTAAACAAACGAAGAACTAGAGATTAAAGAAAGAAAATCGAAAGCTTGAATTAATGAAACTAGAATCCGGATCCTCGAATCTTTTTAAAGCAAAAATCTAAAGTTAAACTAGAGTATTTAAAGCGAAAAACTAATGTAGGAGAGAGTCTTTTTCGTTCTAGGTAAATTACATATTTATAGTCTTGGAAAAAACCTAGTCTAAGAAGGAAACAAAGGGCATAAATCGGCCAGGCTGAGCGGTCGCCCAGTATGGTGAGCGGCCGCTCAGTTTCTCTTGTAGAACTCCTTCTTAAGCTGGCTGAGCGGCCGCCAAGTAGGGTTGGACGGCCGCCAGCCTCCTGCTGCGGACCTTCTTCATCTTCTCTTCCTCTTTTCGATCTTTTCTTCCTCTTCTCGATCCTCGTTTCCACCTTTCCTACACTTGAGCCAAAATAACACATAAAAGCACACAAAACAAACACAAAACACACTTAACTTAAATCATAAAACACACACAAAAATACATTAAATAAATCCCCCACACTTAATCATTTGCTTGTCCTCAAGCAAAATCATTCAAACCATTTACAAACACAAGCTTAAAGAAGTGATAATGACTTGGCTTCAGAAATTTTTCAAAAACAAAACAAATCATGCAAAACACTTCACCATCCACTAAGCAATTCATAGCAAGTTTCAACTTCCAACCTCTTGAACATAAATCCTCACAACATGGGTATATATGTGTAAGTGAACTCTCATCCCTCAAGTGTTTAGATTAGGCCAAAGAAAACATTCAATTCAAGTCATACAAATTGCCTACCATAAGCTTACATGTCGTCTCACCTCTCCACTACTAAAACGTGTGCTTAAGACAAAGATCAAATAGGATTTTCTTTTGGTTGTAATGTAGGCTCTTTGGTAGGTAAGGAAGTTTGGCTAAAGTGAGTTAACAATCCCCAAAGGCTTATTTACTCTCATTTCACACTCAATCCTCCCCCACACTACTTCAAGCCATATCACAATAAAGCTCAAAACATAACCAAGCACAATTACAATCTCATCTTTTCTTTCCACCTACTTATGCTCTTATTCAACTCTTCTTTTTTTTTTACTTTTCTTTTCTTCTTTTTCTCCTTTTTTTTTTTTATTTTTTTTTAAAATAGAGCTTATGTAGGTAGAAAGTACTAACTAATAGGTACCAAGATCATTTCTTATATCTCTTTTTCCAATATTTTCTTTTGAAATTACACACCTCATATAATTCACAAGTTAATTCCCATCCCAAGGCTTTTCAAAGAAAACTAAGTCTAAAATAGACCTCAAGTCTTAAAGGGGCTAACTAGGATAATATGAGTGAATTTGGACAAGGAAAAATGATAAGAAGGGCTAAGAAAAATAGCCTAAGATCCTTTATTCGTCATAAAGCACACTATGTAATCTCAAAGGAGAAGCCAGCGCAAGTTCTAGAGACAAAATTGCATACTTGAATATTCACAACTCAAAAGAAAAATGACTATCATATGATGCACTAGTCACAAGGCTCAAATCTCACACAAAATAGGCTCAATGATCTATGTTCATAAGAGGCTACAAGTCTACTTTTACCAATCATGCTTAGCAAACAATGACATGCTTCACATTTACTTTTTCAACTCACATTTCTTTTTCAATCAAAACCAAAAATCACATCATTAGCCCATCATCACAACTTCTCACTCATGCTTGAAATGACCCAAACAACATGCTAAGACACAAAATAAAAGAATTAAGCATGCTTTCACAAAACAACATTAACACATAAAACATCACTAAAAATTTCTAACCCCTCCCCCCACACTTAAATCGAGCAATGTCCTCATTGCACCAAAAATAAAATAGAAGGAGTTTAGAAAACTTCACAAGAACGATGACTCAATTGGCACCAATCTTCATGAGTCATATGAGCTCCAAAGCTAAGCACCTACACAACACAACAAAGCAAACAAAAAGCATAATATCGACTAACACAAGAAAATGAAAATCAAAACACAAAAACAAAACAAAACACAAAACAAAAAGAAAAACACATGTTACCAAAACTCAAGGTGGTGGTGGACGTGAGGAACCTTCTCCCGATCCCGGTCGTCGAGGAAGAATACCGGTCCAACGGGCGAATTGATCTTCAAGACTCGACACTCTCGTGTTCATTGCCCCGAAGTTATCGGTGAAAGCTCCAAGAATTGCTGCTTGTTGGGAGTCAAGGCGACTCCAAAGATTGGTTTGGAAAGTGTTAAACGCCTCTTGAGTGACATAGGACGGTGGCGAAGGTGATGGATCATGTGGCTCATCATGGCCGGCCTCGTACTCATCTTCTTCATCCTCTTGAGCTCAAAAAGATCCAATGTCGATATGATGAAGACGAGCATAGTATTGAATGATGGTAGGACGTTGCTCATAAGGGATGAACTCAAACTCTGAACGCACAAAATGGGCGTTCCTCAACGTTTCAAGCGAAAGCTCGAAACTCGCAATCCTTTCCATCTCCGAAGTTGGGTACGGGACTCGGAAATGGCGAGCAAGAGTAGTGGCAATAGAGGCGAAGGCCGGCCTTACATTCTTCCGAAGTTGTATTTGTTCAATTTGATTCCAAATAATATTAGAAATGCACACCTTATGACCTTGCACCGCCGAGCACATAAAAAACAATTCCAACTTATTCACCTTGCTTGGCTCATGCTTTCCGGAAATATTGTAAGAAAGGAACTTGTGAAGCAAATACAATGCCACATCCTTGATGAACACACTTTAAATGTTCTTTCTTGTCCAATTATCCAACCCCGTCAACTCTTTCCACCCCTCATTCGGGTTGAACTCGGCCAATGAAGTAGGAACCGTTATATATGCATCATCATCTCTAGGAAATCCAAACAAAGTATGCATAAGGTTCCTAGTGACCTTAACGCGCCGTCCTCCCAACCTACACTCCATAATGTCGGCATACTCCATTAAAAATATCGATATCATCTCCAAACATAATTGGTCATACCCATCCCGTTCTATACTTGCAAACATTCTCAATCCCAATGCATCAAGATATTGAATTAGCCTACTCTTAACCCCCAAACTCTCAAGCAAACCCCAATTAAAATGCATAGGGGGATTCATCTCCAACCCATTCAAATGGGTAAAGATTTTACCTTCCACCGTCATTTCAATCCGAAAGGCGCAGCCCGGGTAGTTGATTCGGATATCATTTGGAGTGTCATCGGAAGCACAGGAGGCACGGCTCGACTCTTCCTTGTTGAGAGCTCTATTCTTGGCCGGACGTACCATGTTGAAGGGAGAATGAAGCGTGAAGTGAAGAGACGAGTGGAGAAAAAGCTTGGAGAAGCCGAAAATACTACCGAGCGGCCACCAGGTATGTGTGAGTGGTCGCTCACTTCGCTGAGTGGGAGTTCTTAAACCTAAAATTCGAATTTAATCTGTTAATTTGCAAGGGAATGTACGGTAAAAGAGATGTTGGAAAGATGGAGGAGAATAAACGGGAAGATTAGAAGAAAATTTGAAGAAAAATGAGAGAATTTGAGAGAAGAAAAATTAGAATTCTTGAGCAATGGAACCCAAAACCCCTCGCCCTCCTTCTTATGCAACAGGTTGAGCGGCCGCCCACCTAGGGTGAGCGGCTGCCAGGTCGGGCCTGCGGATGAGTGAGTGGCCGTCAGATGGTTTGAGCGGCCGCCAGGTGACCGTTGAAGAAAGGTTGAGCTGGACGCCCTAGTAAGCTGAGCGGCCGTCAGGCCCCTGTTCCGGAAAATCTATGAAAACCTACAAAATAAAATGAGAAATTAACACTAAAACTAACAAAAATCAAAAAGAAAAATTACAAAACCGCGGGTTACTTCCCACGAAGCGCTTGTTAACGTCATTAGCTCGACACATTAAGCATTTTCTCAAGAAGGTGGTGGATCGGAGATCGGAGTCTCTTCAATGGTGTGGGATGTCATCTCTCCTTCAATGTAGACCTTTAGGTGATGCCCATTAACACAGAACGACGAACCTGATGCTTCGTCCATAATCTCAACAGTCCCAAATGGTAGCACCTTGACAACAGTGTAGGGACCACTCCACCTTGATTTCAATTTGCCCGGAAAAAGCTTAAGACGAGAATTAAACAACAAAACCTTCGTCCCGGGCTTGAATTCCTTATAGAGAACGCGTCTATCATTCAACCTCTTCATCTTATCTTTGGAGATCTTGGCATTCTCATAGGCTTCGTTCCTCATCTCTTCTAACTCCTCAATTCGTAGCAATCTCTTGCTTCGAGCATTCTCATGTGTGAGGTCGAGTTGCTTAAGTGCCTAGTAAGCCTTGTACTCAATCTCAATGGGCAAGTGGCACGCCTTTCCAAACACCAATTGATATGGACTCATTCGGAGAATACCCTTGTAAGCGGTCCGGTATGCCCATAATGCCTAATGAAGCTTTTCCGACCAATCCTTTCTCGATGGTTTCACCAACTTCTCCAAAATTCCTTGACTTGTCGATTACTCGTCTCAGCTTGGCCTGAAGTTTGAGGATGATATGGAGTCGCCACCTTATGTGTGATTCCATTCTTCTTCATGAGCTTTTCGAACAAGTTGTTGCAGAAATGCTTCCATCCATCACTAATGATTGCACGAGAAAACTCAAACCTATACAAAATATTTTCCTGCATAAACTTCTAGACCACATGAGAATTACATTTCCTGGTGGGGATAGCCTCAACCCACTTAGACACATAATCGACAGCAAGTAAAATATATATTCAAAACCATTAGACTTAGGAAATGGACCCATGAAATTAATACCCCATACATCAAAAATTTCAATTACCAAAATTAGGTGTAGAGGCATCTCATTTCATCTCCCGATTGAGCCAACTCTTTGGCACCGATCACACGCTTGGTAGAAGGAACATCTTTGAACAAAGTAGGCCAAAACAATCGACTCTGAAGCACCTTATGTGCAGTCTTTTGGCCACCAAAATGGCCACCACACACTCCCTCATGGCAATGCCGCAGCACCTCCTTTTGATCTTTATCCGGAATACATCTCCGAATAATATCATTCTTGTCAAGCTTAAACAAATATGGATCCTCCCAAAAATATTGCCTGCAAGTTCGAACAAACCTCTTCTCTTCCTGTTTGGTTAGTTTTGGTATACATTCATTATTAACCAAGTAGTTAGCAATATCCGTATACCAATCCTCAATCTCAATTTTGAAAGCATGTTCATAAGAAAATGATTCAGGAATATCATCATCATGCAAACAAGGATGAGCACTCTCAGGACGAGACAAATGATCGGCAACCAAGTTATCACTACCTTTCCTATCCTTGATCTCTATGTCAAACTCTTGTAACAAAAGCACCCACCTAATGAGTCTAGGTTTAGCTTGTGCCTTAGTCAACAAATGCTTTAGAGCCCCATGATCACTATAAATTATTACTTTAGACCTAATGATATAGACACGAAATTTATCTAAAGCAAAAACCACAGCAAGCATTTCTTTTTTAGTTGTCGTGTAATTCACTTGAGCAGGATTTAAAGTTAAACTCGCATAATAAATGACACGTAACATTTTATCGACTCTTTGACCTAAGACAGTTCCTACAGTAGAGTTCGACGTATCACACATGATTTCAAAAGGTAGAGACCAATTACGACCAACAACAACCAGGGCAGACACCAACTTTTCCTTAATTAAAGAGAAAGAAACCATACATGCATCATCAAAATTAAAGGGCACGTCTTGAGCAAGCAATCGATAAAGAGGTTGGCTAATTTTAGAAAAATCCTTAATGAAACGCCGATAGAAACCGGCATGCCCTAAGAAACTTCTAATACCTTTAATATCACTCGGTGGAGGCAATTTTTCAATGACCTCTATCTTAGCCCTATCGACCTCTATGCCTTTACTTGATACAACATGACCCAAAACAATTCCACTCCGGACCATGAAATGACTCTTCTCCCAACTAAGAGTTAGACCACTTTTCACACATCTTTTTAAGACTTTTTCAATTTTGTTCAAACAAACATGAAAAGACGAACCAAAAATTGAAAAGTCGTCCATGAATATCTCCAAAAATCACCAATCATTTCAGAAAAAATCGACATCATGCATCTTTGGAATGTACCCGATGCATTGCAGAGACCGAATGGCATTCTCCTATAAGCACAGGTCCCAAATGGGCTAGGGAACGCCATCTTCTTCTGATCCTCTGGAGCAATTGCTATTTGATAGTAACCTGACAAACCATCAAGAAAATAATAAAGTTCATGCCCGGCTAATCTATCAAGCATTTGATCAATGAAAGGGAGAGGAAAGTGATCCTTTTTAGTGGAAGCATTAAGCTTTCTATAATCAATACACATTCTCCAACCCGTCACGGGACGAGTTGGAACCAATTCATTCTTTTCATTCATCTCCACCGTAATTCCTCCCTTCTTGGGCACCACGTGCACCGGGCTAACCCATTCGCTATCGGCAATAGGGTAAATGATCCCTTCCGCCAACAACTTGTAGATATCCTTGCACACCACCTCCATGAGTACCGGGTTGAGCCTCCTTTGCCCATCTCTCTTGGGTCGAGCTCCTTCCTCTAGATTGATCCGGTGCATGCATGTAGCCGGACTGATTCCTCTAATATCGGCTAAGCTCCAACCGAAAGCGAGTGTATACTTTTTCAGCACTTGAACGAGCGCTTCTTCTTCTTCCTTAGCCAAAGTGGCTGAGATGATCACCGGCTTTCTCTCACCGTCTTTCAGAAAGACGTACTTTAGGTGCACCTGAAGTTCCTTCAGCTCCACCTTATCTTCCTCCTTTCTCATGCGTTCTCTTTCCCTCTTTGATGGTTCTAATGGAAGCATTGGATAGGAATTCCAAGATCGGCTTCCATTCGGGCCAACTCTGCCATATCTCTGGACCCCATGAACACCTCTTGCATCTCTTCTTCATGGCCCTGCACATACACCTTTTCGGACAAGGCATCAATCACATCAATATATGAACAATTATCTACATATTCAGAAGAAGGAATAGCTCGATCATAATTACTAACAAAGAAAGACACCGTTTCATTAAGCACAGACATTTTAATTGTACCATTCTTAACATCTATTAAAGTGTTAGTAGTAGCCATAAAAGGTCTTCCTAATAAAAGTGTGTGCTCTCTACCATTCTCTTGCACCTAACCTATTTCCAACACAACAAAATCAACTGGAACAATTAACCCACCCCACACTTACTAGAATATCCTCAATTACACCCCTAGGATATCTAATCGACCTATCAGCAAGCTGTAAAGTCATGCGAGTTGGTTTAAGTTCTCCTAATTCTAATTTTAATTGTTGAAAAATAGAATAAGGCATAAGATTAATACCAGCCCCTAAATCTAACATGCCAGATGCTTCCTTACCATTTCCCATAGCAATATTAATCACGAAGCTACCTGGATCACGTTTCTTTTGAGGAATGGGTTGTTGCATGATAGAACTTGCAACTTCTGAGACCATGACCAGTTCGGAATCATCGAACTTCTTTTTCTTGGATGCCAACTCCTTGAAAAACCGGACATAAGTAGGCACATTCCGGATGACATCGAGCATGGGCAAGTTGATGTTTACCTTTGAGAGCATCCTGTAGAGATCCACGAATTGCCCATCCTTCTTTGGACTTTTGACGTGACTTGGATATGGAATGGGCGGAACATATGGGTTAGAGGCCTTATGGAGAGTCGTTTCCGGCTCAGGTTCAGCATTGGAGTGCGTGCCGGAATTTTTGGTGTTGATCGGTCGCTCAGTATCACTGAGCGCCGCTCAGTGCCCCCTGCGAGAGGATTGAGTGGGCGCCGCCCACTCCCTCTGCGAAATTTTTCATCTCTACGGGATTTCGGACCCCATTGTCCACCATCTTCCCATTCCTCAGCACCGTGACCGCCTGAACTTGATGAGGTTGCATTCCTTGGCCCGGGATCTTGTTCTGCTGTAAATTTTGTTGGAGTTGAGTCGCCATCTGCCCAATTTACATTTCAAGGCGTTTGTTCACCGCTTCTTGAGACTCTTGTGGATGCGGTGGTAGCACTTGTGGATTAGGTGGTGGAACTTGAGGAGGTTGGTTTTGAGGGCGAGTGTTTTGAGGACGGTATTGTTGAGGTGGAGGAATAGGGAAGTAAGGTTGTTATGGAGGTATGAATGGTGGAGGTTGATAATATTGCATGGGTTGATAATATGGGGGAGGGTAGTAAGTGTTTGGTGGAGGATAGTAAGGTTGAGTCGGGTATTGTGGAGAGTAGGAAGGGTGTTGGTAGTTTTATTGAGGTGGTCGACGGGACAGATAATTGGAACCGGTTCCTCAATTTTAAGGAGGTCGATATCCATTGCCTTCTTGTTGTGTGCGTCCCATCGCAGCTTGTTGAGAAGGAGCTTGTTGAGGTAGATAACCTTGTTGAGGTAGATAGCCTTGAGCTACATATACTTCAGCTCCTCCTTCA
The DNA here is from genome assembly GCA_001642375.2 of Mentha longifolia. NCBI lineage: Eukaryota > Viridiplantae > Streptophyta > Magnoliopsida > Lamiales > Lamiaceae > Mentha > Mentha longifolia. Next base: position 21,533,841 of record CM038115.1, read on the forward strand.
TAAGTAAACTCCCCCATGCTCGGGCAACTATTGGTGTAATGCCCAAACTCTTGGCAAATATCGCACACCACAAGTTCCTCTTCTTGTTCTTGCTCTTGCACTTGTGGTTGTGATCTCTTGAGAATCTTAACAGGGGGAGTAGGTGGCGAGGCCTCGGCTTTCATCTCCAATTATTGCATCTTTCTTGCCATCGCCGCCACTTGCTTTCTCAAATCGGCACTAGTGTCTTCAGAAATCACTGCACTAGCTTGCTTTCTCCTTGGTCGAACCAGCTTGAGTCGAGAGCTTGCAGCAAGAGTCTTGAAGATTTCATTCAGCTCATCAGCCGTCTTGACCGCTATGTTCCCTCCGGCTGTGCTGTCCACCATGAAACGGCTCGTCTGATGTAATCCCTCATAGAAATATTGGCACAACATTTCTGGAACCAGTTGGTGATGTGGGCACTGTTGTAGCAACTCTTGGAACCTTTCCCACGCATCATGGAACAACTCGTCTGCTCCTTATGTCTTCCGGTTGGGGTAGTATTTGAGCATGAATCGCTCACAGACGTCCTTCCATGTTGATAATGAATTCGCCAGAAGAGTAAGATACCACGTCTTGGCTCGGTCCTTCAGTGACAAAGGAAAACACTTCATCTTCAGCTGATCCTCTGAAATGTTCCCCAATGGGAAGGACTGCACCGTTGAAGTAAACTCTCGAATAAAGGTAAGAGCATCTTCATTGGCGATGCCATGGTAGGTTGGCAATAAATTCTGATGTTGCGGTTTTAGCTCCGTGTCCCTAACCTCTTTAGGGAGAACAATGGCAGAAGAGGAAGATGGAAAAGTGGGCCGGGCGAATTCTCCGATGACTTTGGCCATGATCCTTGGTTGTTCTGATTCAGTAGACTCGTCAGAACTCGAACTAGCACCGTCGTTGATGCTCACGACGTCTACTCTCTCCGATGCTTGAATGGACCTTTGTGCTAAGAACTTTGGGCTTGGGGACTTTTCAAAAACTGGAGAGGCAATGAAACCGAGACCGTTGTTCAATCCTTCACTTATTTCTCCTCATTTCGCACTTGCCAATACTGCTTTCCTCCGATTGATGTTGTCTACGAACGACGAGAGATCTTGTTGGAGACTTCGACGACCATGCATACACAACACTCAACAAACGGGTTAAGAGCACCAATGGAAAGCACAAAAGAATACCCAAGTAAAAACAGAAAATTAAAAGGAACAGAATTTTTTTTATTTTTATTTTTATATTAAATTAAAAATGAAAATAATCCAAAATTAAAAACACTATCACACAATTAAATTACCTAAAGTTGTCCCCGACAATGGCGCCAAAATTTGTTTCATCTAAAAGTGCTAGCAATAGAACTAGGTCTATCGTAGACTAGTAAGTTTAACCCAAATGTCGAATCTCAAGGACAACTTAATAGGGTAATTAATCGTATGAAACGCACTCTCTAAACACTCTACGAAAGCAAGTAAAAGATTTAGGGTTTTGAAGAATTAAATCTTATACTTGAATCTAAAATAAAGCAATTAAATGAAAGCAAGTAAACAAATAAAACAAGTAAAGCAATTAAAACTTAAACTTAAACTTGAATTGAATTGAAAGCCATAAATCTACCTAGGCAAGAATTTAGAAGAAAGCCACTACGAAAATAATTAAAACTAATCCAATGCAAATGAATCTAAACATGCTCTTAAAAATAAATCTAAGTAAATTAAAACAATGAATTAATACTTTAAAAGCAAATAAATAAAACAAACAAAGAAAATGCAAGAACTTATAAAATAAATCTAAGGAAATAACTTTAAGCAAAACGAATCTAAGAACAAAACAAAACAAAGAACTTAAATGAAGTAAACAAACGAAGAACTAGAGATTAAAGAAAGAAAATCGAAAGCTTGAATTAATGAAACTCGAATCTGGATCCTCGAATCTTTTTAAAGCAAAAACTAATGTTAAACTAGAGTATTTAAAGCTAAAAACTAATGTAGGAGAGAGTCTTTTTCGTTCTAGGTAAATTACATATTTATAGTCTTGAAAAACACCTAGTCTAAGAAGGAAACAAAGGGCATAAATCGGCCAGGCTGAGCGGTCGCCCAGTATGGTGAGCGGCCGCTTAGTTTCTCTTGCGGAACTCCTTCTTAAGCTGGCTGAGCAGCCGCCATGTAGGGTTGGGCGGCCGCCAGCCTCCTGCTGCGGACCTTCTTCATCTTCTCTTCCTCTTTTCGATCTTTTCTTTCTCTTTTCGATCTTTTATTCCTCTTTTCGACACTCTAAGCATCTCGATCCTCGTTTCCACCTTTTCTACACTTGATCCAAAATAACACATAAAAGCACACAAAACAAACACAAAACACACTCAACTTAAATCATAAAACACACACAAAAACACATTAAACTCACATCCCAACAAGTCTGAATTCTTGGTCCTCTCTAAAGAGTAGGCCTCGTCAGCGGTTCAAGCTAAGGCCACATGTACGTTGGCAGATTCGTACGAGACATTCTCTAGACAATAGACGAAGTTAGGTAGATTTTTTTAGCCATTCTCATCAACTAAGGAAATCTTAACCTTCTCATTTCCCTTTGTTATATCCCCAACTCTGTGAAGCTTTCAGGTCATGATTCAATTAGTTGAACCATTTGAACCATGGTTAAAGGTCGTTTGAGAATAAATGCATTGTTTCAATCTATAAGTTTGTCATACTTATTCGTTTTTCCTTCTTTAAGCATTCACGATTCTTGATCCTAATAAAATATAGAATGTCTTGATTGAAAAATCGAAAGCGAATCGAGTCATAGTGAGGAGTTGGTGGGAGCAAACCAAATCCACTTAGACGATGTATGTATGTTCGATAACAACACAATGAAGTTCATCAGCTTCATCATCCATTCACCTCAAATATGGGTAGAATTTTTTATATGTTTTAACATTTGGGTATATTTTGTCTTTGAATCTAACTACCACAAAATTATAGTATTAAATACTAAAAACGTCACTTATAAGTCTGTGAAGGATTTGAACTCTATACCTCGTATATAAATGTTAATTAATGCCTTTTACCAGGAGCTTCAAATCAATTACTACTATTAGTTTTATTATTTAACCGGAGTGAATGTACAGAAATAGTTAAAACATCAAATTATATATAAATAAGCATGATGCTAAACTAAACATGACTATGCATATATTTAAACATGATTTTATATAAGTTTAAGCATTTTTTACATCATACTTGGACTTGTTCTTATATGAACCATTTCCAAATGTGCTATATAGATGATAATATATCTATTAACACATCGACAAATCATTTTCATCATACAACTTTATGATCAAGTTGTGCAACCACATAAATTATCGTTAGACATGGCATCATCTTCTGTTTATCAGATCAACAACCCCTTGTAAACATTAATTAGCAGCAAAAAAAGAAAAAAACCTCGAGCGCAAACGGACATTTGATAAATAAATTACGAAAACAAAAAGCCCTAAAGCAAATCAGAGAAATACCAAAATGAGAAATAATAGTATGACTAAAAAACTGATTGAAGCATATACATTATCATCAAGGGATGTGACGTTGTGGCATAAATACTTATAGAGGCGGTGACAGACGGCCACGCGCGCAAGCTTCTCAGTGCTAATATTGGCGGTGCGTAAGAGTGACAGCTTGCCGGGGTCTAGGCCGGGGTAGTTGAAGTAGACGAAATTGGAGACGGCCAAGCCGAGAATGGCGTCGCCGACAAACTCGAGGTGCCGGTAGGAGGTGGAGTTAGCGCATGCGCAGGACGAGTGAGTCAACGCCTCTTCTAGAAGCTTTCTTCTATTTGAAATGGTACCCGAGGAGATTCTTCACTGCTCCCACTGACGCCTACATGTATGTTACTTCATGGATCTCCTCGCACCGTGTTCCGGCCGCCACCAACTGCATGATTCCAATCTTAGTGCCATGCCGACATTTTTTGTCGGAAATTTGAAAAAGGTTGTTTTCGAGTCTTTTGACTGCATGATTCTGGCTTTTTTTTAAATAAACAAGATGTGCTGTGTTTCGATTTATATACCACGTAGGTAACTTTTTTCATTTAGGGTTCGATTTTTTTTGATAGAATATAGTTTTGATAGTATATATTTATATTAATTTCTTTATTTATAATATTGCGGTGGACATTGGAGCATTTCTCATGTATACAATAGCAAAATATTCATATTTTTATTATTGTGAACATCTAGATTTTTTGTTATTATTATATCTAATTAATTTACAATTAAAAAAAAACTCTTTGAATATATCTATTTTATATATTATTATTAAATTAAGCTAATGCTTTTTACGGGGAGCACCAAATCAATTATTAGTTTTATTTAACTGGAGTGAATGTATTGTCTCTCTTTAAACATTCACGAGAGTTATCTAAAAACTTCACTGTTCATAGCAACTCTCCCGCGCGTGAGACTTCTTGAAGGGAAACATAATAGTATGAGTATTGAAAGAATAGATCCAAAAAACAAAAAGGATTTTGAATGCAAAATAACTAAGAAGCTTGATTTTGAAAAATAATTTGTAAGACCTTGATATATAAACATGTGTGTATTGGAGATATATTTACAAAATAAATTGAGGATATATATACTCCCTCCATTTCACCAGGAATGACCAGTTTGTTTTTGGAAGTTCTGGCATGTTTTTCCACGCTTCAAAACGATAGGCTTTAAAGTGATTTTTGAATATTTCTTTCTTTTACGGGATACTACGAAATCTTCAAAGATCCACTTTAAAGCCTATCGTTTTGAAGCGTGGAAAAACGTGCCAGAACTTCAAAAACAAACTGGTCATTCCCGGTGAAATGGAGGTAGTAGTATTTACGTGTTATATAGAATTTTCAATAATTATGATAAAATTATTGATTATAAGGAAAAGTCATAAGAAATTTTAAAATATTAACGAAAAATAAAGATAAATCCATGTAGATAGATAGATAGATAGATAGATAGATAATGCATGTGTAATTCTGATAAGATAGCACCATGCACATATAAAATATTCTGAAGAAATCAATAAAATAAAAGAAAATATCCCCCATTATGCTTTTTAGAGAAAATAAAATCTCGAATTGATGAAATTCTTAAATTTATTAAGTCATGTGGTGGGTATATCAACTTCTTACGCCTTATTTTTATAATTGAGTTTGTACTAATTGAGAGTTTGTGTTATTGGTAAAAGAATTCCAATTCAATTAAAAGCTCGAAATAGTAGAAATGTATGAAATCTACTCATTTATATTATAATTTTGGATACTCCCCTCATTTGAAGGCTCGATTGAGACTTTACATCGATCCTACAAGATTAGGTCAAAGAATCGATCTACAACAAATTAATCAACAACGGAGAGTGGATGTTGGATATATATAGCCCTTGTGTAGCCTACAAAATGTTGACGCCTAACCTTGAGAAATTCTAGGTTTTAGAGATGGTCGGTAGTGTGTAAGGACAAGAATGAAGGAGGATGAGTTAAGAAATAATAGGAGATTGTGATTGAACGAGCTATGGATGTGGTATGTAAAGGTGAATGAACTGCCTATTAAATGGGAATACAAATGAGAGGTCGAAGGCGGAACCGGATTTCACGAGTGTTGAAGCGAAGAACGAGTGCATCAAACAAGACTTAAAGTGCACCACAAGAGAAGCGATCTGATTCTGGTTAGTTAAAAACATCATGAAAAAAAACCCCAACTATTGATCGAACTAGTTGATGTACCAAAAGAAAAATTGTTGACAATGATGCATAGAAAAGCTCTTGTCGTCGGCGCCGGATCATCGGGTTGCATGATTTCAGATGGTCGGATGAAAGATAACAAGAAAGTGAGATGAAGAGATGAAGAAATATAAATGGTGGGAACCTAAGAAATAACAAGCTTTGAAGATTCGAACGGAAGTGTTCAAAACAAGCAATTGGAACAGCATATTAAATGAATACAAAACATCTTTAATTCGATTAGAACTCATGTGACCTAAAAGACAAATCGCGAGATATGGAGAGGCAAAAAAGCACAAAAAAATACCTATACTATTTGAAATTGATCAAGTTGATGAGTGAGCAAATATATTTATTAATGTTGAGTTTTCTTAAATATTGTTAGCCCGAACTTGTAAAGAGTTGTGAAATCGATCTTTCTTTTTTTTATATATCATAATTCACAATATATACTCTCCATCACTTGTGGTATCAATTATCAAGTTTACCCTTCATGTTATGACAGTTAAGCACATTTAGTTGTCTACTTTACGCTCACAAAAAGAGAATATAATTTTCAATTTTAAAAAGTAGGACGTTACAAATGTATAGCTAATAACTATAGTAACCCTGAGCTTTAATAATTAAATAGAATAGCAATAAAAATATGATTTAATCTCAGCCATATATTTAACAAAATAAAGGATCATAATAAGGCTAGTAACTATCGGGCAAGGCTTTTATTTGAACTATGTATGGTAACTTTATTCATATGTATCATTGTCATATCAGTCAAAGATACAATAAGTGTGCCTACAATGGACAACTGAACATTTATCTTAATAAATATCGAATCAACTAAAAATTTATGTCTAATAAGGGTGCGCTTACTTTGATGGAAAATAAGGGAAAAGAAAAATATATATATATACTATCATTTTCCTCTTCAATTTTCTATATGATGAATAATTTTTTCTAGTAGAAGGAATTTTTTTTTCTTGGGCAGCTCTTTTTCCACTCTTGCACTTCGAATTATGATAATATTTTTCTATTTCCACCTTAAAAAATAAATACTAATAAAACAAATAGAGAATCATATTGTGAGAACAATATATATATTTCTTTTGTTGCTGCTGATGTTGGGCCGATTACATTTGATCAAAGAGCCCAGTCCAGAGCCCAATTAGGGCAAAAAGATTGCGGTGAACATGGGAATTCCAGCATGGAGGCGCTAACCCTAATCGGGAACCCTAAAAAAATGAAATGATACAACTACATAAACCTTTTATAAGTAGTGCCAGTTTTCACGCAACTGCATCCCCTTTCTCTTTCCTCTCTAAACAGTTTTTTTGCGTCTGCCATCAATCAATTATTCCCTAATATGGTGTTCTTGAGTTCTAAGTGCTTGAAATCTGATTTCGTCTCTAATTTCTTTCACCAATCATTGTTTTTCAATAATCTACCCATCATTTCATCCACCCTTTAAACTCTATTTATCTACCCATGATTTTTCGTATTTATTTCATTTTTCAATTTTGGTTGGTTTAGTAGTTCTTGAGAATGAGAATCTTTGGGGGTGATGATCTGTGTTTCTCGTTGATGAACAAATTATGATGACGAGTCCGATCGAAATCCATTCGTTTTAAAATCGTGACGACAAAACGAGGCATTTGTCTGAGAGAATGAGAATCCTCTCACTGATTCTGATTTTCTATTTAATTTCATTATAAGTCCCCATGTTTTTTTTCTTATTTGCAATTATTTTTTAATTTATCTCATGATTTTTGCTTGTTGATTTTAATTGTTTTTGGGGGCATGATGAGGATTTCAAATTTGTCTGAATTTTGGTTGATTGAATCTTAACCTCCTACTCATTCTGAATGCCCCTTTATTTCATTAAATTTCAATGTTATTTATTTGAAATCCAAAAAGATGAATTCACAAGTTTATCAATCCGCAAATTTCAAGTTTTTGAAGTTTTCATTGTATATCAATTCTGATTTTTGAATTAATAAATTTGAAGAACAATTGATTTATGATTTTTGATAGTTAATCCTCGTTTGAAAAAAGTAATTATTATTGTACTCGAGTAAAGAAGTGCCGATTGGTCATTCGTTTGAACGAGTTATGTTGAAAAATAATCATGATGGCCCTTTTATTTCCTGTTCAATTGTTGAAAAGTGTTCTTGATTTCAAAGTCTTGTTACATTTAAATACTATTTAATACTACCTCCATCCCATTACATTAGTCACATTCACTATTACGGCACGTTTTTCCACCGAAACCTAGTACGGGTTTTAAAATATATTTTTGACGTATTCATTTTTTTGACGGATAGTATCCCGTGAAAAAATGAATACGTCAAAATTATATTTTAAAATCCGTACTAGGTTTCGGTGAAAATACGTGCAAAAAGGTAAATGTGACTAATGTAATGGGATGGAAGTAGTAATTCCTAAAATTTAGGGAAAAGTGTTTGATTTTTTGGAAGAATGTGGCAATGATGAGAAACTCAAAACTCAAATAATGCTTGAGATGCCCTCTCTAATCTTTAATCATTTGATTAGGATTGCGAGGTTACTGTGATTTGTTTTCAAGCACTTTTGAGCCACTTCCTATTTTTATTGTGCTTCGTTTATTTATTTTGTTTAAGTTAGGCCCTTTATATGTTTTATAATCTATTCTTTTCATGTTCTTTTTCAACTAAACTCCACATTCAATGATTTTGTACATCTTCAGCATTTATAGTTTTAAATGTAGTATTTATCATAATTACCCTATTAAAAAGGCCAGTAGTAAAATATTTTTGTGGCCCGAATGTACCTTTTTACTTTTCCCGATTAGAAACATTAACGATCGGTAGGCGATAACCGAGAGAATATGTAAATATCATTCAAACTCTAAATAAAATCGATACCGGTAAACAAGATCGTTTGCCAAAGCATTGATCATATAATTCACCGCTGTGATAATGTTACACGAGTAAACTATTTTATATTACTATATATATTACTATTATAATCAAATTGGATTATTTAATTATTTATTTTTTTAATTAATCACAAATTGTAATAATAATTAAAATTCAATTGTATAGTAAATTTGGAAAATTAAAATACAATAATAGGGGTTGTTTGGATCGGCCATTTAAAAATATGGATGAAAATGAAGAGGATTAAGCAATTGATTTGAAGAAAATAGAGAGTTGAATGAGTTTGATGAAAAAATTGATGTGAAAATATGAGAAATGTGGGTGGTATTTATATGAAAATTAAAATAAATAAATAAAAATAAAAAAAAAATCTGCGGCAGTCAACGGTCAACGACTGTTGACCAACCATAGCATGCCACGTGGCAGGCGGAGTCGGAGGTGAAACGGGCGGAAATGTGCCTGTTGGGCTGCGCCCTCCGAGGGCCGCATCAGGCGCGCCCGGGCGCAGGTGGTGATGGGCAGCGGGAGGGAGGGCGCCCTCCCTCTGCGAATGCTCTTAGAAAGAAAAATGCAAAAAGAAAAATTGGAAGGAAAAAGAAAGTAAGAAATTAGAAAGTAAATTAGGGGGAAAAAAGAATTTCGTTCGTAAAACGTTAACCGGCAAATTGAAACAACCATAGCTGCTGTTATGTTGGGATTGATTCTTCTCTATTTGGGACTTTGTTTCTTACAACTAATTGGTTATTAATTAGTGTGTGCGTGTATGTAATTGTGTATCGCAGTCGAGATTCATGGATTAAAAAGGAAAGATAAAGAAGAATAAGAAATGAAGAATATACCACGAAAAAGAATGCAGGAAAGAAAATAGAAAAAATAAATAAAGGGTATTTTAGACTTTAACTAATAAAATTGGCTAAAAAAGTTTGTTTTTATAAACATGGCTAAAAAAGTATATTTATTATGAGAAGTGGCTATTTTTATGTGTTATCACTATAATTTATTTAAAATATTAATTTTATATTTTAAAACTTGTTAGTATAATTTCAAAGTATGTTTTCTTTTACAGGATACTATGGCACTCATAGTATCCCGTAAAAAAAAAACTTCAAAATTATATTTTAAAACTCATACTAGATTTCGGTGGAAACGCGTGCCGAAAAAAGTCAAAAAATGAAATGGGACAATTAGGTGGGATGATGGTAGTACCCTACTAAAAAGCCAGTAAAATATTTTTGTGGCCCGAGTGGGCCTTTTTATTTTTCCCGATTTGAAACATAACGACCGATAACTAGGGTTGCAAACGAGCCGAGCCGAGCCGAGTATTGGCAGGCTCGGGTTCGGCTCGTTTAATATTATACCATGTTCGGGCTCGGGTTCGAGTTCGATTCGAACTTTAAATTTGAGCTCGAGTTCGGCTCGTGGTAAAAATTTTGAGTTTGAATTAAGCTCGAGTTCAGCCCGCTAAATATTCGATAAATGGTTCGGCTCGAGTTCGGTTCGGATTTGAGCTCGAATTCGGCTCGTGAAAAGCTCGAATTTTAATTCGAGCTCGAGTTCGATCTCGATTTTAAGCTCATTTAAAAGACGTGATTTAAAATATTGTCTTTTAACATTCCAAATGAACATAAATTACAATAAAATTCATCAAACAAAAATTAAAATTATTGGATACTATAAAATAATAAATAAATATACAATATAATAAATGAATTGGTGATAATTGGCGATATATATTAATGTTATAAGTTAATATTTTTTAATAATAATTGTCGTGTAGTGCCTAATTAGCTTTGGTTGTGATTTGAAATTAATTTTACACCTAAATACTAAAGCTCGTTTACGGCTCGATTAGAGGTTTGATTAAGAGTTCGCGAACATGCTCGTGAACTGGCTCGATTAACATACGAGCCGAACATGTTCGCGAGCAAAATGAGTCGAACACCCTAGAGCTCGAGCTCAGCTCGTTAAATTAAACGAGCTCGAATTTGGGCTCGAGCTCGGCTCATTTATTAATGAATTCGAGTTCGGACGAGCTTTTACCGAATCGAGCACCGAATATGTTCCGAGTAGCTCTACTCATTTGCAGCCCTACCGATAACCGAGGGAAAATGTACATATCATTCAAACTCTAAAGTAATGATGATACTCCACTATAATATTATTAAACTTGATATGTACTTTTACATCAAAAATAAATTTGATTTTTCGATCGTTATGCCAACATTGCATAGATATCATACCAGGCAATATCGTCTGCCAAAACATTGTTCATATAGATCAATGCTATGATGATGTTACACGAGTAAACTACTTTAAAATACAAAAATGAGATAGTTGACGATAATACTTTCAGATAATAATAATAATAATAATAATAATAATAATAATAATAATAATAATAATAATAATAATAATAATAATAATATCTTTATTTATAATCTTCAACTACCTAACTTATAAATAACATATTAATTTCTCTCTTCCATTTACAAAATTTACAATTCAACCCAATTTCACAATTTATATATTCTATCAATGACCCAATTCAATTTAAAATATAATTTATTTTACATATTATTTTTTATATTATGTACTCCACACACACACACACACATATATATATATATATATATATATATATTAATATATATATATATATATCCAAAAAAGTTTAGTCACAAGAAAAATAAACTATAAATTAAATATATGCTTGAAATCCAGAATTGCAATTAATAAAAAAATTACATTATATATATCTAAGAAAGGATGGGAAATTTGAATAATTTGGGAATATGGACAATCTAAAGAGTTCGGTTAATTTTGGGAGTTCGAGAAATAATTTGGATCATTTGAATTCATATTTACTAGGATTGTAAAATATAATCTCCAAACAAAATATCAAAGGATAGAAAAAAAAAAAGGAAGAGAAAATAGAGATTTTTTTTTTGTGATTTTAAAGTATAACAATATTGTGTTTATTTATAAAGAAGTTGAACACATAAATTTTGATTTAATTTTTTAAGTTTTTTTAATAAAAATTTATCTACATAATTATCCTGATAAGATTTATCATATAAAAATTATCCAAGACAATAACTTCCAAGTGGCACCACATGATAGGATAACCTATTTTATTTGATAGGTTGTTCCGCCGACTCAGTTGTTAGTTTAATCCATTTCTCAATTTCTTTTTTTATATAATATTTTGCCGTATGTGGACGATTTTTACATTTAGTCGTGGATAAACTTAGTCTTACAAGCTCACAATGTTGAAAAATTTTGTAGTGCTAAAAGCTTGTTACATATTCAAAGGTCGTAACTAATTGAAGTTTTTAAATTTGCGATTAGGTCAAATTAATTTTGACATATTGTTTAATAACTCTTGTTTTGAGAAAGTTATTTGTTTAATAATTAACTTTGATAATAACATTAAATTTAATGAGAGTTTTGAAATTACAAATTAGGTCAAAATTTGCTTTTTGGTTACTATTAACTTTGAACATCATGTTGTTTCGACTCTTTTTTGAATGATTAAATGAGTAATTCATGGTGAGTGTTTTGTCATCAACACATCACAATAGAGATGAACCCAATCTTTAAAAAATCGGATCAGGACCGACCCGACCCGACCTGACCCGAATAGATTGTAGATAATTTATCCACCTATTTGTAAAATATATGAATTTCAATTTCTTTGGATTATTTTTTATAAATACTAGTATTGCACATGTGCTATGCACGAATAGTTACTTTAATATGTATATATAGATTCATAATATATGTAAGTTCTAAATCATTTCATGGTTTAATAAATATAAAATAAAAATTATAATTACGTTATTAGAATATTGACAATTAATAATAACCCAAACTCTATGCTTAAGAGTTTCATACGCTATACAACTGGAAAAATTAGTAAGTCTTATTTATGGTAGAACATTATGATAAATTCTTATAGCAATTCTTATTGTATGTATAGTTGGAGTGATTAAAAAAAAGCTGCAGAGTTGTCAAGGAAGGTTGGAATTACTTTTTTTTTTTCTTTTCAAATAAGTCTCTTTTGATGGTTCGACTCGTACTCATTCCTGGTGATTCTTGCCAACTCAATCTCTCACTAAAATAAAAACCTTAAACACACATCACAATATAATAACAAAGATATATCGAAGAAAAAAAAATACAAAATTAACTCAAAAAAATCAGCAAAAGGAATGGCAAATGAATGAAAAGCATTTGCAGAATTAATTAATTCAAATATGGAGCAAATATTGGTGCAAAGTTTGTGATAGAAATTGGAAGAATTTTGAGAATGATTAAGGAGCTTGCAAAAATTCAGTGAGAGAGATTGAACGAAAGAACTATACAAACAATGTTTGAAGAATTCGCTGTCGTTCTTTTCCTTTTTTCGACCCATCGACTTGGAGACCTACTCCTCTATGTATTCCTTTTGGCAGCATCCCGAGCAACAATGGCGAAAGGGCAAGAAGGTGCCATGAATTAGTTAAGTTCTACTATGCACGACTGTTTTTTCTCGCCGGATCGAGAAGTTTCCGCCCACTAGACGTCGACTCTTGGCGGCGACGGCTTCAATGACTCCACATCTGTTCTCGTGCTCTATTTCTTCTCACGCTTGCCATGTCTCGATCGTATCTTGTGCTTCCACTCCCAACTGCATATTAATTATGTTGTTGAATTTAGCTGCGGAGAGTAGGATGTGCTATTATAAGCGGTTGTGCAGTTGATTAAGATCGTGTGAATAATTGACCCGTTAATTGAGAACAATTTTTTCACCTGCTAAATCGTACGTTTAATGTGGAATTGATCAAATTGATTTCAAAAAATTTTAACATTTGAATTGATAATATTTACAAAAATTGCCATTGAAATTGATTTTCAATTGGATGATTCGTGTTATATATATATATATATATATATATATATATATACGTGTATATATATATATACACGTAGATGATTTGAATACATTATAAGACGACGACAAAAACAATGTTTCAACTTTTCGGCCTGGCACGTCCACAATCTATTAGGGCCAAGATTGTACGTTATTAAATAATTGCTTTATTTTAATGCTTATTTTTATTGTTTCACATTACGCACCTACCTACCTTATAATCTTCCAATCGCATATCGCCAAGAAAATAATACTAGTAATAATTTTAAAAAAAAAAGAAAAAAAAGGCAAAAGCGTTATTTTATTCAAATCTAAAATGGACTTAGGATATAAGCAGAATTTACAGTCCGAAATGAAAATGATAAAATAAATTTCATCTGTATAAAGGCACATAAAAATATACTACCTCCATCCATGATAATCAGACTCCTGATATTTCGAGCATGATTTTTAATATTTTGTACTCCATCAATCTATGAAAGTAGCATATTATATATAGAAGTAAAAATGTGCGAGTTTATAACGGTATTTTTTATGTGGGGTCCATATTGTAAAATAAAAAGTGTCTGTTTTTGTGGACATACGAAAAAGGAAATTGGGTCCGTTTATTGTGGACGTATGTAGTACTATAGTAGTATGTTTTTAGAATTTCAAATCAAGTTATGTAGTGAAATAGTACAATAAGTACATGAGTATCAGCATCATTATACAGTTTCACTTTTTGCCTTCTGCAATTGAATACTAGAAGGGACAAAGGCACCACAAGAAGAGAAGCAGAGAAAGGGACTAAAACTTTTTTCAAAAAAAAAGAAAAGAAAAAAAGTTATCTTCTCCTTCTTCCTCAAACTCTAACTGCCATTTCATAAGTCACCAAAAATCCCTACAAGAACACAAGCCCTCCTTAAAATGGTGAAACCTTAAAGAATCTCTTACAATGATTTGGATACCTATGGATTTTGCCATGAACTTAATGGTGTTATGACAATCGCCACATATCCTCAGATTCTTATAAACCCTAATACAAGATTCACCTCTCAAATTCAGTATCCCAAAAGCTACAGCCAGCTTCTCACTGTGATTGCACAAGCTATCCTCTTCTTCCTCTCCATCCAAATCTTGCAGAACAAACTCCGTTTTCGGATAAAATCCTTCCAACTTCATTTTCGCCCGTACTTCATCCAAGAACTTATATAATTCCCGGCTCCGGTCACTACTTTTATCACCAACAACAAATGTATGCACTCTATTGTTCACTCGAATCCAACTGCAACCAGGCAATTTCCTGATTCCTCTGTCTCTCATCAATCTCCTAACCTCAGATGCTTCTTCCCAAAGTTTGGCAGTGACAAGAATATTGAAGAGTAACACGTAATTTCCGGGGTTGTCTCTTTCTATCTCGAACAGTCGTTTAGCAGCAATTTTCCCTAACTCGACGTTCTTATATACACGGCACCCTCCAAGCAAAGCTCCCCATGCAGCTGCACTTGGCTCTGTAGGCATCTTTTGGATGAAGTCATAGGCCTCGACTAAGCATCCACCGCGGCTAAGGACATCAACCATGCAAGAATAGTGTTCTTCATCGGGTTCAACTTTATAATCCTTCGCCATTGAATGAAAAATCGAGAGCCCTTCATCTACCATCTTCGAGTGGCTACAACCAGATAGAACACCTGTGAAAGTAACAGAGTTTGGTTTCACTCCTGAGCTTACCATCTCATTAAAGAATGATATAGCTTTGTCCCCTCTTCCATGCATTGAGTTAGCGATGATGATCGTGTTCCACGCAATAGTGTCTCGATATGGCATCCTATTGAAAATTTGGGTGGAGGTTTCTAAGTCACCGCTCTTGGCATATAGTAAGATTAGAGCAGTGCTAACTTCCATTTCCTCCATGAAATAATGCCTTGTTATAAATGCATGGATCTCATCTCCTCCCCTCCATGCTTCTAGAACAGTACAAGCAGCTAATGCACTCGTGACAGTGATTTGATTAGGCTTGCATCTTTGTAGTTGCATTTCTCTGAGAAACTCGAGCGCTTCTTTTGCTTTTCCATTATCAGCACAGCCAGAAATAACAGAGTTCCAGGAAACACTATCCAACTTCACTCCTCGATTTCTCATGTGTTGAAATGTACCGAGTGCTTTCTCACTCTCACCATTCGAAAAATACGCTGATATGATCACATTCCACGACACGATATCTGGCTGTGGCATGTCAATGAACACTAATTCCGCATCCTTGATGCTCGAGCAACTGGAGTACAGGTCAACAAGAGCGCTACTTACGTACTGATTCTGTCCCATCCCACTCTTGAGAGCAAGGCCATGGATCTGGCGGCCCGAATTCAGATACTTCAAACGTGTGCAAGAAGGAATAACAGATGATAATGTCATAGCATTCGGCTTAACTCCGCTCGAAATCATATCCCAAAATGCTTGAAGCGCCACCTTCGGAAACCCACAGTTGAGACAGCAGGAACAAAATGATGTCCAAGAAACAACATCTTTGCACCTCAAATCTCCGAAAACTCGTTCCCCACCTTCAAAGTACTTGCATTTCCCATACATATCAAGTAGGGCATTGCCCAAAAGCAAATCCGAACTGAAATTGTGCTTCAAAGCATCAAAATGAACTTCTTTCGCCTTCGCCAAATCCCTTGAAACAGCACAAGCCTTGGCGGCAGCTAAAATAACAAACTTATCTGGGGTTATCTTTCCGCTGTTTTTCACATCAGAGTAAAGCTTTATCGCTTCTTTACTTCGGCCACTCTTGGTATAAGCTGAAATTAACAATGTCCACGAATAAACATCTGGTTCGGATATTCGGTCGAACAGTTGGCGTGCACGCGCTAAATCTCCCAAGTTCAAATATTTCCTGATGAATTGGGCATTCAAATGTAACGGCAAAGCAGTGGGTATCTTCGAGAGCATTTGATTTCCAGCATTCGATCGTTAAAGATCGGGGAAGTGTGGAATTAATCAGAAAGTCGAAACCGAGTTCGTGTTTTTTTTTTTTTTTCCCCCCCGAAAGAAAAACCCCAATTACCTTTTTCTAAAAGAACACCAAATATCAGTTTCATTATACTACTAATTACTACTCCAATACGTTTTCTTTTAATAAAGGAAATCTAGCAATAGTACTTGCTACGCAAACTGATGTACTGTACTGAACTTTAGTGTGTGGGTGTGTAAGAGTGTAGGGTATATGAAAAATGTAGAAGGAAAATTATGTTTTTATTTTGTAAAAGTTGTTAGTTGTTTTAGTTGTTAAGTAGCACGTTTTCTTCTTTTCTATTTCATGTATTCCCTCCGTTCCCTATCTGTTGATCTTATTTTTATAACAGGATGACCCCAATCAATCTGTCTATTTTCTTTTATGATAGTATGCCCACAATACACAAACACTTTAACACACACAAAAATATTAAAGTGCCCACAATTATTCTATTTTATCACTTGAACACTTTAATTTATTAATATATTATCACACCACATTAAACTTCAAGCCGTAAAGTTTCGGTCTATACTTGGGGGACGGAGGGAGTAAAAAAGCCCAATCTTTGTATCTTGAATTTTTCCCCAATTTCAGTTTATGTTCTTCGCATCTCTTCCTCGCTACAATCCTTTCATTCTCTGAAAATTATGCTTGAATTTAAATTTCCAACGGGGTATATATTCTCTAAAACTAAAAGGTGTGGTGAAGATGAAATGTTTGTTTCTTTGAAATTTCAACCGCTAAAAATATTCTCCTTCATATGATTGTACAGTGCTTCCCTATTTGCTTAATTTGTGGTTTAGGCTTAAAGATTATAGTTGCACCACTACTCATTTCATTTCGTACAAGAACTGCTGTTTTTTTTTTTTTTGTAATTTAATCGAAACAGAATGCATGATTTTTTTGCAGCGACATGGTTATAATATAGGTGTGAACTTGGAAGGAAAAATCCATTAAATTAGGATCGCTACTCTATAATAATAATAATAATAATACTTCATTATTTTTACTTCAATAAACTTTGGCATATAATAATTTATACTTCCTTCGTCCCCCATATATATATAGTTATTACCCGTTTGGGACGTCGCCCAATATGTCTACTTTAAATGGAAAGATTTTCTTATCAAAATTACTTATTTATCCTCACTTTATTCCTACTTTTTCTATTTTCAACTTACTTTTCTCATTTTTTTCTTACTTTATTTTATTTTTTCCACTTTACACCAACTTTTTCTTAAACTGCGTGTCAGTTCCCTCCCCACATATATATGGGGACGGAGAGAGTATTAAATGTAAAAATAATAACGATTGCTTGAGTTTATTTACAACATTACTGGGCGGAGTCAAAACCCTAACGCGGCATAGATAGATTGTTGATAAAAAAATTAAGTAGGAGTTAAGGCTCATTAGAAATAAAATTTAATTAATAAGAAACGACATATATAGAGATAAATTTAATTAGTTTAATTTGAATCCTATAAAATAATTTTTTTTCAAAAATCCATTTTAAAACTCATTATTAAGAAGCGTGGAAAAGCGTGCTAGAATTACCAAAAAGAAATGACTCAACTTGAAAAGACCGGAGGGAGTATAAAGTATATGTATTTTTCCCCACCAAAACTATTCTTATTTCTTAACGCGTGCCTAATCTTG
Source organism: Mentha longifolia (assembly GCA_001642375.2). Classification (NCBI taxonomy): domain Eukaryota; kingdom Viridiplantae; phylum Streptophyta; class Magnoliopsida; order Lamiales; family Lamiaceae; genus Mentha; species Mentha longifolia. The sequence goes on from CM038115.1 coordinate 21,552,076, forward strand.
CCTGCCAAATCCTAAATACTTGAAGAAATAATAATATTCAAGGCTTTTCACCCATACAAAGTATATTTGTTTTTTAAAAGCAATTAAATGAATTCCAAAAGAATAATAGTATCATGTCGACCAAGCCAAGCGAATAGGAGAAACGTGTTAAATTACGTACCTCACTATCTATCCCATCAAATCAAACATGGAGATTAATATATGTGATCATTAATTCTCATGGTAATAATAAAACGTTTTCCACTCACCAAATTTTCTCTTAAAGGAAGAAAATCGTTTCGCAACTTTGTTGGTCGAATTCTACGGTTTTAACTAGAAATGTAAATTGTTAACATTTTTAGCTTTGTAAAGTATATATTCAGCTCAGTTTGGTAAAATGCTACACTTAACATTATGTTAATCCAAAAATATTTACATACGCTCACGGAATATAGGAGTGTTAAGTCAATAATTCAATTTAAGATTTAATTTTTTTTAATAGAGTTTATTTTTTTTCACAGTTTATTTTATGATATTATATATATTAATAATAATTTTCCTTAAATATATTACCGTTACATCAGCAGTGATCATTAAGTATATTGTATCATTTCTCTATGTTAATTAGTATCCCCAAATGTTAAACACAATGTAATTGTTCTTATCAATATCTAATTAATTAATTAATTAGAATTGTCTACATCAAACGCATCAATAATAAATATATAGGTTGGTTATTAATGCAGAGATAATAACAACGACCAAGCACAAGTTTATATTTAAAATTTAATTTGATACACAAGTGCTAACTAACTCGGAATATGGGCAATTCTAAGTAGCCCTTCGTCTTTTATATATACTCTCTCCATCTCATTTTAATTGTCTCATATTTTAAATATATATAAGGTATAAAATAATAAATTAGGATAATTGGAACGAGACGGGAGGGAGTATTTCACAATATTTTTTTATCTGTTTTGTTTTTTGTTTTTTTTTTAATTCGTGGTGATTTAAATTTAACGGGATTGCCAAGTCCAAATAATACCATTCAAATTAAATGACTGTTAGTATTTTATAATTAATATTCAATAAAGAAAAGGGGAAGAAAATGACATGGGAAAAGGCCATAATCCCACCACCTCATTTCTTCCGCAACCAATCTCCACCGTTTCCTCTCTTTTTTTTTCCACTTTCAACAAAATTATTATAATTAACTTTGGATTCCGTGAAATTCACGAACGAATAAAACCGGTGATCGATCATAATCAAAACCCTCAGGAAATTTATGTCTTTTACCCCAATTTTTTCTCCGCAGTTTTTCATCAAATTTGATGAGAAACGTGTGATGGGGCGGAGAGAGAATTGAGTGGCTATGAGGGATTACTGTGATCAGCAGCAGCTGCAGCAAATACGTACAGGGGCTGTATCTATAGATCGGAGTGAAGAAGAAGAGGGGTTTATGTGTGGTTGATATGGAAGAATTGCCGGGGGCGGTGGGGACCAGTGCGAGCTTGGCTTTGAGATTGGGGCAGGCCGTTTTCACGGTTGCTTCGTTGCTTTTCATGTGTTTGGATGTCGAGTTCTACAGTTACACTGCCTTCTGGTAATTCTTCTATTTCTTCTTCTCCTCCTTCCATGGCGATTTTTCCTCTTTTGATTGTTTAAGTTTCCTTTTCTTCTGCTTCGTTTTTACTGCTCTCTCTCTCTCTCTCTCTCAATCGATTGTTTTAGGCTAATTGTGTGCTACTGGTTACGTACGAGCAGATTTTTTTTTATATTTTTTTTTGTATGTTTATCTATGTGAATTCTTTGAATTTGTGTTTGAAGAGATTGGTTGATCGCTGGGTTTTAGTGACGAGAGTAGCGTAAGAGATTTGGTGATTTCAATTTTTGAAGAAGAACGCCTTAACTGGATTTTTTGTTTTTCTCTTCTCCTAATTTTTATCGGTGGAGAATAATAATTGGTTGACAGCTATCCTTTTGACATTTTTTATGAGGAATTATTGAGGATTTGGAATTTGATGTTGATGGTTGGTGATGGTTGAACAAAGGGCCAACAAAAAAAATAAAGGAATACTAAAATTAGGGCATAGAATTTACTGAAGAGGAATGTTTTCTTCTCCCCTCATGTTCCTTTAGTAATAATAAATTATGATCACCATATGCAAGTACTGACACAAAAATCAATGTTTATGCACCATATATGGTATGTAGTACATGGTGTCAAAATATGAATAATAGGTGAATCATGATTTTCCGAAAAGAAGCATGATGAAACAATTAGAATGCAAGGTTGGTGGATTAGTTGCATATTGAGTCTATTCCATAAAGAAGTACTCCGTATCTAGGATAATAGAATACGGAGTATTCGAATGTTGAAACTAAAAGCTTTTGCGAGTACACGAGCTTAGTTTGAGGGATTTTTGTAGCTGAGGTCTGCTTCGGAGAACTGTAATCGAACTTATCAGTAAAAAAACTCAATTTGATTGCAAGCAATCGTGGTCTATTCAAGTTCATTCAAAAGCCCGACTTGCTTCTTTTGCTGATACTTGTTATTGTCGATTGAATTGTCATCTTGTTTTTTCAAGTAAAAGAGGAATTTATGAGATAGGGTTTTGTATTGATTTGAATTTATGCCATGCGCAGCTTCTTGGTAACAATTATGGGATTAGTTATTCCATGGAGCTTGACTTTAGCGGTAGTGGATGTGTTCTCTGTTTTTGTGAAACGCCCAGCTCGACAGCCTGGGATTCTCTCGATTGTTGTCATCGGGGATTGGGTACGCTCTATTATATCAATTCTTGCACATTATTGCATTTATATGCATATAGGAAAATTATAATATATAGTCACATAATTGAATTTGTAGGTGCTGACGTTTCTATCGCTAGCTGCATCTTGCTCAACTGCGAGTGTGACTAGTCTTCTGCTTGCTTCTGAAGGATTCTGCAGCGCAAAGTTATGCACAAGATACGAACTGTCAGCAGCTATGGCCTTCTTGTCATGGTTCTTATCCTTATCCTCTTCACTCTTCAATCTTTGGCTTCTTCCCTCTGTTTAGGTATATATGTGTAAATCAAAATGGGACAGTTCCTACAAGATTTTGTTTAGTGTATTGTTCATTGTAGTATTGCAACTGTACAGATATATGGTCTTGTTTCCCCACTGAAATTTGTAATAAAGATGTGGGAATTATAGGTTTTTGACATCGACATGTAACTCTTGTCACTTTGTTTTGGAAGTAATTGTCTTTCAACCCTATCTCCATTCATAGGGATGTAAAGTTACGCGAATAAAAGCTCGTTCGAGTTCGAATTTGGTTAGGGAAGCTAGTTAGCCAAATCACCCAGGCATGAAAATTCAAAATTCTTAACACATTAATTTTATTTGTTATGATGATATGATAAGTAAAGTAAAAAATACTAGATTTTCTTAGAATAAGTTAGTTACATGTTTTAGTGAAGATTTTTATTATTTCAACGAAACATCTTGAGCTCGACTCGATTACACCCTTAGGCTGCGTTTGGTAATCATCTCAAGATGAGGAATGATGATTCATCTCAAGATGACTCATATGAATAGTGTCAAGATGAATCATTCATCTCTCCATTTGGTAGCAAAAAATTCAGACCCGGATGATATCATATTGTGTTTGGTACAAATTGCAAAACTCTAGATTAAAATTTAAGTTGACTATTTTACCCTTATTAAATACCCCTACCGATTTCACTGTTTATCGTTGAGATTAAATAGTACCCTTTATTATTATTTATTACTCTGTATTATTATATTATTATTATTATTATATATTATTATTATGATTATTATTATTATTATTAGATTGTTGAGTTATTATTTTTCTTATTCTTGTTATTATTATAATTATTTTATTGTTATTATTGTTATTATTATATATTATTATTTTATTATTTATTATCTTGTTATATAATTATTACTATTATTATTATATTAAATTATTATTATTATTTTTATTATTATTATTACTATTATTATAATTGTTACTATTACTATTACTATTATGATTATTATTATTACATTATTATGATTATTATTCTTATTACGATATTATTTTTTTTTTATTATTATTATTATTATAGTTACATTATATTATTATTTATTACATTATTATTTATTATTATTATTTATTATTATTATTTTATTATTATATTATTTATTGATTATTATTATTATTATTACTATTATTGTTATTATTATTTATTTATTTATTATTATTATTATTATATTATTATTTTATTACATTATTATTATTATTATTATTATTTGAAATCGTATAAATACATAAGGGTAAAATGGTAAGAGAGAGAAAGTATTGTGTTACTGTTTTAATGAGTTCACCTCATCCGACCAAAAACGTGAGATGACTAAACAAGGCGGAACAGTGAAATATCAACGGGCCTTGCATTCATCTCGGGCCCTCCAGTTTATTTTAGTTGGTTACCAAACAGTGAGATGAACCAAGATGATCTCTCTCATCTTGGTTCATCTTGGTTCATCTTCTTTACCAAACACACCCTTATTATTTGATTATCTAAGGGAAATTTCCCTCAACCTCAATCAAGTAAGTATTTCAAGATTGTGAATTTTGTCCCTTGGAAAAATTTAGGAAACAATAGTCACATTCAGTGAAATTTTGGTTTTTCGACTGGTGAAATATAATGTATAGTAGTATATATACACATGAAAATATAGACGTATATTGGTTTAATGCATTCATGTAGATGTAGTTCACCTAGATTATTTATACTTTTGTTTAGTTAATTATTTATTCTTGATTTAAATTTTAATGGGCCTTCGATTATCCAAATAATGTTGAAGGTGGGCCTCAGCCTAATCCCAACTGGTTGTTCCCCATGGATCATAGACTACAACAATCTTTCAAAAGAGCTTCCAGTCCAATAAACTCCTATTTTTATTTTTATTTTCAATTAAAAGAAATGTATGTGTGTTACAAAATTAAAAAATTATGTTATTCAAACGCATTTCAAGTAATTGTTGTTCAAATGAAAATGCAGTTTTTCTTTGTCTTCTAGAAGAATACAATTGTGAGATTTTTACATGAGTTTGGCTCGTTAATTCAATAAACTCATTTGGTTCATCATGTATTGTGCAATTACAGCTCAAGGGTAGGCATGACTTCACTTCACATATACAATAATACATGTTCGTTACCAGCCTCTCCCAGCCGAACACTATTCTAGCTCGGCTCGAAATACTTTTCGAGTTCAGTTCCAGGTTCGAGCTCGGCTTGTTTGCTAAATGAATGAATATCGAACATTTTTTTTTTACCCGATCGAGCTCTAAATAGCTCACGAACCATTTTGCTTGCGTGTAACCCTACTTCTAACATGAGTTCTCAACTTTACACGAAGTCATATTATTGTACTCCTGACAATGAGTAAAGGGACTCTCTCAACAATATAGGAGTGCATGTTTTTCTTCTTCCTTTTCCTTTTTATCTCATATAAACCAAAGCATATATTGTAGATCGAGTTATTTTGTTATGTATTTTCAAATTAATATCATGAAGAAAAAAATATATATATACTTAATAGGATATATGGGTTAGTTATGATAATGAGGCCCAATGGAAACTTTACTGGTGGGACATGGAGTTTGCCGGTTGTTGAGCCTTCCCAAAACCCCATCGTATCAAAATGCATTCAATTCACAAAGAAGAAGGAGATATGGTGGCTTTATATTCAATTATTCATCAATTCACCACTACCACATTTATTCATATTTTCTACAAAATATTTATTTATATGTATATGTATTTTGTGTGGTGGTGGAAGTACTGGCGAAGAACACATAAATATAAATATATTAAATAAAAATAAACATATCTTCATGCAGATGCAGGTAACGTTTGGTGTACATACGTTATAATTAGGGAAGTGACAGCTCAATCGAGCACACGTGCATTCATGCATGTCTATTGAGTATTGAGTTTTGACCCACATACATTATTAATTAATTAGATCTCCTGTCTTCTTCTCCACACCCAAAACAATATCTTACTTCATTTTCTTTTTTCTTTTTTTTTTTATTCAAACTATATGCACCTCCTCCTCCTATTTCAATTTTCAATCTCGTTTACTCAATAATATTAATTTGCTATCAAGTGGCAACTGCTGTCCTAAATAATTTTCTCCTTACCTTCATCAATTAATTAACATATACTCCCTCCGTTTTTTTAAGTGTCATAATTACTATCTTTATTGTTTGTTTTTAAGTGTTCCATTTTGGAATTTGATAACATAATAGTTATATTTTTCCAATTTTACCCATATAATTAATGTTATATATGAGGTGGTGTGCAGAAAAAAGAAAAAAAAAATAATAAATGAGGTTCAAATGTAAATTTACACATTTTCTTGTTATCTGCGATTTGTTGATCGAGAAACTTAAAAAAAAAACGGAGGGAGAGGTCATAGTATTAAGTAATTATAAATTAAGGCCGATTAGTTAAGACAGTGAATCCATGTCGGGTTGTGATTAAGATTCTTTCTCAAATTAATTCCCATTTATACGTGTTTACAGCATTAATCTTTTAGTTTTCCTAATGCATATAAAATATTAAAATAAAATGACCACGTTCGAGGGAATTGACTTTCGAAATTAATTAATTTTTGTCGTAGATTGTTAAGTTTAGGGTTAGTTCTAGATTAGTATTGCCCAACCTTTGGTCTATTTTGCAATTTAAATTTAATTTTTTAAGTTGCAAATATATACCCAATACTCTCCCGTCTCACTGAAATAAAACTAATTTCCTTATTGAGTTGTCCTATTGAAATCGAGTTATTTTTCAAAATGAAAATAATTAGGTCCACTAACCTAATAAAATCAGCCCTAAATTCTCGTGCCGAAAATTAATTTATATTTTTCCCACTACTAATCTACCTTCCTCCATAATTAATCTACATTGCCTAAAATTTTGTTCTGAAAAGTAAAAGTTCTCCCTCCGTCTCATTTAAGATGTTACATTTGCTTTTTGGGGTACCCTGTACAAGACGTTACATTTCTATTTTTGGGTCCTAAATACACTTACAACACATAAGGAATCTTTGTGCACATGTGGTGTTTAATACATTTACAACATAAATTACACATTTTTTAAGTCTCGTGCCGAAAAACAAATGTAACGTTTGAAATGGGACGGATGGGATATATTTTAATGGGACTGAGGGAGTATTTACTATTTTCCCCAATTTTGCCCAAATATTAAAATTTCCAAGCTTGAGGAACCCTAACATTTAAGTATTTGGATGCAGAAACTAACAAAGTTATGATGTAATCTTAGTCCACGTCATTTGTATATAAACGTACCAATCAGCTTGTCGGAGGCCAAAAAGATAATTAAGGTTGATTATTTATTTGCAATATTTCAAAAGTTGAATTTAAATTGCAAAGTAGATCTAAGAATGGGTATTAATTAAATTAATGCAATACAACAACTAAATTCAAAAAATAGGAGTATTATACTACATAGGTAGTATATGCTTAAGTAAAAAAGTTTACTTCAAGATTTCCGTCCAAAATAATTTTATAGCTAGATTAATTTTTCACGAATTAGAGCTCAAAGCATTAACGAATTTTGTATGAATAAATTTCAACTCAAGAAGCGAACATTACTATTGGCTGAACCATTTCATATGTCCAATTTGAAAATTTACTTTATCAGTTAAAGTTTATAATTATAATGTAGTTGGATTATAAAAAATATGATAGTCAAACATGTTCAATTGACAGCTCAACATATGCATGCATGTTTAAATAAGTAGAAGTTATAAAATTACAATATTACTTTTTAGATTTAAATTTATGTATTCTTAATTTTGTGTATATGGTTATTGAACTAGTATTTATTTATTTTTTTGTATAAAATGTTTATATCCTCACCAATGCAATGGGGATACAGTTTTAGTATTCTGACTATAATAGTTAAATCTTACATGAACGATTTTAGTAACGAAAAAGTTTATCCACTCACCTCAATATATTAATTTGTATCGACGTAGTCATAGTTTAAAATAGGCTGATCTCTAATGGTTACAACATATAATTAAGTTTGGTACATTCAACTTTCTAGATCTTCTCTATTGGGATTGGAATTAGGCTTAGATTTCAAAAATTAATGTTCAATTTAATTATGAATAAAGAACAAGGAAAGCCAACGCCAGTTTGTTCAACCAATGACCCCTCACCTAACTAAGTTTTAGAAATTTAATCAATAAAAAATCTAGATCAATATCCTTGTGCTTTTCTTGTTTTTCTAAAGATTATGGGTTTTTTTTTTTTTTTTTTTTTTTTTTTGTTGTTCAAAAAAAAGGGCGGAATTTATTTATTAAAAAAAGTGTTCATTTTGGCAATCCATTTGATTTGCTATTTCGCGAATAATTTTTACGGACTAGTTTGAGATACATAAATCTTTATAAATGAAATTCGTTTTATTTTTACGATAAAACCAATCTCGGATCTAAATTTTCTAATTCCCTCTTGAAAATGCATGCACGAGAATTGAGTTGGATTATTTAAAAGGACATATCTACAAATTACTCCCTCCGTTTTTTTAAGTGTCACAGCCGCTAAATTATACATATCAAATAAATGTGTAAATTTACATTTTAACATCGTTTATTATTCTTTTTTTTCTGAGTACCATATAGTATAACATTATTTACAGGGGTAAAATTGGAAAAATATAACTATTATGTCATCAAATTTCAAAATGAGACATTTAAAAACAAACAACAAAATAGTAAATATGACACTTAAAAAACAAAGGGAATATTGAACTTCTTCTTTATTTTTTTTATTTTTTTCTCACTAGAGTTGTGAAATAAATAAAATAAAAATTGACTTGTGGCAAACGTGCACAGTTGACCTCTTCAACAAATAGTAAGTGTGGTTTTGGACGAGAGGAATCCGGTTGACCCAGAAAACTAGGGCTGCAAACGAGCCGAGCCGAGTATTGGCAGGCTCGGGTGCGGCTCATTTAATATTATACATGTTCGGGCTCGGGTTCGAGTTCGATTCGAGCTTTATATTTGTGCTCGAGTTCGGCTCGTGGTAAAAAATTTGAGTTCGAATTCAGCTCGAGTTCGGCTCGCTAAATATTCGATAAATGGTTCGGCTCAAGTTCGGTTCGGATTTGAGCTCAAATCCGGCCTGTGAAAAGCTCGAATTTTAATTCGAGCTCGAGCTCGATCTCGATTTTAAGCTCATTTAAAAGACATGATTTAAAATATTATCTTTTAACATTCCAAATGAACATAAATTAAAATAAAATTCATCACAAATTAAAATTATTTAATACTATAAAATAATAAATAAATAAATAAATATACAATATAATAAATGAATTGATGATAATTGGCAATATATATTAATGTTATAAGTAGGGCTGCAAACGAGCCGAGCCGAGCCGAGTATTGGCAGGCTCGGGTTCGGCTCGTTTAATATTATACATGTTCGGGCTCGGGTTCGAGTTCGATTCGAGCTTTAAATTTGTGCTTGAGTTCGGCTCGTGGTAAAAATTTTGAGTTCGAATTCAGCTCGAGTTCGGTTCGCTAAATATTCGATAAATGGTTCGGCTCGAGTTCAGTTCGGATTTGAGCTCAAATCCGGCTCGTGAAAAGCTCAAATTTTAATTCGAGCTCGAGTTCAATCCCGATTTTAAGCTCATTTAAAAGACATGATTTAAAATATTATCTTTTAACATTCCAAATGAACATAAATTAAAATAAAATTCATAACAAAAAAAAATATTTAATACTATAAAATAATAAATAAATAAATAAATATACAATATAATAAATGAATTGATGATAATTGGCGATATATATTAATGTTATAAGTTAATATGTTCTAATAAAAATTGTGGTGTAACGCCTAATTAGCTTTGGTTGTGATTTGAAATTAATTTTACACATAAATGCTAAAGCTCGTTTACAGGCTCGATTAGAGGTTCGATTAAGAGTTCGACATGCGTGAACAGGCTCGATTAACATACGAGCTGAACACGTTCGCGAGCTAAACGAGTCGAACACCCTAGAGCTCGAACTCGGCTCGTTAAATTAAACGAGCTCGGATTCGGGCTCGAGCTCGGCTCGTTTATTAACGAATTCGAGTTCGAACGAACTTTTACCGAATCGAGCACCGAGTATGTTCCGAGTAGCTCTACTCGTTTGCAGCCCTAGTTATAAGTTAATATTTTCTAATAATAATTATGGTGTAGTGCCTAATTAGCTTTTAGCTTTGGTTGTGATTTGAAATTAATTTTACACCTAAATGCTAAAGCTCGTTTACAGGCTCGATTAGAGGTTCAATTAAGAGTTCGCAAACATGCTCGTGAACATGCTCGATTAACATACGAGCTGAACACGTTCGCGAGCAAAACGAGTCAAACACCCTAGAGCTCGAGCTCGGCTCGTTAAATTAAACGAGCTCGGATTCGGGCTCGAGCTCGGCTCGTTTATTAACGAATTCGAGTTCGAACGAGCTTTTACCGAATCGAGCACCGAGTATGTTCCGAGTAGCTCTACTCGTTTGCAGCCCTACAGAAAACCATATAGTAGTATATAATATCTTTATCTCCATTACGCCGAAATTATCATTTATTTTTGGAATTACACAAAGTAATACTTCATCAAATATATGAGGAACGCTCAATTCATCACACTGGACATACTTAATGTGTTAACGTTCCATGTGGTGATGCTGATATATTTAAATAAAATTAATATAAATACGTATCCTAAAAATAAATCTTAAACAAAATTATGTCTTACTAAAAAAAACTAAACCCTAAATGAAAAATTATCTACGTGATACTGTCAAATTAGCCATATGCACATTTTAATATGATCACGGTGGGATGTAGAACATTTCCGTTAAATACTTTGTATATTACAAATATCGGACATCAATGGGAAGTGGGCCTAAGGGTTATGAGTTTGCATCCTCCAAGTTAATTGCAGATAGTCCTGACCTTTGCCTAGGGGTAAGCAACCAAAAACCTAAATCGAACCAAATTGAAATTTGCGGTTTGGTTCGGGTTGACACCCTATTCGATGCGATTTGGGTTAAAAATGACAATTCAAATTTATAATGGTTTGGATCGATTCAGGTTCGGGTTCATTCAAATAAAATCAATTTTAACCCAAACTGCTCGAAATATTTTAGTTACATTATTAATATATTTTTATTAGTTTATTTAATGTTTTTGTATTATACATTACTAATTTATTTCATCTCAATACTCATATTCTCTCTCTCTCTCAAACACACATCTTACAATTCTTCTCACCTTCAAAAGTATATGTTGTGCAAAAATAATATATAATATATATATATAAGAAAAGAAAAGAAAAAAAATGGTTAAACCCAAACCGAACTGTAAATTATGATTTGGCTTTGGCTTTGGCTTTGGCTTGGTTTAACTACATAGTTCAGTGCGGTTTGGTTTATAAAAAAAATTATAATTCGATTTTTGTGTTGCTCGTGTTTCGGTTCGGATTGAATTAAACTGCCTGAATGCTCACCCCTATCTTTGCCCCTCTATCCCATTGCTTTATCATGTTGTCCTTCTATTACTTCTTTGTGTCAATCCCTAAAATTACCCTCTTTAAAGATATAAATGGAGAATCTACCCTTTTATATAACTTATTTGTAAAACTACCCTCTTTTTATATCTACACTCTTCAATTCAAATGTACAGTGTCCCGGTTGGCACTATTCATGTGAACAGTGTCCCGGTCGGCACTATTTCTGACACTATTCATTTAATTATAATTTTTTTTTTTTTTTCAACAACCTTAGAAATAAAATACCCTTTTAAAAATAATCAGGCCCATCACACTTCCGTAAATAAAATTAATGAATACCAACTTCATACCTTGAACTGCTTCAGGATCTCTTTCGCCAGAGGTTTTATGGATTGCGTCCAACCACCAGGAGCACCTTATGGTTCTCTGTCGAATTCCTTCCTAAGCTTCTGATCCGCCTCGCCTTCGTCTTAATTATCAATCCGAGCAGCGCTCCAGGAATCGTGATAATGGCTCAGAACACTGAGCGAAAGACTCACTGCGGGCTTGGTTTGTTGGTAAACAAAAATTTAAAATACGAAGGTAATGAGCAAAAGCCCAAACTTTTATTAGGGAATTATAAAATATTTATTACATAAGTTTATCTCCTTTTGGGAGGAGACAGACTTGTTTAGCTACCTATGGTAGCGGAATGGAAAACTCGCATACACGAAGAATTGAAAACTATTACAAAGCTAATGTTGAAGAAAGCTAAGAAAATGATCGATGATCTTTGCTTCCTTCGCTCGTCTTTATTTATAGAGGTTGGCGACCTCTTTGTCTTGAATTATTGCATCGGATACTTTCCACCGACGCCAGCTTGCATGGGACCTCCTTCCTCCATTATCACCGAAAGAGATGATAATTGAAACTTCTTTCGGATACTGGGGTCCTCCATTATTGAATTCCACCGAACAAATTTAGTGAAATGTCTTTTTCTTATTTTGGATCGTAAATGAACGGTCCTCCCACCTTTGTCGTTTTATTTTAGTGGGAATCTTGCTTTTCCTCACCCTTGTCGTCTTCTTTTTGGGTGAGGCTCATCTTTCATAGGGTCACATGACTCTATCTTCTTGTGTCGGCCAACTACTTTTTTGGCGGGGCCCTGGGCATCCTTCCTTTCGGTTGCTCCCTTGGTTCCTTCTGGTCTTGGGCTCGAGCTCAGCCTGCTCTAGGCATGAACTTCTTGCCAAATTCCAGCTCTTTCTGACCCTGCACGCGGGACAGATGTGATTAATCCAGTTCCCATAGTGCACCATGTTACAATACTTGCGATGAGTTTCCTTACTCGTCACAAGCTTGTTTTCCCATAGCAGATTCCTCTTTCTCTCGAAAGCCTCTTCTGCAAATCTTGTGGTTTTTCCTGTCATCATATTTAACAGGAATGATCCGTTCACGGAGTTCTGAAAGAACTTGAACTGATACTTAACTTTGTCCATCTCGGTAAGACAGACCCATAAACCCCAAGCCCTGCGGGTTGAGATTTCATCCTCGGTGATCATGGATACAAGTGGTACTTCTCCATGTGGAACCTGTATGTTGCAACGACTCCTCTCGTCGGTTCGCCTAAGCCTTATGTAATGAAAGGCTTCATGGTTCCCCTTTCCTACTGGTTCTGGTGCTGCACTTATGAAGTAAAGCTCCAAAACATCTCCTCGGCTGAGCTGGTCATTGTTGGACCAGGAATCGTAAACAGCTTCTTGAATCCACTTGGGTAGATTCTTGATTTCTGTGAACGATGGGGAGACCGTATAAACCGAGGCAAGTGCCCCAAATTCATACCATTCCTTGACTTCTTGTGGATGAACACCTGGCATCATCCACACTCGGGGGTACTTTCCTGAGATATCAACCAAGGTTTTGTTTGGGTTGATCCCTCGTCTCGTCATCAACTTCTCCCAGCTTGCTTGATAAGCCTGCCAAAAAGGAGAAACTTGAATAATATCAGTGTTAATCTTAGAAATGCCTTTCAACGGCCTAAGATTAACCTCTCCCTCTTTAACCCCAGAGGTGCCGGGTTGAAATGATACCTCAGGATTTGACTCCTGAGTCTCATCTTTTCCTTGGGCCGATAGTATTGATACTACCAACTTAGGACTCGTGCAAGAGGTATTTGAATCCTCTGCTACCGTTATACGGGCCGGTAACCGAATCGCTTCTTTTTCTGGGGTAACCGGAGTCACCCTAGAATCCCAAAGGAGTGGCTCTTGTATTGCATTCCAGCACTTAGTCTGTGCCAGCCTACAGTCTTGTATTCTGTTTGAGACTTTCGCCTTGTCAACAGATTGTATTTTTCCAGCTTGTTCAGCTTTCAAAACACACTCGTCCCATTCCCTTTGAAGCATCTCAAGGTCTTCCCTGAGATGTCTCATGGCATTGTTGATAGAGCTAACTTCAGTTGGCTCCATCTCTTGTTAAGAAATCTGCAAGAACATTTTCGTGAGATTTCACAATGACAATATCAAAAATAAAATATTGACATTCTGCTTGCCATCTAAGTAATCTAGCCTTTTCAGGTTTCGATTCAATCTTGTTTTTTAAGAAAGCTTTAACTTGGGTGTTATCTACTTTCAAAACAAATTTCTTTGCAAGAAGAAAGAGAGGCCATTTTTTAAAAGCCTTTCGCACTGCAAAGAATTCCTTCTCGTTAATGTGCCATCGAATGGCCTCATTTTCCTGGAACAAACCGCTACAGTATCTGCATGGTTCTTCTCCATTAGGAGTGATCTTTGTTAGCACTGCCGCCCACCAATGATCACTTGCGTCCGTGTACAGGACAAGATCGTCTTCGTCTTGTGGTATAGAGAGTTTTGGGAGGTTCTCACAAACTTCCTTTAAATCTCTCATTCATTTTCGATGTTCTTCTGTCCAAATGAACGGAACATCCTTCTTCAGTAGCGGACTGAAAACCTTTCTGTATTTTGCAAGATTCTTGATGAACGCTCCTGCAAAATTAACAACTCCTAGAAAACTTTGAAGTTGTTTCTTCTCCTTTAGATCCTCAGAGAAATTCTTAACCTTTTGGACTATATGGTCCTGTAGGATTATCCCTGATTCATCTATCTCGATTCCCAGAAATTCCATTTTCCTGGTTGCAATGACTGCCTTCTTTTCTGAAAGCACTAGTCCTGCCTTATAACAAACATCTGCAAAAATCTCGAGATGTTTAACGTGTTCATTCATATCTTTTGATGTTATAAGAATATCATCAATATAAACAAACATAAAAGAGAAATAATCCTTGAAAAGATTATCCATCTTTCTCTGGAAAATCTGAGGTGCGTTAGCTAACCCCATTGGCATTACGTTCCAAACATAATGTCCTTGCGGCGTAGAGAAGGCTGTAAACTTCTTACTACTTTCTTCCATGCGAATCTGGTAAAATCCTGACTTGCAATCAAACTTGGAGAAAACCTTAGCATTTCTAATGCAGTTAATAAGGTGTTCTCTACTTGGAATGAAATAACCATCAAACTCTAAAACATCATTAATACCTTTATAATTAATAACGAGTCTGGGTTTATTTCGTTTGATCTCACCATGGTTTCTTACCAAGAAGCCTGGGCTACTATAAGGCGAGTTACCTGGTTCGATTAACTTCAAATCAAGGTGTTCCCTGATAATCTCCTTCATATCCTGTTGATCTCTGAGGTTCATCAGGATTGGTCTTAAATCTAACAAACTCATTCTCCTTGTCTGGCTTTGCCTTTAAGGTTGCTCTGAGTTGGTTTTTCTCCCACCATGCCAAAGGATTCTCATTGTAACATCTTACAATCTTCCTTTTGACATCTTCTAATGATACCTGCGTATCATTTTCAATATCGTTAGATATTAAAGATACCTTTAGGAGTTGAATCTCAGCTTCGTCGCTGTCTGTCAATTCTCCTCTGATCCTGTAGTTCAATAGAGCTTCATTGAACCTTCTCCGATCTTGCATTTTTGGGTTTCGAAGTTGTCCTTCATCACCACGCTTGCTGCGAAAGACTAATGGCATTTGCCTGTTGAATGCCCCTTTTAGCCTTTGAACAATGATTTTGTGATCACATTGGGTTGTGAACACTAATCTTTGTTTCTCATTATCCTGCATATATCTTTTGAACATCTGCAAGAAATTGTTTCCTAACAGGATATCTGCTCATGTATCATGAAAATAAATTGGTGGAGTTTTAACCTTATACCAGGGTGTCTGGCCTGCTCCTCCAATTAGAACTTCCACCATCTTGACTCCCTTTGTAAGGATCAAGATTTTCTTGGAAAAATCTCTTCCTGCGATCCGAGGTAGATCTTCTTCGACCTCTGTAGGAAAGATTCCTCATTTCGCCGTGCATATTCCTGCTCCGGAATCAATATAAGCAGCAAAGTATTCTGCCTTATATTTCTCGTATAACACTCCGATAGGAATGTATATTAAGAATGGGCTAGTCATTAGATCAATATTTTTCTCTCATTGATCGTGACTTCCATTCCTTCCTCTCTTTGCCTCCATGGTTTGAATTTCTCCAGGAAATCCAAACCTAAGATGAGGATATTCTCCTCTCTTCCTGCTCGCCCTTTGATTTCAATCGTATGTCCTCCAATCTCAATCATTCCCTTGTAATGATGGACTTCCGGTTGCTCTAGATAGTACAAGACGTTGCAAGGGAAGTTGGTTTCCCATCTTGTAGTATCGAATCTGGCAGCTACTCCTCTCCATCCTTCCGGGCATTTGATGGTAATAGCCGTCTTCTTGTAACTCAGAGTAGGCAAAGAACTATGAGACTCTTGATTCTGCTGAATAAGATTTCTTCCCATTGGTTGAGAAGTAATCCTATCTCCTTGGAATGACAATCTTCCTGATTGTATCCTGAGACTTTGGTCATGAGTTATGACCACTCTATCTTGAATTTGCATATCCACGTTTCTCAACCGTTGGAAACTCCATTCTATCGGGACACATCGCCGTTGTCACCTTCTTGAAGATATCTGGTATCTCTATGACTGTTTTCCGAGGAATAACTCAGTATGATGTGAGTTAGAAAGCGCATATGATACCTGATATGTAATGGAATAAGGTCTGTTCCCTTCTTCCACTAATTCTTTCCTCTTGAAGTCCTGATAAAGCGTCAGGGCTCTGCTGAAGTTGGTGTCGTTAAGATTGTATGCAATCTTAGGATATATAATCCCCACCACTTGTCCAGCACATAAATTTCCCGCAATGGTTCCCATTACGGAATCCTTGAGATTTCTGACTCGTTTATCACAAATCGCGATGTCAATTGGAGAATCAACACCAGCGAAAAGGGCAGATTTGAGTACAAGTTGGATTGCTCCAATATGTATCCAACTCATCTTTTCTGCAATCTCCGGCTTCATCTTTTCCAGATCCTCCCGGATATCACTTGCTGGAATCAATTGCATTTCCACTTGATTCCCTGTGAGCTCGATTGGAAGTGACATCTCTCGTCTCGTAATACCATAGACAATATGGTGCTTCCGAGTCTTGAGACTGAAATTCCTCAGGGCATAATCGATATTCCCTGCCGTAAAGCCTTGATACTTCTGTATATTAAGACTTTTCTTCATGATCTTATCGATCTGGCTTTGTGAAATCATCGTCCGGCTTGAGAAACCCGTCCGATTTTCACTTTCTTGATGATGTACCTCTGGTTCAGTCTGATTTTGAATCGGTTGGTCCATCTTCTTCACTAGTAAGGATCTCATCCTGTTCGTAAATACTCTCATCTGAGGCAATATCCTCAAATTGGTAGACTTGTACGAGATCTTGGAAGTAGATCGCTTCTTCGATGTCTGGGGTTGACTCGAACCTCCTCATCGTCTTGTTTTCTGGGCAATTTGTAGAGATATGCCCCGCTGCACCGCACGTCCAGCAGTTGCAATCTTTGAAACTTTCATTAGCTCTAGTATGAGCTTTTCGGAAAGTTTTCCTTGCTGGTGTCCTTTCCTGAGGTCTGCTTGAGCCTGCACCTCTGGATTGAGACCTGTTTCTCGATGGACCGCTCCGCTGTCCATATTTATATGATCCAGCCTTCTGTCTGGACCAAAGCGTTCTTGGTTTCCAAGATCTTCTCTTTTTAGAATAGGGCTGATACCTATTCTTCCTGCTTTTCTTGTAACTAGCAGGATCCTCTCCAATGACTGTTGGGAGATCATTGTCTTCGCAATTAAGAGGAGCTTCCTTGTTGATCCTTCTTAATTTCTTGATGTTCTTTTGTGTTGTGGCTTGTTGACACCACTCCGTCAGTTTGTTATGCACAAAAGACATTCTTTTTCCCACTCCATCATATTCTCCGGGAACGTAGTCTCGGATGAACATTTCTCTCCATGGGTTAGGAAATTTCAAGAAGAAAATCTCCTTTGCAAAGCTATCATCAGTCTTGGATTGATGCTGGTAGACTGTGAAAAGCTGTAGAAACTTGTTGACAGATTTTTGATCTAAGACAGCAAGTCTTAGATTAAGAAGAGCTATTTTATACTTCTTCTTCTTCTCCTCGTCATAGGTTCCGAAATAACCGACTCCCAAGAAATGGTTCTTTAGGATATCAGCCATTTGTTTCACCTTCTTGGTGTGGGACTCGATTTTAAAGCACTCATTTTTTACTTCTGTGCTTATTTTTTCTTCCCACGCGGTCCTTGCAGCTCCTGCAAGACTCATTTCGAGGAACTTAAGATATCCCTCGTCATTCATATCAAGAGTTGACCCTGCAACTCTCATTGCTGCTCCCCAGTCATCGATTAATTTCTCTCGATCTTTGAAATTAACTTCATCGATGTTGAGAGTGACTCCATATGGATGGATGGGCTCCAGGGTTGTTTTCTCCGAAGGATTATCATGTTTCCATTTTGTCCTTCGTTGGAAGTTGATTTTGAATTGATCGTCTGCAATACCACCAGTTCTTCGATGATAGGAGGAACCGGCCTCAAAATCGTGATAACCCCTGGGTGGTTGTGTAGCCCCGCCGGATGTATCTCCTTCGGGCTTGGCCATCTTGAGATCCACCACCTTCATGTTAGCAAAAGAATCTGCTAACTCTTGTAGATCTTCTAGTCCGATCCTCTCGAGGTTACTCATCTTTTTTACCTCTGACCGAACCAGTAATTATATTCAATCTAGGGTCGCGTTTCTCGCCCTCTTTGACTGGTAGCGGGTATCTTTTTGGTCCGTCCCAAAAGAAACCCCTCTTGGCTCGACTGGAACTTGGTTGTGTCTCCAGTTTCTCCACTCGTCTTTGAATATCCTTTAGAACGTCAAGGATGACATCCTGTTTGCGGGATATTTCGTCGACCTTTTGAGGTACTCCATACAGGCTGTTGCCGTAATTTTGTACCGTCTTCTGGATTTCCCGTAGATCCATAGAGATTTTAGCCGGATCTGGCGTGATCTGTACAAAATTAGGGCCAATCTTTGGGTCCATCAGGTATGATCTTGATGGGCCGTTCTCATCAGCCGTCTTAGCTTCCCCTCAAGATAAGTGTTTATCATGAGGCGATCTAAGTAGAACTTGATCGTCCACTCGCAGGCACGGATCTCTCTGGGGTGCCTATTTTCTCAAATTGCTGCTTCGAGACGTTCTTGCCTTACTCGTAGTATAGTAAGGTCACTTGTTTTGTTCCTCTCCATAATCTGGAGATATGAACTGTAGCACTCGCAATTCAGACAATAGTCTGGTTCCATTTTATCTTGAAGTCTCCTCCGTTAGGTAATAAACATTATATAATAAATAAATATAATTCCCAAATAAACCTAGGGTTCTGATACCATTTTAGAAGCGTTGGGTCATCTCAAGGTTTTGTTGAAAAATGGATAAAAATCAAATGAAATGGTGTTCTGTCAATAGCAAAATGTTTGAGGTATAAATAGTCAAAAGGGTATTTTTACAAATATCTTATATAAAGGGGTAGTTTTCCCATTTATGTATTTAAAAGGGGCAATTTTCTGGATATACACTACTTCTTTCACTAGGAGACACTTTGGGTATCTCAACCTCGTCACAAGGACAATGTCCCATCGGCTATCATTATATCTATTTAATAAGTACTCCCTCCATCTTTCAATTCTTGACTCAAAATTCTGGGCACGAAATTTAATGTGTTTTGATGATATATTAATAAATTAAGTGTTAAAGTATTAAAGTGGAATAATTGTGGGCCCAACTAATATTTTTTAATAGTATTAAAGTGTTAAAGTGTTAAAAAATAAAGTAATAAAGTGTTAAAGTGATAAAGTAATTATGGGGTCTACGTCCCAAAATAGAAAAGGCCAAAAAATGGAGAACATCCCGATATAATATTAGTGTCAAGAAATAGAGGACGGAGGGAGAATGTTGTTACATGGAATAAATACTTTCAAATGATTTAACTATATTTGAATGTTAGGCGTGCATTTCCAAGTTTCGTGATTATAGGTTTTAAAATGAATTTTTGAAATATTTCTTTTTTTACAGGGTACCATAATACCATGTAAAAAAAAAGATAATTTTCAAAAATTCATTTCAAAACTCATCATCACGAAACGCGAAAATGTGTGCCCAAAAAATACACCGCACTTTTGGTGGACGGAGGAAGTATGTATTTCATGGAGCTCATCTCCTATTCATCATGGCCACCATTAATATACTTAATGATGATGTAATAATATCACGCGGGTTCTTTGGTATGTACCTTTGTTAATATGGTTTAATTTTTATGATTTATTTTTATATGGTCAATTCTTATATGACAATATCACATGAGCAATGGGCAAATAGTGATGTGAGGAGATCGGTCCTAAGCGATGAAACTACTTACTATTTTCATATATTTTTTCTATAATCAAGCGATTCAAAAGATCAATCCCTCACCTATCCTACAATCCTAAGATATAACTATGGAACCCTGTTACATCAATTTAAATTAGTTTTGGCAATTTATATAATTAAATGGATTTTCGCTAATATCTTTGGCAATTCAATGGCATTTCCAATGCCACACTATTTAGGGCATGTTTAGTACTCCCTCCGTTTCAAGTATTCCGATACTTTTCTTTTCGGCATGGAACTTAAGACGGAGTGTTTAGTGTGTAAAGTGTAATGTCTGTAGGGATGTGATATGGTTTATGTATTTAGATATATTTTAAAACTAGGCATCATAAATGCATAAAAACATATCCATGTTTGATCTAAAATAAAAGATCGTATCAAAACCTTTAATTTGGTATAAAAATCATAAAAATCGAATAACAAACGAGAAAGTTATGATAGTTTAAACTTTTAGGATTTAAATTATATTGAGATATGTGCTGAGATGTGAGTGGATGGTGAGATTTAATTAGATAATGTTAAGTGTAATAAGGGAGTATTAATTAGCTAATTATTTCCCAAAAAGGAAAGGTGTCAGAATACTTAAGACGACCCAATAAAAAAAGGTTGTCGGAATACTTGAGACAGGGGGAGAATGACTTTCCTGTACACATTGGTTACTATAGTTAGGGAGAGGAGGGATAATAAGTTTCAAAGAATAGTGCTTTTACACCAGGCCTAACCCAAATATTGGGCCCTCAAATTATATTTTTTGGATACCAAACAACAATATATATAATCTGAAATTAGAGTTTTATCATTGCATTGTTCATTACTATTTTTCCATTGTTTGAACACTATTAAAATTATAGATATGCGATTAAAATAATTTTATTATATTTATAATAATAATTATTATTATTGAATTTTTTTACTGTATTATTTATTAATTTTTTAGATTTTTATTTAATTACACTTTTAATTCAAATTTAAAAAATAAATAAATAAAATAACAAAGATATACTGGAGTATAATTTATAGTACTAATATATCGGAGATAGTCTTAAAGTGAAAGGTCCTTTTTTTTTTTTGTGGAGTGGTTAAGGTGCAATTTTAAATTCAAAACATTACATGTACTTGGTTCTAAAAGTTAGGGTCCGAAATATTGAAGAACGAAAATTTTCCCATTATAGGGCAAGATATAACATTGTAGTTTAATTAAATTATATATTTTCCACTTTTAGGGGCATATGGTGGAGGAGGTTGCATTTAGAAAATTCAATCTATAAAAATCTAACATCGTGATTAATTATATTTGAAGGAAACTTCCAGGACGGCCAAATTCATGAGACCCTTTGGTCCCACATATATCATCTATGATCATTGGATTTGGAAGCAATGAAATTATTTATTCAAGTAAAAAATTATTTCACGTCCAAAGGTGCATTTGGTCCAATAATCCTCTAATAATTAATATATAATGTTTATATTATTTAATTAGAGACAAAAGTGCAGCATCACAGCTAAGCATGCCCAAGATTCCCATAGAAGAAAAAGGCAACCAAACTACAACTTGGTTTCATTGAATTTCGGGTTGCTTTGTTGGTAGGGTTGCATTACATGGCACTAATCTAGTCCTTTGAGTGTCATTACATATATTCTCATTTAAATTATTTTCATCATTATATTTATTTATTTATTTTAAACTTATCGTAGATGTTACTATATGATGTATTAAATCAATTCAATAGAGTCAATGCTACACATTAGAAGACTCGGATTTGGACGAGGTTTAATATAATTCCCAAACCCAACAAAAAGGGAAGAGCACATTTTGTTTTACATAAGAGAGAAGTAGAATTTACGTGTTTCGTACCTAATTTTGTCATTTTATACCCTAAAATTTCATGAATATGACGTTATTTTTCGGAGTTGACATGGGATGTTGGCAAAAGCTCCCACGCCAGTTGTTACGTTTCTTTTACAGTACTAGAATTAAGAAAATGTAAATTAGTGTATTAATTGTGAAAGTTCATGTGCATCTTTTTAGCACATGAGATGATTTTTACTTTTTCAGTATATGAGGTGTAATAAGGGTCCAATTAGTTGGCCCTGATTATATTCTAATTCAATCATAAATCTCTTAATACTTACCCAATATAAATACGTATCAATTTTCGTAAGACATTCCGAAAAGAAAAACTTATCAACTGACGCATGATGGAGAGAGTATAGTATTTCTCATAAGAAAATAAATTTAGCTTGCTTCATAAAATTGGCTAATTTTCTAGTGCATTCCATTACTGGTAATTAAATCATTTAAAATAAAAGTAAAACGTATAATATGATGAATTTTGTGAAAAATCAAATCATTACTCATGTCAAAGTAGAATATTTACCCCAAAATAAATGGAATATTAAAAGAAACGGAAATGTTTGAAGGGTAAAAGAAAAAAGAAAATAAAAGGTCAAAATCGAGTGGAAATAGTATAAATAAATAAATGAAGTGAAGGAAACAGTACAGGCAGATTTGAGCAAGTTGGTGTCGGGTAGTTGGGAATAGACCCAAAATTCGCAGTCTATTTTTTTTATATATATTTATTTATTTAAAGAATATAAATAAAATCCAAGTGTTTTAAAATTCCTAGATATCCAAAAAGACCGCCCTTTTTGTACGTGTCTATCTGCATGTTTTCCAGCTCAGTTCGAGAGCCCCTCACAACTTGCCACGTTGCATCTTCCGATTCATACAACTACAAAACTGCCTTGATCCCTTAATTTCTCTCGCGATATTATTTCTTGAAATTTATTATACCCTTTACTTTTATCAAAGGTCAGATCCACACCACAAAGACTTTACGTTAGTTTGAAACACTACTTATATATATACTACCTTCATCCCACTATACTTGGCCACTTTCATTTGATTGACATTTCACGCACGCATTTCCACCGAAACCTAGTACGAGTTTTTAAATATAATTTTGAAGTATCGTTTTTTTACGGGATACTATGAAAAATATACTATATTTTTCATTATTTCAATTTTTTTTTTTAATTTAATTTTTTCCCCCCTTACTTTATTTAAATTAATGAAATAAAAAAAAAATCCAGTATAAAATTTTGACTTAATTAGAGATTTCGTCCATGAGCTTAAGTCCCCCTGCTTATTGAAACAATAATAATGATTCCTAGTTTTTCTTTAAGAGTGATTCGAAATCCCTAACTATTATTAAAAGAAGCGTTCTTATCAATAGAATTGGGTTCATATTTTAAATTTTCTATTATTTTTTTCCAATTTGCTAATTGGTGAATGAGAATAATGAAAGATGAATTTCCCAATCATGTGAGGAAAATACGCTGCAATCACGTAATTTCTAACTAATACGAAATTGAGTGGGTTACTAAAATTTCATATAAATTAATTAAAATATATAGATGTTTTATGCAATTTAAAAAATGCCTGGTGTTTTGTGTAATTTAGTCTATATTTGCTAGCTCCTTAAAAAATGAATCATATCTAATCGTTCTTCGAGTTGAAATACTACTCGTCTATACAATATATAAAAGCTCAATTCTTGACAAGAATTACATTTATGCCATTTTCCCTCCAAAAGGTACATGATTATATCTAAAAGACATAACATAAGTATTATCTATCTATTTGTATAGATCAAAGTAATCTAATATCCTATGGTTAATGCACAATGAATAAGATAGATAGTACTAATTTTGGGATGTAGCACAATGTCTTATTTAAACTTTAAACTAGAATTTAAATTAGAGTGAAGTTGGATCATTTTCCTATGAATACAAGCATCATTAATTATTCTCACCAAGTTTTCTACACTATTTTATAAAACTATCTCCTAATGTGTCTTTATTTTCTTTAATTTTTTAAATAATCTTCTAGAACAATTATATCATTTTTAATATTTTTTTTCTAACAAAAACTACGATTTTTGCTCGAACTTTAATTTATTTATCTGAAAAAATGTGTTACATATTTATTTTCTTTGATATTGTTCTATTATCACAGTTGCATTTTAGGGAGCCTTATGAATATTGTACTACATTTGCAAGAAATATACATGTACTAAAACAACCCAACTACATATCATTATGAGATTTATACATATTTTGAAAAAATTGCTTTGATATTTATTTATTTTTATTTTACTATACAACAGTCAAATTTGGATTGCATGCACTGAATCGAAAAAAATTAGAGATTATTTTATAAACATAAACATGATGTTTATTATTAATGGTTTGATGCTTATTACTAATGGTTTGTAGGTATATAATTGAGTCTTTTACTCTTTTACCATATGAGGAAATGTTAGAAAAATTATAATTCTAAAATTCCAAAATATTAATTCTCTTGCAAAATCGTAAGATCAAGCATGCAGATTGCACATCACACTGTTAAATTTAAAACTTGAAGATTAACATAGCCCATTAATAACTTTAGAAAATACTATCATGTAGTAAATTGATAGTAAACTATTATCTTTAAAGAAATTTCAAAGTATTTTTTTCATCATTCAATACGGTATGTCTAATATTATTATTCTAATTTTCTTATAAACATGATTGTTGTACGTTCCGTGCATCGCACGGGAGCAACATTAGCCTATCTTTAATTTCGATATAATTCCATATAATCTCCATATTTTTTTTTTTATGTGTGGATTTTTTTTTTTTCTTCCTTTTATGAGTGGATATAAGTTGGTTTAGATTATCACGTGCAGTTAAGAATTTAAGATAGATCCTTGTATTTTCCACATTGTATGAATGTGACGACTAATTAATAGTAACATTTTGCTATAATTTTGATCAAATTGATAAATAATTTTAACAATTAATGTTAATATGATGGACTCGTAGATAGTTGTTTGCAATCTTAAGCTCAACTTGTCTATTATGGAGTCGATCTTAAGCTTTATTGCTTTATTTGAACAAATTAAGACTTACAATTTAAAATTAATCGCTTTCTAAACATGAAAACTTTATTGTTGTAACAAATAAATTCAAGTGATTATCGTTGGAGGGAAGGACAGTGATGCGGTCTTTGTGTTTGAGGGGAGGATTGTTGGGTACAAACAACATGTCCCGCATTGGAAAAATAAGGTAGATATACCTTGGATATAAGGGGAGCAACCACCACACTAGTATGAGACTTTTGGGAATGAGCCCAAGAACAAAACTGTGGGGCTGAGCCCAAAGCGGACAATATCATACTATTATGGATCGGTGGTGGTGCTCGGTAACCCTAACAATTAAAGACCTAATATACGTAATAATGAGTTACGTACCAATAATATGTTTTCAAAGTAATTAAGTTCATTTAATGAGTTTGCTCATAAGCTAATAAGTTGGAAGAAATCAAAGTCGAATCCAACCCATTTATTTAATGAACTTTACCAAACAAGTTCGAACTCATTTTTATCGAACCGAAATTGAAGTATGTAGTTAATACATCATACTTCTAAGTATATCTCTAAGTTTTTTTTTTTTTTTTTGGTTTTTTTTTTTTGTATATACTATCTAAGTAATTTTGTTCCTTATCTTTTCAACATTAGAGAATAAACAATACAACGTATGAAATGCAAATAATTGTACTCGTTCTTTCTAAAATTAATAGGACAAAATTTGAGGAGAGAAGCTTTGACATATTTCAAGAACTACTTTAGATTCTTATTATTTCGTTAATGTTTAATTTGCGCAATTATTCAAACTTAAATTACTAGTAGTAATAGACGAATTGATTTATTATTATTAAACTGAGCATGGTCCCACTTACGTACTTTTAGCTAAGCCGGTGGCTGCAGAATTTGGTGTGGCCAACCAGCTTATCTTATCTCGCAAAATTTATTTATTTGTAGCGTTTTACATTATTTATTTATTATTATTATTATTATTATTATTATTATATTATTATATTATTATTATTATTATTAACTCCTAATGGGTAAAAATACTCATTCTCAAAAAGTGGCATGTGTATGCTTTGAGATTTTTAATTGAATAGAGAAATTAGAAAATAAGTACGTTAGTTCTTGAATCTTGGTGAAATAAAAATCCCATTATCCATCAACCACCAATCGCATATCAATATTGCTATTAGCAATCGCTATCATGCTTGCCGATTGAAATTGATATATCAAATAGTAGTAACTTTACAAGAAAAAATATTATCCATATGTATATATATAAGTTTGAGAGTGTTGGAGAGAAATGGTGGTTGTTAGGTACTGCAGACTGCAGACCCACCATTAACCATTACCTCACGTGAATCCATCCACTACAACTCTTCTTGTTTTTCTATATTTTTTTTTTTAAAAATAAAAATAAAAATCCATCCACTACATCTTGATTTCTTTCCAATTTTCTACTTTTCAACAATCTAAATCAAGTTGTTTGATATCAATAAATATTTAGTCTTAATATTTTAAAATACCCTTTTTTTAAACTAGCATGGCATTTATACCCCATTTTAAAAACATATATGATTTATACCCCTTTTATTATTTTAATATATAAAGTATAATTTTTTATTACACACACCCCTTTTAAAGTATAATTTTTTATGCCCTTGTTTAGAGTTATTTTTTAGGGTTAGTTGTATGCTTAAATTTTTATTAATCTATGTATTTAAGTGATTAAATTTATGTGTAGTACTTGATGAATTATTAGTTTAAATTTAACTAATTTAATAATTCTCTTGATTTATGAAATTTTGTTGTTTAATTTGAATAAATACATGTATGGACATAAAAAATAATTCTAAACAACATACTTTTTCCACCGCCGGCGTAGGGCTGCCGGAATTTCCCCACCGCCGGCAACCTTATTATTTTTTAGGTTTACTGTATGCTTATTTTTTTATTAATCTATGTATTTAAGTGATTAAATTTATGTTTAGTACTTGATAAATTATTAGTTTAAATTTAACTAATTTAATAATTCTCTTGATTTATGAAAATTTATTGTTTAATTTGAATAAATACATGTATGGACAAAAAAAATAATTCTAAACAACATACTTTTTCCACCGCCGGCGTAGGGCTGCCGGAATTTCCCCACCGCGGCGGTGGGGAAATTCCGGCAGCCCTACGCCGGCGGTGGAAAAAGTATGTTGTTTAGAATTATTTTTTAGGTTTAATTGTATGCTTAAATTTTTATTAATCTATGTATTTAAGTGATTAAATTTATGTTTAGTACTTGATGAATTATTAGTATAAATTTTAGGGCCCACTTCAATATAATAAGAAAGAGGGCATTTATCACATTCAAATTTAAAAGGGGGCATATATCACATCTTCATTTTCAAATAGGGCATTTTAAATTTTCACCCAAATATTTATTTGGATTTCATACGTAAATATATCGGCACATAATTATATGTTTAATTACATAAAGCATGTCCGTAGATTCACTCTCGACACTATTAATGTGCTCACATTTGACGTGATGTTCTAATATTAAGAAATTTATATTGTTAAAGAGAAGAAATCTATCATATATCAATATATAGTTTTAGAGGGGAGAAAACTATTGAACTCTGTATTATCCTCCTCACATACACATCTATTATATCAATAATTGAGACATTAATTATACCTACGATAGCTAGGTGAACAAAGTTATACTTAACTCTATACCTTTGAATTACTTGAGCTCAATCTATATGCGAATTGATTTATAACTATAAAAACTCATCAAAGAAAAATTGTTAAAGTTCGATTGATATATAGACAAATTCAAACAAAGATATATTGGACTACAGCTTGATTTATTTTCTACTTATGCATATGAATAAGCATAATTGCCACATATTGTTCACAATTTCCTTGTTAAATGTAACCCTACTTTATTTCCCTATTTTCTCAAATATTAATGAGATGCTCGTTGCCGAGAAAAAATGAGTAATATAACTGGTTAATGCAGTTATTTTCGGCGTTTACTTCTAATATTCTTTTTAAATTCATCTCTCTTTTACTTTTTTTAGTTTTCCAATTAAATACTTTGTAGGCACTACTAGTTAGTAGTGGCGCTCTAAAAGTGGTAATTATCAAACTTGAAGTGAGAATTGATTCCAAAAAATAAAAAACATAACACGAAAACCATGTGGACAATTTTTTTCTTTCTAAAACTTAAGTTATATGAATAAGTAAATATGATATATGGATAATCATCCCTAAATTACTTTCGCTTATAGAGCTACTTGGTTATTTAATTTGACCGTCTAATAACTTATCAAAAAGGTCTATATATCATGTGATTTTACTTTATAGCTTATATCTTTTTTAGTTGACTTTATAACTTATCTAAAATTTGATATCATCCAATTCAACTGTTTACTTAAATTCATTTTTCAAAAGAACATATCTCATTAATAATGTAAATATAACACTTGAAAGTCAATTTTTCACTCGATCTAGTCTATCTTGCAAGTTTGTTACAAATTGAGCAACCTCATCGATCTAGTCTATCTTGGAAGTTTATTTTTCACTACAATAAACATTTCGAATGCATACGAGGCCCGTACTCAGGTTGAAGAGATTTTTTTCTATAAAAAAAAGAAAAAAAAGAAAATCTCCCACAGTCGATATAGCACGACTTGCTTCGTTCTCCATTTACCAACCAACTATTTATTTTATTTTATTTTATTTTATTTATTTCATTAATTTGATTAGCCAGACAATATTGTATTGATGTTGTTTCGCTTCATTGCCTACTGGAATAATTTTATTTACGGCCAGACTTACTGATTTTCCCGCAAATCAATAAAATTTAACTACTCTATTAGAAAAACTTTAGAGTTGTCATTAATACATTATAATTGCTTTGGTTTACTTATCTCAATGATCAAAGATCAATCTTAAACAAAGGAATTAATTAAAACTAGATCATTGAGATAAGTAAATCAAAGGAATTGAACAAACTTAGATCCATTGCAAAATAAAAGGAATTAAATAAACTAAAATTATTGGAATTCCATGCACGAACTTTCGTACAAACTTTACCACGCTAGAGTAAAAACAAAATACGGAAAGGAGGAGGAGGGAGAGAGTAGGGACTAAGGGGAAACAAACAAGACCCCAAAAAAACAAAAAATAAAAAATTACTATAAGAAACAAAGGATTGAAAGGGGAAAAAAATACAGTACTAAAAAAGGGAGAGGCGCTTAAATCGTAATTTCAAGGAAGAAAGGCGGGTAAGAATTAATAGGGCCGGCTCACAAGCTGTCACCCACAAGCTTACAGGTTGGCAACCCCCCAATTTCACTATACACACATTTTACCTTTTCTTTTGGGTTCCCTATTCATTTCTTCTTTGATGACGTGTCAACTGCTTCAATTTCCCATATTACCCCTCCCCCCCCCCCTCCTATATATTCTCTCACAAACTCTCTCCCTTCGTCGCCCTCTCTCCACATCTCATCTTTTTCCCAACCCAACCAAAACAATCTTAGAGAGAGAAATTACTTAGAGAGAGAGAGATGGGCATTTGCAGTTCGTGCGATGCGACTTCCGTTGCTACGGCGAAGCTGATATTAGACGACGGAAGATTACAGGAATACCCCTACCCGGTCAAGGTTTCCTACGTACTGCAGAGGAATCCGTCCTGCTTCATCTGCAACTCCGACGAGATGGAGTTCGACGACGTCGTTTCGGCGGTGAGCGACGACGACGAGCTGCAGCCGGGGCAGCTCTACTTCGCGCTGCCGCTGAGCCAGCTGAAGCACCGCCTTCAGGCGGATGAGATGGCGGCATTGGCCGTCAAGGCCAGCTCGGCTCTCAATAAGAGCGGCGGCGGCGGCTGCGGCGACAAATGCGGTTGCCGCCGGAATATTCTGGTGTTTCCCGGTGAGAATGATATGAGGCAATCGGCGAAGGCGGCCGCCGCCTCCGGGGATGGTAGATCTGGGAGGAGGAGGCGCGGCGGCGCCGGGCGGAGGGGGAAGATCGCGGCGAGGCTGAGCGCGATTCCTGAGTAGGGGTATTTTAGGAAGAACGGCATCTCGTTTTGTAAATATAGTGCATAATGAAAAAAAAAATTCTGTTGAGATTAATTGAAAAAAAAAAGGAAAAGGAAGGTTAAATTTGGCATTTATCATTCTCCTATTTATTTTCAATTTAAATATTCATTAATTGAAATCACCAACTGATCCGATCCCAAAAAATCTTACTATGAAGTTAATGTCGAATTTGATATTGCATTCATTGGAAAAAAAAAAAAAAAGATTGATTAAAATAGAATAAGGAAAAATATATGATGACTTGAGACTTGATAGTACTTTGTTTGCAGCGTACGCTATTTTTGTTTTGTTTTGAAATTGACATTAATAATAAAATGCCCAGACAATTTAAATTAAATTAAATAACATAATTATCAACTCACACTAATAGAGATCAAAACAGAATCAGCCTCACAAAATGCTCGTGCAAAATATTGCTTTTTTTTCACATCACGAACACATGATTCATCTTTGATAATTTCAACAAAATTATCCAAATCCCATATCCCCCAAAACACAATTAATTATCACAATATAGAAAAGGTTATTTATGTAATAAATTTGGGTGCTCAACTTATTTTATTTTTTAAATGAGATTATGATTTTTTTTCAAATTTGTTACGAACTTCTTTTTCAATTTATATTCCGGATCTCGAATTCAACATAGTATAAATGACTTAGCTCGTCGTTAAATAAACTTGGAATTTATACTCCTCATTATCATCGTCGTTTCGAAAATTCTAATTCCAAGAGCCGAATCATTAATACAAAGTCAGAATTCGAGATAAATGTCATAAATTAGAAACTTGGAAAGTTCAAGTTATTTTAAAAAATTGCATGCGCATGTCATAAGTCGAAAATGGTCAAACTTCGTGATATAAACAAAAGGAATCATCTAAAAAAAAAAATAGAATAATTAATTTAATTTGGCAATAAAGGAGATTAATTTTGAATTTTAGAAAGATAGTACTCCATATGCATGGAATGGAATGCCAGGGAGCTTGGAGGATGCAGTTACGTCGAGAGAAATAGCCAAAAACGGAAGGGTACAACTCTTTACAGCTGGAGCCACGTAATTGCAGGGATGAAACGTCGCCGTTCCGTCACATTTGACGGTGATGATGGAATGGGCTAAAATTTGCAATATGCACAACCATGATCATAATATATTGGCCTTGTCCATAAATAATTCCACACATTCGCCAAAAACATATTAATCATTCTTTATGTTACGACAATTAATCTTTGTTTTTTACTTCTATCATCAAGTTACTTTTTTTCTCCCACCCCCTTTTGTCTTCTTTTTTTATATATTCACCAGCAGAGTAAATTTATTGTATTAATTATTACTACAGTAATATGTCTTAATTTGTGTTATTACTACGACGAGTACTATTCTATATAGAGACAAGATACGCAGAGGGTTGAGGGTACATTTTTGGCCAAATTTAATAAATAAAGACTTGTGTGCAACTGAATTATTCTGTATGTAAAGCAATGATCTTTTTGCAGGTTCACGATATTTTTCACGTTGTACTATTTGCAGAAATATAATACTACTATTGTATGCATGCGCATATTGTATGGTTGTAGAAGTGTAACGTCGAGCATTTTAGATATTTTTCAAAATTAAGCAACCAACAAATTTACTGTGGTGAAATGTCGGTAGGCTCATCAATTATTTTGATTTGGGGTCGTATACGAGATGACTCGAACTTCTGACATATTGGTTGGAGGTTAAGCGTTTTAATTTAGGGTGTATTCTCTTTAATTGAAAAGGAAAATGAGGGATAAGAAAATGATGGAAAATATTATCTCATAATATGGTCCCTACTTGTTTTATCATGTGTTCTCAAAAGTGGAAAATATGAGAATTAAAATATTATTATTCGAATGAGTGGGAAAATATTGTCATGATTTGGAGTGAAAATGTGAGATAAGCTGCTGTCCAAGGAAAATTTTCCTTCCAACCCAGGAAAAATTATCTATCAAAGAGAATATGGGAAAAAGAGAAAAAAAATTCATTTTCCTTCATTTTCACTCAAAGAGAACACCCCTAAATGAGTTACCAATACATCAAAAAGAGTTCTAGTAGTGACATAAAATTTGAAGAATTGTGATACTTATAAATGTCATTATTTTTTTATTTTTTTTTCCACATTTGAATAAGTAGCTATTATGCATGTCACTAAATTTAGTGACATTTGTTAATGTAGTTAATTTATGCATGTGTAGATGTAACAAAATTTTGGTACACTAAGCATGTAGCAAATTTTGTGATATATATTTTGGGTGTCACTACTAGACGTGTTTTTTTAGTGTACATTTCGTCGTAATGTTGCAATATTTTTTTGATTTTTAAACCATCACTTATGTATTAATGTATGTTAATTTATCTAGCTAGGTGAAATAAAGAAAAATGGAAATAACGAGTAATATGTATCACTCCGATCCATAGAAGTTGACTCATTTTTCTTTTTGGGACGTCCCATACCTATTGACTCATTTTCCTTTTTGAAAAGAATTAGCGGTCCCTTATTACACCTAATCAAATCTCATCATACACCATCTCTCAGCACGTATCCCAATATCCCAATATAATTTAAATTCTAAAAGTTTAAATTATCATAATTTGCTCGTTTGTTCTCAGATTTTTATGATTTTTATACCAAATTAAAGGTGTTAATACGATTTTTCATTTAAGATCAAACATGAATATGTTTTTATGCATCTATGATGCTCTAGTTTTAAAATACACCTAAATACATAAACCACATTACATTTCTAAACACGATACACTTTATATCCCTAACACTCATTCCTTAATTCCCGTGCAAAAAGTAAATGGTTCAACTTCTATGGACCGAAATGATATAAATTTAAACATCCTTGTATTTTTCTCCCATGTGCTCAAAACATTAATATGCTTTTAGTCTGCGTAATACACCTTGTTATTTAACATACTCTACATGAGAAATGCATGTGTTTTTTATTGTTTTTTTGTTTTTTTACATATTTATTTTATATTTATTTATTTATTTTATTTTAAATTTTATTTATTTATTTATTATTACCAGAAAACGAGAAGATTCAAGGACGACATTTCCATGCAAGGGCTAAAACCTATACAGAAAACTTATCTATTTTCTAAACGTGCATAAACACTCATATTTATACCAAAAAGAGAAAAAAGTTAAAATAGCCACTTTGTTAAAACAAAAATAAATAATAGCCAGTTTTTTTAGAAAAGATAAATTATAGCCATTGTTACCAATATACCCTTCTATCTATTATTTTTCTACGTTTTCTTACATTTAAATTAGTAATAGAAAAATAAAATATAATACACATCTAAAAAAACGTTCAAAAACATCCGCTAGCTTCTTCAGAACTAGAGCATTTTTTGGCCAATTTTTTTTTTTTTGATCTGACAAATGTTAGATGTTAGATTAGTTGTTAGTATACCAAGTTCCCAAGAAACTCCAAGATATCTCCAAGCCACCTTATATCTCCCTAAAATTCGTTCCCAAAGGGAATCGAACCTGGCCAATTGTTCTTCAGATGATGATTTTATTTATCAATCCTCGTCCATCATCACTGGTTTATGACGGCCCTTGCATCCAGCTTCCTCGTCCATTCATCGTGACTTTCGCTATTTACATGAGCGCTCTTAATTGTAATACACGACTGTCCGATAACTATGCAAGTGGGCTCTGTGTATTCATGAGTTACGTATGGTTTTTGCACGATTAAGATTACATGAACATATATAGCTCCTGAATTTGTTTAATAAGCATAGTTTTTCAAGGATTGCATGACTACCGGCGAGCATGCAATTACACGATTAGTGCTCATGTATATATGTGACGTAGATCGTGTCTTATGATCGTGTATTTAAGAATGATTACACGAGTTGCAGAGGATGCAACGATGGCTGGCAGTGCACATGATTACACGAGTTCATCGGGCTCGTGTTTCTGTCCATAAACATTTGTATTTTTCTGAGGAGGAAGATAAGAAGAAGGTGACATGGTGGTGGTAGATGGCAGTTGCAGCACCTTGTAAATGGCAGCGCCTGCAATTAATGAAAATATGGGCTGATGATCACACGAGTTTATTAATGAACTCGTGTATTCTTTAAATAGTAGTGTTTCTGGAGAAGGGGGTTGGTGGCGGTGAGTGGTGATGGATGGAGTCCAACAATTACAGATAGAGATAGATCATGCATAGATTTGCAAACAAGAGAGAGAAGGAGAGGGGAAAGGGGAGAGATATATGGGTGACGTGATGAGTTGGGTACTTATAAAAGTTAGATAGGCTTTAAATTTTCTTTTTTATGAGTATTAACGAAGGGTATTATCGTACAATTATACAAAAATTGGCTTTTTATTTTTTTTTATAATCTTTTTTAAAAAGGTGGCTAGTGTTTATTTTTCTTTTATCAAAGTGGCTAGTTTGGCCTATTTTCACTACCAAAAACGATAACTTTTATGAATAGATTTCTATTACGTAGATTAAAAAAAATACAAAAATGTTTTATGCAAAGAGGTGTACACATGTGAGTGTTTTATACAATTTACTCGTGAAAAACAGTAAAAAGTTGTCTACCTTAATTACCATATCAATAATAGTACATGGATTAGGGTGTGTATGTGGTGGATTAATTGAGAGGGATATATATATATATATATATATATATTATAAATCGTATTTAAACTCAAATATAAATACAATCATGATATTAATATATATGCAATCGAATATGAATTTTAACGACATCAACGAAATTTGTGTATCTCGGTATACATGTCGAATTTGAAGTGGAAGAATTCAAATCCTGATTGGCGGGTAAAATTGGAGAATTAATATTTATTACTATTATTTTAATTTATGATGATAGTTTAGTAATTCAAATTGATGGCCTAAGATGTACGATGCCGAATTTGATAAAGTTTAGTAATTACGCTGCCGAATTTGATATATGTTCACGTCATCATTGGGGCCAAACTTCTCTATCGTAACCTAACTTTAATCAATACAAAATTTTTAGCTTTCAAATTTTTGACTGGCTTAATTATTATACCAATCAATACAAAATTTTTAGCTTTCAAATTTTTGACTGACTGAATTATTATACCATTCTGGGATACGCATATTTTTTTGACCAACTCAATTTTTTTTTCATATTTTTTTTCCAATTCCATGTTGTTTTTTTCTGATCTAAATATGATCTCTATACTTTCAATTCCTAGTTAATACTATTAGTTATTATAGTTCAGTGGATATGTTATATATTATATCAATAAATTAAATACTACATGTGAGAAGGCGTGTGTGTAGTACATGTAGCATGGAAAATTTCCTGAGAGAGAAGTCTTACAATTTAGAAGTTTATGAAAGACAATTAATACTTTAAGATTGATATTTCAGGAAGTTTGTTGAATTGTAAAACTAAATAACTTCATAACGAAAAGTGCTACTAATATATATACATACTACGTAGTATTACGTTATTAATGTTTCGATATTAGCTACGTACGTTAATGAGATCAAATCATAAGAAACAAAACAAAATTTATTCATTTCTCCAAATATTACAATTTTCCAGATGGCTATCGATCTCTGAAAATCAAAATTCACATATTCATGAATTAGGGTTTTGAATCGGACGGAGAAGAATACTTTGAGCTTTTATTATTATTATTATTATTATTATTATTATTATTATTATTATTATTATTATTATTATTATTATTATTATTATTATTATTATTATTATTATTATTATTATTATTATTATTATTATTATTATTATTATTATTATTATTATTATTATTATTATTATTATTATTATTATTTTATTTTTCTCTTTCTTTCGAAAAGTATTCTATATTTGATTTGGATTTGGAGATGGGAGAGTCTGAGCTAGGGTTTAAAAGATTCACCACTAGGATTTTAATTTCATGTTAAAGAAAATGGGTTGTGAAAGTTATAAGGTTGTGGATAGAATAACTCATTAATTTAAAGGATCGTTATGTAGAATACTAATTAGAGCGTTTTTGATGGTCAAATCGACGATCTTAGAAATATTAAATGGCTTCAACCCATATTACATAAATTATGAAATCCCTTTAATGGTTTAGGTTTAGTTCATTAATTGTAATGGAAATTGCCTCAAAACAACATTCCACTTGCTTCAACAACTTGCTACATCTATCTGTATTAGCTAGTTATGGCTAATAATGGCTTTAGTTACTTGTTTGTTTACTCCCAAACTCCAAATCGCAATATATTAATTGAGGTGGGTTCTTATGGGTACCACTACTAATCTTGATAACTAGGAACCAAGACAAATTAATGTTTGAGATTTCATCTAATATAAGAATGGATCGTTTTCTTTTCATGCTTTAAAGGGCATTTTTGGAAGCATAGATTTCGGTGGATCCCACCATATTCTATTTCTACGGATCTAACAATATCACTCTACGCCAATATTAAGAACCGATCTTTCTCAAAATTCTATGAATTCTACATTACTTTTGCATCATTCATCCGAGAATCAACCAAATCTAATTCATTACGTTGCTAATTTCGGCAGTTTTCTTTGCTTAATTTGTTTTCTCAAGGATCCAAGAACCTTTTACGGTGTGAAATTAAAAAAAAAAAAAAAAAAACCTGTAAGATTGGAGGAACAATTGCTTTTCAAGCTTCAATCGTCTCTTCCATAAGCTTCAGTAAAGGAGAAAAATATGCATTTTACTTTGGAGAGTATTCAAGATACAATGAAATTTTTTACCGCGGAGAAAGGGTACAGTAATGGTTTCGGTAGTGAAGAAGAAAGGCTCTACAAAATATCCGCGCAGTGAAGAAGAAATGCTTTTTTAATTGTTAAATCTAGCTTTTACTATGTGCTTTTGTATTTTGCTTATTTATAAAATTTTTGATGCTTATTTTGGTTGTGAAACTTAATTAATGCTGTTGATGCAATTGAATCGTGCTTATTTTAGCGTTCCAATATATATGTATGCTTAATTTATTTCGGATTAATGATTACGAGTTATCATTAACATTAAGCATCTTATTATTCGTTAAAAATATAATTTCATATATAAATAAGCAAATTAAGCATGTTAAACATTCGTAAAAAATATAATTTCATACATAAATAAGCAGGATTATAAATTAAAAAAAAACATAATTTCATACGTAAAAAAGCATGAAACAATTGTAGTCGAAGCATATAAAAAAAATAAAGCATTTTAACATTTGTAAAAAACATAATTTTATATATAAATAAGCATGATTGTAAAAAAACATGATTTTATACATAAAAAAACATAAAAGATTTACAATCCAAACATAAAAGGAAAAGTAATTTTAAGTATTGTAAGATTTATAAACATTGAGCCTATTTAGATAAAAGAAAAAGAGGACAGTGTTCATTATATTATCATGCTTATCAAAACTAAAAAAATTATATTGCTATTTTTTTAATTACAATATGCTTAGTTACGAGTCATTTCGTGCTTCTTCTATTGTATCGCATCGCTTTTAATGCTTAAACAAAACTTGAGTGCTAATAAATCAATAATTGCTTTTATTAAATGAATGCAGTATAATTAATATATATATATATATATATATATATATATATATATGTATACATATACGGTAAAATAAATAAAAGAGAATTGGTATATTTGAAGAATCTTCAAAGAAGAAAATATATATTTATTCATTTTGTCACTCAACTACAACATGCTTATTTATGAAACATTTTGTGCTTATATTGTACTTTCGTGCTTAAACAAATTGCCGAAATTAGTGCTCTTTAAAAAATAAATCTCACCCATTAATCTATTACTATCCAAGTGTGGAGATGAGTTCCTAGTTCTCAAGATTAGCAATGGTTCCCATATAAACCAAATACTATATATATATATATATATAGGCGATGGATTTTATGGGTGCCACCTGGGAACTAGGAACTCATCTCATCCATTCTTTAAAATTGAATTAACGGTTTAGATTTAACAGGTTTAGATTTAACAGATGCCAATTAATAAACACAATTTTTATTTAATTATTAAAGCACTAAAGGGTAAAGAGGGAAGATTAAAATTTTCGTGTACGTAAATTCCGCCGGGAATCCCTGCAACTACTTCATCTCTTTTCTTTTACAATTTCTTCAAGATAAGAATTAAATTATACGAAGTAGTACATTTTATCTGCATTTAGATTTCAAAGGGAATGATTGTAATGCTTTTTTTTTTTTTTTTTATTGTTCAGCCATACGTGTTTTTTTAATAATAAGAACACCATTCTTATTTTATTGCCCCAATCATGCTTTTTTATATAAGAACGAGATGCTTTTGATCGCTTAACTATTTAAGCACCTACAAGTGTATGGGGCTATCGTAGATAGTGGTGAGCAAGGTCGTATCCACGGAGACTAGATTGATAGAAGTGCAAGTACCATTACTAAATTGCTTGGATTTATCTATGCTAACGAATATTTTTGGTTTAATTTTTGAACTAACTACTTAAAGCAAAAGAGATTAAGTAAATAAAAACATGCAAGTAAACAAAGTGATTGAAAATCAAAGGGAGAAAGCTATCCTAGAGACTTGGCATCAATGATTTTGCAAGTGAATCGATCATAACCACACTAATCCTATGATTGGATAACCACACTAATTCTATGATTGGAATTTACTCAATAAAGCGATCACGAATTAGACTTGGCCTCCTCCCGGACGACCAATTCCGTAGGTTACTAGCTAGAAACGTTGTCCCCAACCGAATGCTAGTCTATAACTCCAAAAAGTGCTTAGGATCAATTGCCCTCACTCAACTCTCAACCTCCCGGTTTATTGAATCAAAGTGCCTATTAATCACAATCTTATATTGAACCTCATCTCCCGAATGTTGATTCAATATCAATCAATCATGTTTAAAAGGTAGCTAATCAATTAAACAAGCATTCAAAGCATGATTAATAAGAATAAGCAAAAACCCAATCATAGAATAGCAAGATCAATCACAATCCATTACAAAATCACTTAGCCAAATCTCTAGAATAAAGAAAATTAGCCACACATGTTCATATCTAGCATAATCCCCAAATCATGAGAAAACATTATCCAATAACAAAAAGAAAAATGGAAATGAAGAAAATCAAATCCTATTTCTTGAGCTCTTGAATCTTGAATTCTTGATGCCTTCTTCTTCAATCTTCAATGGATGATCCTCTCCCAAAAATAGAATGAAATGATGGATGATGATTATATGAAATGGAAGTGTAGAGATTTTGTGTGTGAAATGGGTGTAAGTGTGTGCAAAAGGTGGCTAGGGGAGAAGATGACCTAGGGAAATGAGCTCACATTGGTATTTATATGTTGGCATAAGAATGGGGTTTATTTTGTAATTAGGAAAAGTAGTTTGGGGTGAAAAGTGGAATAAAATAGAAATTAAAGAGCAAAAATGGAAGAAATCCGGAGAAAAGATAGGCGGAGTGGTCGCTCCCTCAAACCGCTCGGCGAAGAACAATAAGAAAGGGGCGGCGCGCTATCTTCACTGTTTCTGTTGTTGACCGCTCGCTTGGTCGCGCGCTAGACCGCTCCCGACAGTGCAATGATTCTTCTTCAGCGCGCTACCACTCGCGTTGCCAGCTCTCTGATTTCTTTCCGACTCGTTCTCCCTCTTCCGAGCTCCGATTTGACTTTCGTCTTTTTCTACGGACTCCTCTCTACCCGAGCTCCGATATGGAATTGCTCTCTTTGCCTAATTTCAACTCCTTCCTGAAAAACAAACAAAATGAACCAAGAAGTACCATTCGACAAAAATAGAACAAACATATCGAAAGAGGTACAAACTAGCATTCAATTCACACTTATTTCACCAACTTTATCCTAAAATGAAGAGCAAAAACCATGTTTGTCAACCCCCCAAACTTAAATTGTTGATTGTCCCCAAGCAACAAAGAAATGAGAAAGAAATTGTTACAAACATGGGACTTATGAATCATTGATGCTTTTATGCCTCAGAATTTTTTTTAAGAAATAAAATGAAGACTCATGAATTAGCAAGCAATCAATGTGTCACAAGGAATAACAAACTTCAACACCTAAACCCTCTTTGGAACTTGAATCCTCACAAATGGATTTTATCAAGGTGCGCACCACTCTCAAGTGTATAGGATAGGAAGTATTTCACTCGATTTGAAACAATACAAGTATTCTACCATAGGCTTGCCATTCATTCTAACCTCTCTTTCGTTCAATGTGTTTTAAGATGAAGATCAAAAAGGGCTTTATATTTGGTTGTAATGAGGGCTCTTTGGTAAGGTAGGATATTTTTGGCTAAGTGACTTATATTCCAATTAAAGTTTTACAACTCTAAGCACACAAGTAACTAGCTCTCTCTTCAACCCCCCAAACTTGTTTGATACTTTGTTCGAATTAAGTTTGGATCACTCTTAATTCTTCCCACAATACCCAAATCATGCAATCCTCCCCTCAAGAAAACCATTATTGTTATGATATTCAACTATCCCTTGTTATATTTCCCCAATATTCATACTAGTCATACCCTTTTATGCTCACTTTTTTTTTTCTTTTTTTTTTCTTCTTTTTTTTTTTTTTTTCTTTTTTCTTCTTTTTTTTTTCTTTTTTCTTTTTTAATAATAAACAAGAGCTTATAAGGGCACTAGTATCTACCGACATTATCCTTATAGAGCAAAGACATTTCCACTTTTATCACCCACCTACACATCCCAAAATAACACTCAAATCCAAGTTCTACCCTTTCATTCTTGGTTAAATCAAAGAAAAAGCTAAAGCTCAAAGGGGCTAACTTGGATTTTTATGAAAGTTTGGACAATATTTTTGGACAAAGTGGCTAACAAAGAAGGCCTTTAATCATTTCTTCTCTTAAAACACATCTACTCAACTTCGAGAAAGAATCATGGCAAGTTCTAGAGAGATACAAGCATGCTCAAACAATCACACACAACAAAAAAATTGTAGGATTGCATAGATATAACAATCATAGGCTCAAATCCTCACAAGGTAAAATATTTGATTCAAGTTCAAAGAGTGTCAAATGTCTCCACTTATCATTCCATGATCAACACATCATGCCTACATAATTCTTAAGCCTCAAATTCACATGAACAAAATATTTTTTCATAACATCATTGGCCTAGCATCAACTATCATCCAAACCATGCTCATATCACATTTCAATGACTCAATTCTTTGCACTCAAGCATAACCAACAATCCAACTTTGGATCACCATCAATTCATCAATTAATCCACAATGCATCATGAAAGCAATTCAAATCATAATCCTCAAAACAATTCACATCACACATAAAAAAAATTCACCACAAGGAGTCACAAACCAAGAACCAAGAAACCAAGAACCAAGAAATGATTATTTAACTACCTTTAAGAGCTAAACGAACCAAACTAAATAACTAAAATAAAGCGAATAAAAGATAGAGGATAAGTAAACCACACACTTCTCCAACCCCCCAAACTTATTTCACACTAAGTGTGCAATAAGTTTGAAATAAGAAGTGGCGGTTTACTTATCAAGAGCTCACAAACTGACACAAAATAAAAAAAATCGAAAAGCAAATAAAAATCGAGCAAACTAAACAACACTCCTCTCTTCCCCCAAAATTATTCGATACTAAGATGGAATAAGTTTGTAAAAAGAAGAAATGGTTTGGTATGCTCGAACTTACAATTATTTTATGGCATGATCAAGGAGGGTAGTGAAGCACCGGCTTCCTACTCGCAAGCTTTTCTCCATATGGGTCAACAACAAATGATCCAAGACGACCATTAACAACGCTACACCTCTCCAACTCCTTCTTTGTGGTGTAGTAACTTCCCATATCAATGATGTAGTCATCATCCATAAATCCATTTTGCTCATAGCTATTGGAACCTTCATCTTCATAGACATCTATCTTTCGATAGATGGAGAAAATATGACTTTCATCATTCACCCGAAGGGTGAGTTCTCCCTTTTCCACATCAATCAAAGCTCTTCCCGTTGCCAAAAATGGACGCCCTAGGATCAAGGGTACATCCTTGTCCTCTTCAATATCCAACACCACGAAGTCTACGGGAAAGATAAATTCACCAACCCTTACCAACACATCTTCAACAATTCCTTTTGGGTAAATGAATGATCTATCCGCCATTTGAAGTGTAATGGTTGTTGATTTGATGACTCCAATCCCTAACTTGTTAAAAATAGACAAAGGCATCATATTAATGCTTGCTCCCAAATCACACAATGCTTTCTCAAAATGCTTTCCACCAATAACACAAGGAATTGTGAAACTCCCCGGATCCTTGACCTTGTGGGCAATTTCTTTTGAAGAATGGCACTAGACTCTTCGGTCAAACTAACCGTTTCAAATTCTTTCAATTTCCTCTTTCTTGATATAGCATCTTTGAGAAAATTTGCATAACTTGGCCTTTGTTGAAGAGCCTCCACAAGAGGGATATTGATATCTACCTTTCTCAACTTCTCAAGACACTTAGAGAATTGGTCTTCACCAACATTCTTTTGATCCAATTGAGGAAATGAAATAGAAGAACTAAGAGATGAAGTTTTGAGTACCTCTTTCTTTATTTCTTCACCTCTAGTCCTCTTTTCCTTAGGCAACTTTGACTCCTTGTATGATGCTTCATTCTTAAGCTTCACCGTGTCACAATATTCTGTATATTTCTCTTTTAAGAAATGTTGAGGGAAAGGAAGAGGAGGGCGATAAGTGGGAGGAGCTTGATATGGAGGGTCCTCTTTTGTCTCTTCCGTGTGTTCCTTAAAAACTTGAGGTGACACCTTCTCAAATGGATTTACACTAGCAATCTTAATGCACATACATTGCTCCTTAGGCTTTTCATTAGTGTTGTTTGGAAATTGACCATGTTGATGTTGATTGGTGAGCACATTGGTCAATTGTCCCAATTGCCTCTCTATCATCTTAAGATGGGTGCCTTGAGCTTCTATATTCGACTCGGCCTTCTCCATTCTAGCATCCACAATATCAAGCTTGGCTTGCATCGCCGTAAGCACTTCCAAGATTGTCTCTTTGGTACTAGGCTTCTTCTCTTCATTAACAACACCATGAGATACCGAGAAGCCCGGTGGAAGTTGCAATGCATTACTAGGATTCCCATATGAGAGATTAGGGTGTCTAGGCATACCTTGGTAATCTTGATAATATTGGTTGCCTCCTTGATAGCCTCCTTGTTGAGGACGATAATTCTCATAGCTCCTATTGTTGTGAAGATAGTTAACATCTTCATATTGAGCTTGCTCTTCCATAGTAGGTATAGGCTCCATCCTTTGCTTAGC
This sequence comes from Mentha longifolia, assembly GCA_001642375.2. NCBI lineage: Eukaryota > Viridiplantae > Streptophyta > Magnoliopsida > Lamiales > Lamiaceae > Mentha > Mentha longifolia. The sequence goes on from CM038115.1 coordinate 21,595,865, forward strand.
CATAACATCAATCTTGCTATTCATGGTAGACAATTGGGCCATCAATAACTCCATAGGATCCGTTGGAGTGGCAGTTGATGCAACCCTCTTCAATATAGTTCTCTCCATTGGCCATTGATAGCTATTCATGGCCATATTCTCTATGATTTCCAAAGCCTCTTCATGACTTTTCCTCATCAAAGCTCCATTAGCCGCGGCATCCAATAGCCTTTTCATTTCAACACTACAACATGGTAGAAGAAGCATATTTTCGACTCTTGGTCAAACCCATGATTTGGGCACTTCTTCAACATCTCTTTAAACCTTTCCCAAGCCTCATAGAAAGATTCACCTTCTAGTTGTTGAAATTGAGTGATTTGAGACTTGAGTTTCATAGTCATTCCGGGAGGAAAGAAATTCAAGAGAAACTTTTGTACCATGTCATCCCATTTGTCGATACTTCCGGCTTCCAACGAGTTGTACCATAGTTTTGCCTTATCATGAAGGGAAAATGGAAAGAGCCTCAACTTGATAGCGTCTTCGGGCACTCCATTCATCTTGATGGTGCTACAAATCTCTAAAATTGAGATAAATGAGCATTTGGATCCTCATGAGCTCTCCCTCCATATTGATTTTGCTTTATCATAGAGATAAGAGCGGGCTTGAATTCATAATTGTTGGCTTCAACTCTTGGGCCGTTCATCATGCCTTGATGCACCATTGGATGAAAGACTTCAGTAGTCTTCACTAGTCCTTGTATTCCTTCGTCTTGCATTGTTATGTCGACAATGTGCCTCGATCTCAAGGTTTATGGGATTAGTTGGATTCCCCTTAGACCTTGTTCTCATGCACTACCTATCAACCAATACCAAGATGAAATCAACACAAGAACCGAACAAAAACAAGTAAAACACGTAAATAAAATGCTTAAAGTAAACCTTCCTAATTTTTCACAATATCACACTTTCTAACTCTACTAGGCCCCGGCAACGGCGCCAAAAACTTGATCGCCTAACTATTTAAGCACCCACAAGTGTATGGGGCTATCGTAGATAGTGGTGAGCAAGGTCGTATCCACGGAGACTAGATTGATAGAAGTGCAAGTACCATTACTAAATTGCTTGGATTTATCTATGCTAACGAATATTTTTGGTTTAATTTTTGAACTAACTACTTAAAGCAAAAGAGATTAAGTAAATAAAAACATGCAAGTAAACAAAGTGATTGAAAATCAAAGGGAGAAAGCTATCCTAGAGACTTGGCATCAATGATTTTGCAAGTGAATCGATCATAACCACACTAATCCTATGATTGGATAACCACACTAATCCTATGATTGGAATTTACTCAATAAAGCGATCACGAATTAGACTTGGCCTCCTCCCGGACGACCAATTCCGTAGGTTACTAGCTAGAAACGTTGTCCCCAACCGAATGCTAGTCTATAACTCCAAAAAGTGCTTAGGATCAATTGCCCTCACTCAACTCTCAACCTCCCGGTTTATTGAATCAAAGTGCCTATTAATCACAATCTTATATTGAATCTCATCTCCCGAATGTTGATTCAATATCAATCAATCATGTTTAAAAGGTAGCTAATCAATTAAACAAACATTCAAAGCATGATTAATAAGAATAAGCAAAAACTCAATCATAGAATAGCAAGATCAATCACAATCCATTACAAAATCACTTAGCCAAATCTCTAGAATAAAGGAAATTAGCCACACATGTTCATATCTAGCATAATCCCCAAATCATGAGAAAACATTATCCAATAAAAAAAAGAAAAAGGGAAATGAAGAAAATCAAATCCTATTTCTTGAGCTCTTGAATCTTGAATTCTTGATGCCTTCTTCTTTAATCTTCAATGGATGATCCTCTCCCAAAAATAGAATGAAATGATGGATGATGATTATATGAAATGGAAGTGTAGAGATTTTGTGTGTGAAATGGGTGTAAGTGTGTGCAAAAGGTGGCTAGGGGAGAAGATGACCTAGGGAAATGAGCTCACATTGGTATTTATATGTTGGCATAAGAATGGGGTTTATTTTGTAATTAGGAAAAGTAGTTTGGGGTGAAAAGTGGAATAAAATAGAAATTAAAGAGCAAAAATGGAAGAAATCCGGAGAAAAGATAGGCGGAGTGGTCGCTCCCTCAAACCGCTCGGCGAAGAACAATAAGAAAGGGGCGGCGCGCTATCTTCACTGTTTCTGTTGTTGACCGCTCGCTTGGTCGCGCACTAGACCGCTCCCAACAGTGCAATGATTCTTTTTCAGCGCGCTACCACTCGCGTTGCCAGCTCTCTGATTTCTTTCCGACTCGTTCTCCCTCTTCCGAGCTCCGATTTGACTTTTGTCTTTTTCTACGGACTCCTCTCTACCCGAGCTCCGATATGGAATTGCTCTCTTTGCCTAATTTCAACTCATTCTTCCTGAAAAACAAACAAAATGAACCAAGAAGTACCATTCGACAAAAATAGAGCAAACACATCGAAAGAGGTACAAACTAGCATTCAATTCACACTTATTTCACCAACTTTATCCTAAAATGAAGAGCAAAAACCATGTTTGTCAGCTTTTCAATAAGAGGGGGTTTTTTTTTTTTTTCCCTTTATCAGTTGCTTATTTACGTTTATTTTGTTGCTTTTTTATAGTTTTATTAAAAAAGCAATTAAGTATTTTAATATGCATAAAAATATACATGCTTATTTATAATAACTACATGCTTGTTTAGTATAAAAAAAACATATGCATAAAAAACATGCTTATTTATAATAAAATAAATGCTTATTTAGTAAAATATATATATATATATATATATATATATATATATATATATGCATAGAAAACATGCTTATTTATAATAAAATAAATGCTTATTTGTTTTGTTAAATATATTTTTTTCTGTGCTTCTGTGCATAATTTAATACTTAAATAAGCATGATTTTAAAAAATGCATAATTTAATACCTAAATAAGCATGATTTTAAAAAGTATAATTATGTATATAAAAAGGCATGAAAGAATTATAGTCCAAGCAACGATGAATTATAGACCCTAGCCCTGGAATAAACCCTTAGGGTTTAGGACGGATCGAATTGGTGATCGAATGTTCTTATTTTGTGTTGTATCAAAATATATAGCAATTAACTATCGTGTTCAGTTAGTGGTTGTTTCATGCTTTCTATTCAACATTGTGATGCTTGTTTTATTATTAATGTTTGCTTTTTATTGTACTACTATATTATTTAGTAATGTACTAAATATAAGAAAAACCGATCGTATGCTGCTTCTGTTTTTTTGCGAATAATACTGTTAAGACTTAAGAGAGATTACAAACGATAGTCTGAAAAAAAATAGCTTCTTATAGTGTTGAACAATGCTTCTGAGAAGCATGAACAAGCAACGATATTCCCTTTTTGACGACTAAGATTTTAGTATAAAAAGGCAAATTAAGCATGTTAACATTCGTAAAAAGCATAATTTTATATCTAAATAAACATAATTGTAAAAAATATAATTTTATATGTAAACACGGCATAATTATATAGTCAAAGCATACATGAAAAGAAAATTAAACATTTTAATATTCGTAAGAAGCATAATTGCACTTTTATTGGAAGAGAAACTTGAGAACTAATTAAGCATTTTAAAATATATGCACCTTCAACCTTGTACCCTAAAATATAAAAAAGCATGATTATAAGCATTTAATATTCATAAAAATATATAATTACATATTTAAATAAGTATCATTGTAAAAAAAAGCATAAGTTTTAATATAAAAAGCATTAAAAGATTATAGTCCAAGCATTAAAAACTAATTAAACATTAAAAAAAAATTAGCATCAAATAAGACGCATGCACTATATTTCTTTTACTAATTATAGCTTATCTAAATATTGAGTAGTGTCTATCTATGATCACCACTTTATAGGTTTATAAGCATCTAAATTCTTAAGAAGAAGCAAAATACGATTACTTATAAAGCATCGAGGTGTTTATTGCTTCCAACAAATTAAGCATAGAGACTATTATAAATAAGCAAAGAGACTATTATAAATAAGCTGAAAAAAGATTGTTAGAACAAGAAGTTCAGCAACGTCCACCAGGTGTATGATGAAATGACTCAGTGAACAGCAGCTTGAAAGCTTCAACAATTGATGTCCAAAAGCTGTTCGACGAAAGTCCCAACTTAAATAACACCTGCAAACAAAAGAAAGTTCAGAGAGATGATAAGCATAATCTATCTATCTCATTAATAAGCATACATAAGCTAATTCTCAAGCGTATGCACTAGTCTCTATGCTTAAATGATTATATTGATATTCTTAATCCATAACAATTCATGCTTAGTAACAAAGAGTGAAAACTAAAAGAAAAAAATTAAGAACAAACGACCAATAATCTGTCATGTACTTTCATGTTTGTATCCAATGTTTGCAGTGGTAATTTTTTGGTAAGAAAATCGAGGAGTGCTACTGTTCTTATCTTGATATGGAGTAGTATTGTTTAGGAAATGATAAAAGGAAAAGTCTCGACATTATTGTTACCTGGAGAACTCATCTTTTAATTGGAAAAACAATGGAGCGGCATTGGCCGGAAATAAGAATGAAATGTATGTGAATTGCGCCAGAATTTCACGAAAAAAACATATGTTGCGAGGCTATTTCTACGATCGACTGAATGAAGGTTACCATGGAGTATTATCTTTATTCGATTTGAAGCAACATAAATCGAATCAACAAAATACGGCACGGGCAAAAGCCATCTGTTGAAACACACAGCAACAAAATTAAAATTATCCCCAAATTATTAATTCCTACCGTGATCAAGATCCCTCTTCTTCCCCCATTCCTGCATGCAGAGGCGGAGCTTCTTCCCCGCCGCCAGGAAATCCACCGCCTGCTGCGGCGTCAGAATCTTCACGATCTCCTTCACCGTGCTCAGCCGCAGCCGATCCGCCTCTTCCAGAATCTCCGCCAGATTCCCGCAGCCGCCGCCGCCTCCCGCTGCCGCCACCGCGATGGAAGCGATGGGGTTGTCCAGCAGGTCCTCCTGCAAGGTGGCGAGGCGCGAAATATGGAGAAGATGAGAAGATAATGAATTATCGTATTCCTGCACATTAGGAGGTCCGGTTAATCCAATAGATTAAAGATTACAATTATACCCCTAGTTACTAATAAAACTGCCAAATCTCAACATTTAATCTCAACCACTCATCTATTAAAATGGATGGTCCATATGGGTTCCTCTGGTTCACAAGTTTTAAAAAGGTTCTTATAATATTCAATCTCTCTATATATATATATATAGGGAGGATCATGTAGAAAAGTCATGTTCTGTATGAAATAAGAAGAAATATAAGCCATTCAGATTTGAGGATCAATGGTCAATATTTATTTTCATATTTTAATTGAAAGATTACCTTATATATCTCATCATGGATACAATCGTATTTTATCTTTTGAGAAACAACAATTTGAAGTTTGAACCGTAAACTAAGGGATCTAATATTTCCTTTTTTTGCCGTATCTTTCCTTTTCCTCATTTTCTTCTCTTTTTTTTTTTCATTACTTTCGTATGTCTTTTTCTTTATTCTACCTTGCTCTTCTTCATTTTTTCTCTAACACGTATTGTCACATAATTATATAACTAATATCTTTCCTATTTATTTACATTGAATTTTTGTTGTCCATGTCTTCATAACTATTACAACTTGTATAATGTTCAGAAAATTGTTCGGTTTGAGTTTTTTTTTTTCATATTTTATTATCTTAATGCATTAGCTTATTTATGTTTGTCAATGTTATTTATTTGATAATGCATTATTCTAAAGTAATAAATGCATTATACAATAATGTGTGATTGTATTATTATAGACTCATCTTTTTTCAATACATTATGAAAATACTCTCAATGCGTTATATAGATGTTCATTATGCATTATGAAAAATATTAAAATGCATTGTACATAAGAGCATTATGCATTATTGAAATAATCAAAAAGCTGCACTATTGTTCATCTTTTTTAGATTCATCTTTTTTAATGCATTATGAAAATACTCTCAAATGCATTATATAGAAATTCATTTTGCATTATAAAAAATATTAAGATGCATTGTACATAAGTGCATTATGCATTATCGAAATAATAAAAAAGCTGCACTATTAAATATATTTTTGAGATATAATGCATCATAAATTAATTTGGAAAATATATTGCATTATATAAAATGATCTTGAAAACTATCGATTAATGCAGATGGCAAATTCGATCGTATTTTTCATTATTAGTTTTGGTTGTTTGTAAAGTTGGGTAGATTTAAATATAATAAAATTGGATATCATCACCAAATCCCATAAATATCGCCTGTTTGTATATTACGTGGAATGATGAATTTTTTTGTTTACTAATTTACCCTTATAACTGAAATGAGTAAGCATTTATGGCATGTATTGAATTTTTCCAAAATTTTGTACCAATAATCTTGACCGTATATATCTCATCCATCAATGGACTATAATGCTACTCATTTCTTACACTAATTGGATTTTTTACCAAATCCCAACTCATATATATATATATATATATATTTCATTATGCACACGAACTTTTGATTTTTTCGGTAAATACACGAACTTTGAAAGTCGTCCAATTTTTCCATCAATTTACTTTTCGATCAAATTGAAACTGGCATGTTATCCACGTAGCTTCCATGTAGATCAAACTTGAAAACAAAGTCGTTTTTCTTGTTGGATGATGTGCACACGTGTACAACTTCGGCTGCCATGTCAGATTTAATTTGCACGAAATTTTAAATTATGGAAAAATTGAACAACTTTCAAAGTTTGTGTATTTATAGAAAAAAAAAATCAAAAATTCGTGTGCAAAACAATATGTCAGATAAAATTGGTATATTTATTTGCATTTTTACCCATATATAAATATCAGTTATATCTTGTTGCTTTAGATTCTCGTTTTTTTTTTTTTTTTTTTACAGTTACTTGGTTTTAAAGATTTGCCTATATCTTGTCATTTAATATTATGTACTTGTGATATTTTGGAGCTTATTATTACGCAGGGTTGCTAGTATACTTTGCGAAACAAAATATAAGAGAAGTATTATTAGAAGGATATTTACTTTGTTGAGTGGTTTGAAAAGAGCATAATTAGTCTTGGAAGTACTAATTAATTTGATATTATTAACGTTAGTTTATTAACAATCCAACAAAGTATACTTTTTTCTCATTTTCACTTTTAAGATCTAAATTTAAAAAAAAAGAGTTTGATACAAAAGGTTCTTAAAATTTTTATGAATAATATAAATTTATATGATTTGTATCTCAAGACATGATAGAAAAGTAGTACTCCGTCTAGGACCTAGGCACTAACCCGGGTAAAAAATATGCATTATAATTTTATTTCACCTTGCCACTAGGCTTCCTTCCACCTTCCGACTACTAACTAACGAGTTTTAGAGCATTATGGACTATGGAGAACAATTATAACACTTACAAGTATATATATAAGCGTCCTAAACATGATATATATTCCACCGAAGCTAAAATATAATAACTTATAGAATATTTATTTTTTCTAAAACAAAAAAAAAAGTAACTCATACATAATTTATTTTCTGTTAACCTAGTAAAATATATATTTTTTATTTTTTATTTTTGTTTTATACTCCCTCCTATTTTATATAAGTGTCTTTTAAGAATATTTTTTATTTGTTTTATAAGTGTTATTCTGAGATTTTTTTTTCCCACAATGCCCTCATTAACTCTCCTCATTTACTCATTTAATTAATTGAGTTGAAGAAGAAGATGAATAGTCCATGCATTTCAATAAGAGATATCAAAGCATTAAATAAGGTTAAATTTGGAAAAAAAAATTATTTATTAATCTATGTGCAAATTGAGTAGAATGACACTTATATAAAATAGGAAGTAGTAGATGACACTTCCACACTTGGGTATATGTGTGTACGATATAGACGTACGAACTCCGCTCTGTATAAGACTAATTCATAAACAACGTACTATAATTAAATTACAGTAGTTATTATATGATCTTAATTTGAGCAACAATAACTTTGGCTAAATTAAAGATTATTATTAGTTAATTAAACTAGTTTCTTTACAAATTCAGCCACCATAACCACCACCCTAAGAGAGCAAAATGTCAATAACACAATTCTTGAAAACATTAATAATCAGTTAATTCCAGCTGAGAAAATTACCATCAAACTTATCAAGTAGATGATGTGATATTTAGTGCAGTCAAATAAAAAATGGAGAGTACGTAGAAATGTTAAAATTATACAGTATTTAGTGGGCAACAAAAGTATATAGGGCTAATATAGCCCATATTTCTACTTTATTTTTCCACCGCTCATTAGTGTGTCACGCATTCAACAAAACAATCTTTATAATATAGTGCGTCTATGCTCATCCATAATTTTTATATTTTAGATATTTATATTTCATACTATTATATTTATAATTTTAATCTTTTGAGCTTGCAAGTCGATGAAGCTTATTTTTAGATTTTATAATTTGTTTTAATAACTTATTTTGTCAAATATTTTGAAGAGTTTATAAAATGCTAGGCATCGTATATGTTGTTTGAAAAAACTTATAATCTTGGTCAAACATCCCTTAAGAGGGTGCTCTCTTTGATGAATAAAAAAATGATGATTTTTTTTTTTAATTTTTTTTTTATCACATAATGTGGTTCCTTGATGAGTCCACTCTTTATGCTCAATTTCAAATTGTTTTGTATATGTATTTAGATTTAGTAGATTTTTTTTTACTTTTGTATTTTGTATCTGGGAAGGTACCGTTTGGATTTCGTGGATACAGGGCAGGAGGAGGCAAGAATGGAGACTTTGGGTAGAAGTGAAGACTGGGGCACACGAACGCAAAGTGGAGTGCAATCACTGATATGGTCATGGGCAAAGTGGCGACTACTATGAGGTAGAGGGAAGTCTATCGAGCGAATAAGCTAGGAATATCTTATATCCTTATATGTCATAAGATCTGATATGGGATAATCTTGCACAATAAGTCAAGTCAATATCCTTGGAGCAAAAATCAACAATTCCAAACTCTACTATGTTATGTCCTACTGGGCCTGGTTCATGGTGTTAGGGTTGATATAATGAAAAACATACTTTATGCTCGTGTTATTAACTGTTTCTTCCTGTTTTGAAAATAAATATATTGTCATATGTTTTGCATATTAATTCATGTTATAGTTATGCAAATGAACGTCTGGTACTATATATTATAGATAATATGGTGTGGGTAGTCACACGGAAGATCATATTATCATTCTTATCTAGTTAAACGATGTTCGCAACCTAAGTAATCTTGGACAAATTACTTGTTAAGGTTGTAGTATAAAGCTTGATATTAGCTGATCTTGGCTATTAGCTTATACTGGTGCATCCAGTTGCATCGAACATGATCACGGTGAGATAAATCCTTTTATACTGACTTAATAAAGGATTTGACATCTCGGACGATTATTAATATTTCTTAATTCTAGTTTTGATAATATTCAATTATATATTTATAATTATTATTACTTTGATTTATCAATGAGTGAGAGTTATTGCAACTCAATAAATCTCAATATCTTCGGTAATAATGTTATAATATGATAATTAATATTATAGTTAGAAATCGTATCTCGGTGTTCCGAGTTGATGATGTCCCCTTGAGGTGCTCTAAGGATTATTATATTAAACCCTGCAGGTGGATTTAATTCCGATATAATAATGAGGTCGAGCGGGTACTGCTCTCGGTTTAGAGATTAATTAATTAAAGCTGTTAGAAGCTTAAATCACAAGAGTTTATCGTGGTTCGAAGATAACCCTCCTACATCCACGTCAGATTCCATCGAACCTGAGAATCTCTTACTTTGGATTTTCCTTCTCTCTTATTTAAACTGGTTGAGTGCCAGTCCTAATCACCGTCACAGTTGACAAAGATTAAGCACGAGTTATGGGTCGTGACCCTTACACGCTTCCTTACAGACTTGCTATGAACTTAGTTTACTACACACTACTACTTCCCAGAGCTATGCAAACTCAACAATGGAAGATTTGGACTACTCTTCTATCTACTGTAAAAGAGATCAGAAACTGTGTGAGTAGAGAGAGTTTGGATGAGTTCTTAGACAATAGTAATTGTTTAGAACTCAAAATCCAAAATTTGAAATCTCTTTATCAACGCTTGGGAAACTCGTTTGATTTCGAGCGTTGATCGGATATGAGCTTAAGAGATTTCTACAAACGTTCTTGATTTCCTGTACTGATTCTGGATTGGGAGAAATATTTATAGGCTTAGATGAATTGAGCCGTTGTAATGTGTCAGGTCTGTACACTGACATCTGTACTGTCTTCCCGTTAAGACAGATCAGGTTGCATCCGAGAATGCATGAGCCAGATCAGATCAACCTATGTAGGTAGGTTGATATTGTCTCCGTAAGCAGTAGTCTTTAGCAATCTTCCTTCGGTCTTCAAGTCTTGAGCTCTTCAAGGATAGATGACTAAGACTACCAACTAACCTTATAACTACCAGATTGACTATAATGAGAAAGATCGTACTTTCGATCTGACTTTTACAGGTAGTCGATCTGACCTATGCTTAAGCTTGAATTGTGTAAAACTGTTAAGTATTGGTTTCGATAAACATCATCAAAACTCACAAATCGAGTCGGGTTCCCAACAATTTTCCCCTTTTTGATGATGTCGAAACCAACATGTTATTGCCATAAACTGGTTAAAAATTGAAGTTTACGTGAGCAGCAGCTTGGACAATTAGAGATTGTCATCAAGGCTTTCAAGGAAAATAGCAGCTTGGACAAAAGGAGATTGTCATCAAGGCGTTTCTTTAATAACGAACTTCATTTAGCCAGATGGCATACAATTGAACTGATAGAGCAGTTTACAAGTAAGCAAGCATTTACATAGGATTTCCTAATTCTAGTCCTAATTTGTCTAGGTTAATCTGACTAGACCTAATCTGACTGTCTTCCTCCATTCTCGATCTGCTATTCGGAAAGAACATGCTAGTTCCCCCTTTTTTAAACAAAATTCTTCATCCTTGTTCATCGGCATGGCTTCAGTTTCTTACTTCAAATAAAGAGAAGATAAAGTAGAAGCATTCATAAGTAGAAGCATTTCATAATGCTTTTCTTGTTATATGAGATCTAGATTATCTTCCTTCCTGTAACAAGCTACTTTCATGAACTAGAAGTGCCTCTTAAGGAGAATCTTTCTTGTTATAGAGATCCTATCCCAGATGGCACAAAATCTCGCCTTCTTTATTACGAATTTCAAGGACTCTTCTTCACCTCAGCCGCCTTCGTATTGCCAATTTCTCCCTTTTTGACATCGTCAAAATGGGTTCGAATAAACTCCCAGAGTTTGGCATTTTCAGCTTGGAGAGTCTCGACCTTGCGATCCATATACTCCTCGCAATGAAGTTCGAGGGCAGAAACATCCGCGGAATTAGCAATCCCGTATGCTGCGAAGATCGAAGGTGCATGAGTTTCCATAGTTTCCATAGCTGCGGACTTGGCGAGGGAAGTTATGTCATCTTACAGCTCCTTGAGTGTCTGATCGAACTTGTTGTTGAGTACCTTAAGTTCATCAGTGAGGATTGAGTCAACTTTATCAATCTTCCCATCGATGATCTTTTACTTTTCTTTGTCAGCGAGTTCGAGCAGATTGACCTTCTTGTTCATCTTCCTCATTTTGGTTTTAACGAAGGCCATGATCCAGTCTTCAGCTTCAGTTGCAAGGTGAACTGTCGAGGGAGGGTCAGCTGCAGATGGTCCTTCTTCCAGGTTGACTGGTGTAGGTGGAGGGGAGACAGATTGTCTGGCTTCAGATTTGATGGTCAAGAGGGGAGAGACAGTGGGGATAGGAACTGCTAGGGACAAGAAAGAGCTCAGAGATTGAGTTATCCTCCTAGTGCCCAGGGGAATAGCCTCATCAGTGGCTGTCTTTTTCCCTTTCCCTTTGGATTGACGAGAGCTTGATGGAGTGGCTTAAGTGATGGTGGCGTCCTCGGGCTGGGCTGGCTTGGAGGCCTTCATCTCCAGCAACAGCTTCTGGGCAGCACCATCAGAAGTGGAGATTAGGTGTGAAGTAACACCTAGCAGCATCTCCAACTGCTTCTGCGAGTGAGGAACCAGATGGCCCTCAGAGATAGCAGCTGCATGGGTCCAAACACGGTTGGTAAGACGATTCAGCAACATGAAGCTGATCATCATCCCGTGATAAAGGATCTGCTTGGCTTCAATCTTTACCAACCGATCTCCATCAAATGAACGGGGCAATGAAGGCTGCTTACTCCATGAATAGATTGACCAGCAGCCTGGCCCAGTTGATGTCTAGCTGCCCCATCACAGCTGACATCACCCTGAACTTGGGCAGAGAGATGAATTCATTAGAACCAGCGTACGAGAGGAGTACATTGTGAACTAATTCAAAAAGAATTTGGTACTCCGGCTTCAGCAATCTTCGGTTGAATGTCACCGTGTCGTACTTCTTCTTTGGCTCGATAAGGGCTTACTGATAAACCTTCTGTGCGGCGGGAAGAGAGAAAATCTTAGGCATGACTTCCTCAACCTGACGGGCAAATGATAATTCTGCAGCCATTGATGTGAGAATAGAGAATAAAGAATTGAAAGTTACATAAAAGAAATTTTAGGAGATGAAAAGATTTTTACACAAGAATAATGAAATATTCTACTAGCCCCAACACTTCATATTTATAGGCTTTATTCATCAACAGCCAGGATTAGTTCAGCAGAAATCGGGCGGTTGAGATTGTTGTGGGTGGTGTGCAATCATGGGCGAGAATGTAGGTGAGTGGACTGCGAGTATTAAGGCGAGTGCAAGAGACGCGCATAGCCTTTATACCCTAAGTCTATCGGTTGATTGATGTAAATTCCTCGATAAATGCAAAACTTTTCATATTCTTGGATAAAAGATTTGAGAAAATATTTACTGTGTTAGAGAGTTATGATGTTAAATATGGTACAGATAAATATGAGAAGTTAAGGCATGAGAGAATCTCCAGTTTCCCCTCAGTTCATGATATGCAAACTGATCTTCAATAAGTCATCAGTTTGGTTTGACTTTCTGAACTGAATCCTCTTACTTCAGATTCACTCAAATGTTGAAATGTGATAGACTGAGATCTCATAGTCAGAGAGTCGGATTGATATTTAGGCCACTTGAGTAGGTACCACACGTTGTGTTAGGTACTACTTTGTTGGTTCTTATTAATCAATCTGATGAAATCACTCAAACTGGGTTCCCAACAATGATTATCAGTTGAGTATTCGAACTGGCTGGAGTGTTTTGTTATTATAATGCTTAGATGATGAAACACAGTTTAATGTGTGAGAGACAGTTCTCATCGTAGATGTATTCTCCTGCCTTCGTGGCATAATCTCTTACGTTAGAGCTAGCTGATCTCGATTGATCACGTATATAGTTGGCAGGTTCATTCAGAAATGATTATCCTGCAAAATGTTGGTAAGAAAATTTTATTTTCCTTCCTTAAATCTCACGAGATACTAGATTAGCAGAGTATTTTACTCATTAGCCAAGAGTAAATCTGGATGATGGTTGAATTGATAAATTTAATCATAGATGATACGGATTACCGTCACATCTGATGATGATTGTGATGAAGCCATTGATGCACAGAGAGTGCTTTTAAGTAATTCCAGTCAATGAATCAGGCAGATTTAATGACAGTTTGACTTCTGTTCTTGGTTGTTCCAATCTGTATTTGTACTGGTTTTACAACCCATCTGAGGTTGGATGCATTGTCAGCAGGTGACCCTTTGTTGCAGTGTTAGTTCTCTTTTTCCTTATTGACCTTCTACGCCTGTTTTGGGATATGAATTGATACTGAGGTTCATAGAAGAAGGGATCATCATGATAGCCAGACTGGTAGTATGGTAGTTGAGCTTGATAATAGAGAGCATGATAGATAGATTGCTCATAGTGCCCATACTTCACCATTAATCTGGGTAGATGCTCCGTTGATCGGGTTGATAGCAGTTGTATTGATAGGGAGATTGGAACCGCTGTCACTGATGAAGATATGGTTCATTAGTCCACAGCCTATGGAGGTCATAATCATGTTGTCTTGACCGTTGCTCATGTTGATTTTGCCTTTGAAAAATAGAATTCTTCATTTTTGATCTTCGAGCAGCTTACTTCTTCTTTTCTCTTGTCTGAGCAAATTTGCCTACGGATGGCTTAGTTTGATCTGCCTTTTTCTGCACAGGTGGCGTGGGCTGACTTTTGGATGTTGAAGATTTTTGCTTTTTGATTAAGATGGCCTGGGGCTGTAGAGCTGGATTCTTCAGTTTGATCCTTTTGTTGGGCAGACTCTGATGACCTAGATTTGTGGTCAGCTTGCTTTTTGACTTCACAAACTGAAACTTTCCGTTAACGATTTGTCATTGGTCCTTTTGACTTTCAAACCCTTGACCAATTTTAATTGTGGGGTTTCTTTGAACTGATTGAATCTCTTCCAGTTTGTCCTTCTCTTTAATCATACGATCGATCTTTTGTTGAAGATTGGTCAATCGTTCTGTTAGAGAGTTGATTACGCCATCTCTCTCATTGAGCATTTTCTTCAGGAATTCTTCTTCTTAAGTCGATTTCTTCAGTCGTGCATTCTCCTCTTCTAGATTCTTTTTGGCTACTACAAGCTCCTTGAACATGGTTGCGAGCTTCTTGTAGTCTGCAGTTTATCGACTAAAGTACGTACTCCTCCCATGGAACCATCTCGGGTGGTTTGTCACCTGTATTTTCTTTGTCAGAAAGAGCTGTTGAGACAAGTTCAGAGATTACCTTAGCGTTTTCAGGACTTATCATATTACTAGACTGAGCTACTCTGAATCATCATTTTCATCAACTTCATCGGCAAGAAGAGCTTGCACAGTATAGTTGACAAAACTCCCATCTAAGTCAGTATCTGTAATGTAGTTTTTATATTTGAGAAATAATGAAGCTTCCATGACGAAGGTATAACAAAATGGTAAATGAAAGAATTTTCTGAGAATCTAGTCCAAGTTGACCAAACGCTAAATACAAACAAAAACTAGACTTGAAACTTAGTACGCAGAGGTGATGGTCAAAAGAACCACCGCTCTGATACCACTTGTTGGTCCCGAAAACAGTTCATTGGTGTATGGGGAGGGGGGAGAATATACACCAATTTCCAACAGTTTTTGAAATAGGATTGAAATAGATCTTGCAATCTGACTAGCAACTGAGTCAGGCGAACTGATCAGAGTAAGTTCAGTTTATTCAACTCAGATTGTGAACTGTTGAGTTCTTAAACTGAACTGCAATGCGGAAGTTGGTAGTCTATGTTAGAAAACTCTTTTAAAGAAAATTCTTTATAAAATGGCTAACAGCTTGAGAGATGAATAAAGACTGATGTGCAGGTTAGTGTGCAAGGGAAGATCGTGAAAAGTTAGACCACTCAAATAGACAGAGAAAATGAGAGAGAGGAAGATCGTGAAAAGTTAGACCACTCAAACATACAGAGAGAAGGAGAGAGATTGAGACACTAGAGTTTATCGTGGTTCGGAGATAACCCTCCTACATCCACATTAGATTCTGTCGAACCAGAGAATCCCTTACTTTAGATTTTCCTTCTCTCTTATTTAAATTGGTTGAGTGCCAGTCCTAATCACCGTCACACATGACAAAGATTAAGCACGAGTTATGGGTCGTGACCCTTACACGCTTCCTTATAGACTTGCTATGAACTTAGCTTACTACACACTACTATTTCCCAGAGCTATGCAAACTCAACAATGGAAGATTTGGACTACTCTTCTATATACTGTAAAGAGATCGGAAACTGTGTGAGTAGAGAGAGTTTGGATGAGTTCTTAGATAGTAGTAATTGTCTAGAACTCAGAATCCATAATTCAAAATCTCTTTATCAACGCTTGGGAAACTCGTTTGATTTCGAGCATTGATTGGATATGAGCTTAAGAGATTTCTACAGAGATTTGATTTTTATGTTTGAATTTACGTTCTTGATTTCCGGTATTGATTCTGGATTGAGAGAAAGTATTTATAGGCTTGGATGAATAGAGTCGTTGTAATGTGTCAAGTCCGTACACTGATATATGTACCTTCTTTCGTTGAGGCAGATCAGGTTGCATCCGAGAATGCATGAGCCAGATTAGATCAACCTATGTAGGTAGGTTGATATTGCCTCCGTAAGCAGTAGTCTTCAGCAATCTTCCTTCGGTCTTCAAGTCTTGAGTTGTTCAAGGATAGATGCCTAAGACTACCAACTAACCTTATAACTATCAGATTGACTATAATGAGTAATATCGTACTTCCGATCTGACTTTTACAGGTAGTCGATCTGACCTATGCCTAAGCTTGAACTTGTGTAAAACTGTTAAGTATTGGTTTCGATAAACATCATCAAAACTCACAAACCGAGTCAGGTTCCCAATAGTTGTTTATTATTCTCAATTAAGGTGTAAATATTATTAATTCTCAATTTTTTAAGTGATAATATATAAGCATGTCTTTTAAAAATTGTTATACCATATGTATTATGGTTGTAGTTAAATTAATTGCATTATTGTATTAAAGGAATGCATTATCTACATATTTGTTATGCATATCTTGATCAATCATTATGCATTCACTCAAAAAATATATGCATAACAAATTACAAAAAATGCATTACGAAAGTCAAATTCTCAACAAGGGTTTAGTTTGCACCGCCTAGGGTTTAGTTTTTCCAATTAGGGTTTATGGTATAAGTTTATATTAAACCCAAGTCAAGAAAACAAAGTGGTAGTCGTCATTGAAAATTAAACCCTAGTCAATGAAAATTTAACCCTAGTTGTGGAAACTAAACCCTAAACGGGAAAACTAAACACTAATCATGCACAGTGGCGAGGCCACCTTGCTTCAAGGGTAGGCTCAAGCCCACCCCATTTAAAAAAATAAAATAAAATTAGTTCTTATAATTTCGATTATTTTCGGAGATTATTAGTCGAGCCTATGCCAATCTCCGAGAAGAGAAGAGAAGAGTCCAGCCCACCACCGCCGGGCGCCGGCACTGAACAAAAATCTATTGCAGAAATGAAAATGGTGAAGTCGAAGAGAAAGGAAGATGGAAAAGTACGCCAATTAAAACTAAACAAAAAGAAGAATGATGGGCCAAATCATTTTCAGATCAAAGTGGGCCTACTAGTCCCAATTCAATTCTTTTAATTTTAATCAAGCCACATCACCGTTTTTTTTAATAAAAGAAGTGGATAAATAATAAAAATTAATTCAAATAGTAAAAGAAGACAAAACCCTCTTATTACCATAATCTACCTCTCCTCTCGCTATCTTCCTCTGCGATTTTGGTGGCTTTGCTCCATTTCTCTTCCAAAGTTTAATTAACTGGTAAAGCTTTTTTTTTCTTGTTTTCTTTTAATTCAAAGTCTATTATACCCATTTAAATTAAGAATTATGGTAAAAGTATCTTGATTTAAGAATCAAAAAGAGCTACAAAAAGATTCAGATAAAAAAAATTAAGAAATGAGTTGAGTTGTCTAATTTTCAATAGTTCTGTTCTGTTTGGACGTTTTTTTTCTCTTATTTTAGCTTGGTGTAGTTTTCTATGGTTTTTTTCCTAGTAAAAAGAATAAACAAAGATAAGGGCACATTTGCACATACGATTTTAATAGTATTTATTTTATCTGTGAATACTCAGTATAATAATACAATTGATTTTGTCTTGTTTACTTAAGCTCAGTATCATTTTATTTTTTCAGAAATTATGGAACGTTATTTTAGTAAAAAGCGTAAAGATCAGCCTTCGTCTTCTACTAATATTGTTCAATCAAAAGAAAATTCACCACGATTGGAAGTTGAATTAGACTTAAATGAAATTGTTGGGGATCCAGGATTGAGGAAATCAATTGGAGAGTTTGATGTTACTATTAGAGATCAAGTAAGAAGAGAGTACTTGATCAAGGAGCCTTGCCAACAAATTGGACAAATGTATCCAAAAACAAGATATGGAAATCAAGTTTGAAGCTTTCAAGAAACTTGGTTTAAGAGGTTTGTGTGGCTAGAGTATAGCGTATCAAAAAATGCTGCCTTTTGTTTTTGGTGTTATCTTTTAAGTATTCAACTAAAGGAGGTCGCTATGTAGATGATGCATTTACTAAGACAGGCTATACAAATTGGAAAAGAGCTTTAGAAAAGTTTGTAGAGCATGTTGGAGATGTGAACAGTTGTCACAACAATGCAAGAATACAACTTGAGGCTTTTAAAGACCAAAACCATAGTTTGGCGAATATGTTCAGATCAAATGCTCGTGCGGAGGATGTTGCTTATCACACCCGTTTGACGGCCTCATTGGACGTGACTCGTTTTCTGTTAAACCAAGGATTGCCTTTTCGTGGCCATGATGAATCGAGTAATTCTTTAAACCGAGGTAATTTTCTTGAGTTGCTTCACTGGTATGGTAATCATGATGATGAAGTTAGAAAAGTTTTGGGTTCAAATGCTCCTGGGAATAATAAAATGCATTGTTCAGACATTCAAAAGGATTTAGCACATGCTTGTGCTTCAGAAGTCACGTCAGTTATAGTTAATGATATTGGAGGTAGAGTATTCACTATTTTAGTAGATGAGGCTCGAGATGTGTTTGTGAAAGAACAAATGGGAGTTGTTCTAAGATATGTGAATGGTGAAGGATGTGTGGTGGAGCGATTTCTTAGAATTGTGCATGTTCCCGACACTTGTTCTCAAACTTTGAAAGATGATATCGATGAGTTGTTTGCGAAACATGGTTTATCACTGTCTAAATTGAGAGGTCAAGGATACGATGGAGCTTCAAATATGCGGGGTGAGTTACGTGGATTGAAAGCTCTAGTATTGGAAGAAAATCCTTATGCTATGTATGTTCATTGTTTCTCACATCAACTACAATTGATTATTGTTGCTGTTGCTAAGAGCATGATGGATGTGAAAGATTTGTTTAACTATGTCTCTTTGATAGTGAATACGGTTGGAGCATCTTGCAAAAGAAGAGATCAACTAAGAATGTTAGAGCATGAGAGACTAGTCAAAGATCTCAATGATTCTAAAAGAGTGAGTGGAAAAGGTCAAAATCAGAAGACCGGTTTGGCTAGGCCTGGAAATACTCGATGGGGATCGTATTATTTTACATTGCTTCGTCTAAGCTCTATGTGGCCTTCATTTGAGAAAGTATTGGAGAATGTACGCGATAACACTTGTCCTGATGCCAAAGGTACTGCACGAGGCTTGCTTAAGAAAATGAATAAGTATAAATTTATGTTTGTGATGCACTTGATGAGACACTTATTAGGAATGACAAATGAGTTGTCATTTGCTTTACAACAGAATGATCAAAATATTGTTCAAGCCATGTCATTGATTGATAGTGTGAAATATGAACTTCAATGTTTCAGAGATAATGGTTGGGAAATAATCTTTGAGGAAGCAAACAGATTTTGTGATGTGAATAACATTTCTTTGATCGATATAGAAGATACTATAACAAGGCCTGGTTATAAGGGACAAAGGATAACCAATTATCATTATTACCACGTGGAGATTTTTAATGAGGTGTAGTTTCTAACTTATTAGTATTTTGATTGATTTTTGATGATTTTAAAGTTTCTTTTTCTTAGTATTAATACTTCAAGGTTCCAATCATAGGTTGTTGATTTAACTATGCAAGAGATGAACAACCGTTTTTCTGAAGTTAGCACTGATTTGCTTAAATGTATGGCGTGTCTTGATCCAAGAAACTCTTTCTCTCAATTTGACGTTGATCAACTCATGCGTCTTACTACTTTGTATCCGGAGGACTTCTCAACAGGTGACTGTTTATGTCTTCCAGCACAACTCCGTACTTTTGTGGCTAATGTACGCCGTGATTCTCGATTTTCTAAAATTACTGATTTGGGAGGTCTTGCTCATGAAATGGTTAAAGCTGGTAACCATCTAGTTTTTCAATTGGTTTATCGGATGATTGAGTTGACATTGGTTTTACCTGTTGACACTGCTTCTATTGAGAGGGCATTTTTTGCGATGAAGATTGTGAAAACTGATTTGCGAAACCGAATGGAAGATGAGTGGATGAATGACTGCTTAGTGGTGTATATTGAGAAGGAGATATTTTTAAGAATCGATAACGAGAAGATCTTGCAAAATTTTCAAATGATGAAGACTCGTATGAAAAAGTTGCTACCACTTTAGGTAATGTGTGTTATATATTTAAATTAGCATTATTACTATCATAATTGTATTTTCTTAGCATGCTTATTTAACCATATATAAACTTAAAAAAATAGTAAAGCCCCCTCCATCATAAATTCTGGCCTCGCCCCTGATCATGCATGCATTAATTTATGAATAAAATGCATTTCTTTACTACAACAATGCATTTTCCTTGCACTTATGTTGCATTTCTTATTTAAAAGGCTTGTTTATATATTACTCCATTATGAAAAAAATGAGGTGTCAATGCATTCATTTACAAAACCGATATATATCATGAAATGATACAAATTGTTGGTATAAATTTCAAATGATAATGCATTTTATTTATCGTAATAATTCATCTTATTAAGAACTGTAAAAACATGGTTCATCATTTTGATTTTTTTTTTATGCATTTATGTAATATGATGATGCCGCATATCTTTATATTTTATCCCCAGTTATAAAAATTAAACTCTAGTCAAGGAAAATTATGGCTTAAGGTTTAGATTCTCATTTATGTGGTTTAACTTTCATACATTATATTGGACAAATGCATAACTGTTGTTACTGAAATGCATTATATTTGTGAATGTAATGCATTTGCTTTTGTGTTTGGTGTTGCTAAACATTATCTGTAATAATAATAATAATAATAATAATAATAATAATAATAATAATAATAATAATTCTTATTGATGCATATCCCAAAACATACAAGAAACACGTTAAATAAAGAGGAAAAAAAATTGAAAAAAATATTGGATACGCCGTATATAGATATGAGTTGGCACATAAAATACGTTGATTTCCAACTCCTACAATTAAGGGATGAACTGTTATAAATGAGAGTAAAGGACTTTATTAACCGTATTTAAATCCAATAATATACCAAAAAATTATAGAATTGTACAAAATCACAACATTTGATCTAGTAAGATCAAGGGATCATAAAAGTTTCTAGGTTTCACATCATTTAGTGTTCACCTGATCTATTCCATATATATATATGTATGTATGTGAGAGATCACATACAAAAGCCACATCCCGTAAGAAATAAGAAGTAATCTCTAACATCCATATTCAATGAACAATGGGTCAGTTTTGTTCTCTTATATTGATTAAAATAATACCTTAAATAAGTGTTGAAGGGCTATAATTGTAATTGTGATATTAAGGATTGACGGTTACTCCCTTATTTATAGAATCCATTCCACTTTTCTTTATTCCATATCATCACGGGGATTTCATTTATATTCTTCAAGATTATTTTTAGTTATATTTTTGCAATAATATTTCTTTTACACAGGTCTTTACTTCTTTGTTTCTTTTTTATGCAGTGAAGAACTTTCACACATTTCTCTTAGATCCCCCAATGAGTTGATCCTGGAAGGCGCTTACACACGTAGAAGGGGGGGGGGGGTGAATACGTGTGTAGAGAAGTGTTAAACTTCTCATGCGATTTTCAGCTTTTTTAGACGAGTAGACGCTTTGAAGCTAAGTGAAGCGTTCAAAGCCTCTCGCTCGTGTGATACTGTGCGGAATGTGGTGAGTCTTTAAAGCTTATCATGCAAATTATACCTTGTTAATATTAAAAAGGTGAGTGTGTGTATGCGAGTAATCAAAGCAATAAATAACTTAATATAAAAAGACAAACAATTTATAGTGGTTTGGAGCACCTCTCCTACGTCCACTCTATCCTCGACGGGATGAATACCTTCACTCGGTACTCCTTGTTTTATACTTCCAAGGGGAAGTGATTCAAGGCAAATAACAAACTTGCACTTGAATCCTCAGAGATTTTACTGGCTCTCGAGAAACCTTACAACAGCAACACTCTTTCACAAAAGCTCGATAACCTTACAACTCAATCTATTCACTCTAGAATTGGGTTTTGGGGTTTTGGATTTTTGTAAGTATGAGAATTCTTTACAATGAACTCACAAGTAAGGGATAAGGATTCTCAAGAGTCTAGGCTATAGATATAAGAGATTGAACCTAGAAAGTGAGGTAGTTGCAATACTTAAGAACCAAGTTCTTAAGGACACACTAAAGTGAAGCGCTTTGGAAGAACTAAGTACTAGAAGGAAATTTGCTTGAGTTCTTGCAAATGTGAATGCTTGAATCGTTTGTACGTGCGTTGTTTTAGTGTGTGTGCAACTCCTTCTATTTATAGTAAGGAACCCTACTTCCCGTTGAAAGAGAAGAGGTTGCGTGTTCCTTAATATTGGATAATGCGGCGTGTCAGCCTGCAAGAGTCAGGAAGGGATGTCCGCCTTTACCTAACTTTGACTTCTTGGACTGTAGCCGTTTCCGTTGTGCAATAGTGTGATGACACGTAGGCTTCATTCTGTGAGATGTCAGACATCCGAGAGTTTGAAATTCAAACTTGGATTCTGCGAGTCAAACTTGTCATACTTGCACTGATTGACGTTATAGGTCCCGATAAATAGATATTGGTGTATGGGGGGGGGGGAATACACCAATTAGCCAACAGTTTTGACTTTTCAAAACAATTTGATCTTACTGAGTCGTCACTTCAGTTTATCAGAGCAGTTTAGTTTTTCCAGCTCAAACAGTGAACTGCTGAGCTTGCAAAACTAACCTGCGGGCGGAAGTTTGGTTGGCTAACAGTTTTCAAAACAGTTTAGAAAAGACTTCAGTTCATCAACAATTTATGCAAGACAGGTTGTGAACATGTAAACTGTGTAAATAAAGATAACAGTAAGAGAGAGAAACACGAGGAGTTTTTATCGTGGTTCGGAGTTTTACGCTCCTTTTAACACTGGTGGAGGTTCCAGTCCAAATTCAAGTCTCTCTTTAGACTGAATCTAGCACGATTCTTGAGTCGTGTCTCTTCTAACTTTACATACAATCTTACTAATGCTAAACAACTAGCACTGATATCCAAACTAGAAAGCTGTGAAAAGCTATCACCGTTAGGAATACAACTCTATCAACTACACTGAATATCAACAGTGATGGTAGTGAGAGTGTGGGTTGTGTTCTAGTAAGACAGTTTCTAGAAAGATTAGAAATCTACAAAGATCAACACTTGGGAAAGCTCTAGTGATTTCGAGTGTTGATTGAATGAATATTTAGCTTGAGATTTCTGCAGCGTTTTAGCTTGAATATTGAGTTTCCCGTACCTTCTTTCTGGAATGACTTGAGGTATTTATAGAGAAGCATTTGAAATAGAGCCGTTGTATGTGTCAGGATATGCAGAACCGTACAATGACACAATTATAGTCGTTGTGTTGAGGACAGGTTCCTCAGCCACAGCTCAGGTTGGACTTTGCAGGTCGAGCTTCCTATACCTCGAACTGTCTTCAGTCTCTATAACCTTCGTGTGCGATCTTCAAGTATGGTTAGAGCAGGTTACATAGACATATTACATAATGGAACAATATGACAGGTTTGAGTAGATTAGGTACAAGGTTGCACTACCAACCTTGACCTTTACATAGCAACCTGTCGGGTTGAGCTTGACTGATCCAAACACGGAGACCAGTCTGTTCCAATTAAAATCTATTGTCTAAGTATGGTTTCTAATAACATTATCAAAACTATCAAAGGGTTCCCAACAGACGCTTTGATTTCAGCTCTATATCAGAGACGCTTTGGGTGAGCTGACTTGAGAGCGCTTCGCTTCCACTGATTGGAAGCCCGCTTTTAGCGTCTTTATCTGAAGCGTCTCCTAGACGCTTTGTCAAAACTTCACTGCTGACGCTTTCACTGCTGGAGCCGCTTCGCTTCCTTTTGCTTCGCGAACTCTGACTGCTTCATCTTTGGCGCTTCTAGACTAAACGAGAAGCTTCCTAACATGTACGCTTGTCTAAGAGAGACTTGTCTAGTTTATCAAAAATAATAAGGGAAATATTCTAAAAAGGGTTTTGGAATCGAATCAAAACAAGTTGTTTATTTTAACTTGATTCAAGTTCCCCCTTAACATTATATCCCAACAATGATGAATCTTTGTTGCTAATTCTTTCTTTGGAGGTTAATTTGGATCGATGTGCATCATTAATCTATGTTGATTATTGCATTATATATCAATTGAATGCAAATAAATGCAAATATTAGTCATTATTTTTGAAAATTTTGTACATTGTTAAGTGCATGTCGGTGCATTATAATATATATATATATATATAGAAATGCATTGTTGCCCACAAAATATTTCATAACCTGCAAAATTAATTTTGCACATATTTTTTTACACTTCATATTGTGTGGGCGTATTTTTGGTTTTTTTTTATTTTTATTATTATTTATTTTTACATAATTTTGTATAGATGGCAAATTGTGTATCGATGTGGTAAATTATTTTTAATACACTGTCATGTTCTATATAATGCATCCATATCTTTGTATATAATGCACTCAATTACATTATAGAAAAAAAAAATTATATATTTGTGCATTACACTTTTAAGTATTACTTATAATGCATTATAATTTTTTCTTTTGTGCATTACCTAAATACAAGCAAAGTTGTTGCAGTACATATTGATATAATGCATTAATGAGCAATTGTAATGCATCGAAGGAAATATTATAATGCATTATAACGCATACTCAAATGTATAATAGAAGTATTTTTTTGATAATCCACTTCATGCACTATCAATAAGCAAATAATGCATAAGATATCCACAGGAAATGGTTATTTATATGTAAACTAGATAACTCATATAATGATATAATGCATGGTGTTCAAAATTATGCAACAATGCATTATAATGGAAAATTAATGCATAAACATTTTATCTAATGCATTGTAAATTGTACAATAATGCATTAGAATATAAAAAGTAATGCATATATAAGTTAAATTTTAATAATATAATGCATTACATATTGTGCATAAATGCATTATAAAATTAGATATTTTGGAAAATAAAAATCAAACACACGATTTTTTTAATGTTATTCAAATTTATTTTTAAAGAATTATGAGATTTTATATTACATTAGTAGTGGGTTTAATTTTGGGAATCTTATTTTCAAATCCCACGATTTCCTCATTTACCAAATCTGGCGATTTTTGTTTTACTTTCTTGCCCTTTTGTAGTTAAAGATAATGATGTTTCATTAAGATATTCATTTCTTCATATTCAATATAAGCGGTTAGATTAGTAGCGATCAACGATTCACAATGTTTCTTAGTTTTTACACAAAATGGCATTTTCACCATATATATATATATAGTGAAGAGATCATGTACAAAAGACATATTCCGTAAGAAATGAGAAATGATCTAAACCACTGATTTTAGTGTAATCTACGGTCAAGATTGACTGGTGCATTATGATTATACTAAAAAATGCATAATGATGACCGATGCATTATGATTGTATAGACAATGCATTAGGATACCAATGCATTATAGTTGTATATATCGTGCATTATACTTGTGCATAAGATGTATCATTTTATATTTTTTACGAAAAATCTCTTTTATACGGGATCTCATCCCTATAATCCATATATATATATATATATAGAGAGAGAGAAATGATATGCTACTCCCCCATTCGTGGGCACCTATGTGAGCACCTTCGTCGTTTTATCACTTTAGCATTACTTTGTTCGATTTTTTCAATTGTTTTATATGGAAACCTATAGATAAAAAGTTTTTAGATTTAAATAATCTTATAGGTTTGAATCATGGTAATAAAATCCACGATAACATCTTCTAACACAACAATTCGGATCTTCTATTGCCAATCATGTGACATCTTCTATTGTCTTAATAGATTAACGACACGTGGCAAAATCAATGATATAGGATTTAAGATTTATATAAGAAAAATATATACCCTAACATTTGAAATTTTTAAACCCCTAAGATTTGTCACATGTAGTTAATTTATTAAGGCAATAGAAGACGTCACATGATTTGGCAATAGAGGATCCCATGACCTAACCAAAGCATAATAAACTAAAATTCAGAGTCTTTAATCCACCAGGGTACTTTAAAAGATGGATGCAGAAATATGATTCATATTATAATATGACATGTTATTTGACCTCGAGCGCAGCTTCCAAGTTCAATCACGTGAAACTGTTAATGGGGGAGTGAGCAGCATATAGAGTATATATACTCAGTGTGAGTCGGCATTATATATACAT
This sequence comes from Mentha longifolia, assembly GCA_001642375.2. Classification (NCBI taxonomy): domain Eukaryota; kingdom Viridiplantae; phylum Streptophyta; class Magnoliopsida; order Lamiales; family Lamiaceae; genus Mentha; species Mentha longifolia. The sequence goes on from CM038115.1 coordinate 21,622,301, forward strand.
CATGTATCGTCCAAGTTAATAAAATAATGAACACATAAAGATAACTACATCTTAACAACATCTTAATAGCAACTTGATAACATCTTGATTTCATATTGATATCATCTTGATCGCACGGTGATATACCAAGGACTGTGAAGTTTTGGACCCAATTAGCGGGTCACGTTACGATATTGATAAGTTGTGCACAATTGAAGTGAGAGCACCTCAAACTAATCACAATCATCATAACTTTAGTGAGATCACTTATGCTACTCACAATTCATCATTCATCATAACATCATGAACATATTCGGTCATCGTAATATTAAAATAGACAACAAACATTTACGGCATAACTTTAAATAAATCAACACACCTTAACTCTCAACTTAAAATAACTCGAGCAATTTTATTTCAACATCATAATCGCGTGTCGCATCATGATTGTAGATATAATATTTAATAAGGACCTAAATAAGCTGGTAATAACTTTTTCTTGAATTCAGGGGAATGTTTTAAAATATTTTAGGGCTGCTGATTGATTTAAGAAAATATTTGGGCTTTATTAACGTTTTCTGATTTTAAATTCTATAATCAATTCAAAGCCCAAAACTTGTAAAGGATAAAAAGCCTACTAGTGAATTAAATCAAAGTAGCATATACGGCCCAATCGTTCAAAATTAATTAATTTAAAGTATTTTTACCGTCCTCTTTCATTGAAGTAACTTGGTCTTGGAGGCTAAGTTTGGATTTTATTATTAATTTATGCATTATAAGTCTTCTTTTTTTTTAAAATCCTTTTTTCAGCAGAAAATTATCACTTTGCTGGAATATTAGCCTTGGCACTTCTTAAAAATTAGCTTCACTTACGCCCTTATTATTGGCCTTTGATTTTATTTAAGTGGAAAAGAATTATTTATCAGGCCCAATATTAGTTAATATTGGTTCAACCACTTTAGAATAATTTGATCTATTATTCATTTCTTGAATGATTGGTTGATATTTTAATTCACAAGTCTTTTAATTAGGAGCGCAACTTAAAACTGAAATAAGCTCGACAACAATAAATTATTTATGATATTCACGAGTTAAAATTTCAAATAAATCAAGATAATAATTTGAAATTGTTTTAAAATAGTAATCGGATTCGGGCTTTGACAATGACCAAGGAGCTTATTTTTTTAAAATTAGTTTAGATTTCATGAAATCTCAATTTTGAAATGAGTAAATTGTTCAAGAGACATCTATATCACGAAATATTTATAAGTGGAAGAGAAAAATAAAAAGAATAGAAGTGGGGGAGAATATATCTCAAAGAAAGGAAGGGGGTTGTTGAATAACATTAATAAACAAAACAAATATCCACATCATGTCACGTGGGTCTCACCGGCAAAGTCAAAATTAAACAATTTTTCATGCAACAAACAAATCAGCACCCTCACGTGCACTGTCCCTCCCTCTTTATGACATCTTTGGTACAATAGACATGGTAATTAATCTAAAGAATATAGTAATAATTACTCTCTCCGTCACCTTTAAATTGTTCCGTCCTATTTTTTTTTTAATCGGAAAAAGTATTTATTAATTTGAAAAACAAAATGGTACAAGGGGTATCACACCCTAAAAGCTAATTTACATTCCAACTATTAGCTAGAGGCGTGTTTGCCCAGACCGAGTAACTCATACAAGAATCAGCCTCGCCTCTAACTACACACCTAGCTCCAAAAATGACATTTTATTTCCGCCTCGATTCTCCGAAAGTCCCACTCCTTTCCGTCGAATAAAATAGAGTTACGTCATTTCCACAACACCCAAATGACACAAATCCACAGACCACCAAACCTTTTATCCGGTTTTCCTTTGCCAAGTAGAGATGAAAAACTAAGTCTATGATTATTTACCTCTGTTGGAGATGCCCATCTGGTTCCAGTCCACTCAACCATTCAACTCCATTTATTAGCTATATTTTCTTTTTTGGCAAATAATATGTGACTACAATTAACTCTCTCTCTCTTTAGAATTGATTGTAGCCACAGACTCCCTTTTTTCATTAATATTTGTGCCCAAATCAAATGTATCTATTTAAATGGGACAGGGGTATTCAATTTAAATTAAAAAAATTAGGTAAGCATAAGTGCAATGGTTCGAGAGAGGGAGAATATGGTTTGGAAAGCATATCAGATGATCATCTATTTCCATTTTGGTATATAAATATGTTTCGGATATAATTTTCTTTTTATGTATTTTTTTTTCAATTTTAATACTCCAGTATAATTTTAATGTAGTATTCCCTCTGTCCCGCCGAAAGTGTCGTACTTTATTATTTTATATCTTACATATATTCAAAAATTAGGACACATTCGGCGGAGAGAAGTATAACTCTATAATTACTAATTGAGATTTATTAATTTAATTAGAATTTAAAATTATTTTTAACATTTAAATTTAATTTTTATTAGTTATGAATGTTAGGGTAATCATTTTAATCTTTTATGATGAAATTTATAAAAATAATAAAATAAGTAATTTGAATAAATGCTGATAAATTATAATTGAGACATATAACTTCATCCATTTTGAAAGAAAGTGTTGTTTGCCCCAACACTAATATGCATCATATATTTATATTCGAAATGACAATTATACCAAAAATAATAAATTTCATACTCCAAAAATAAATTTTAGAGTGAACACTAAATATACCCACCTAACATAACAAATGTCAAATTATACCCACCAACTTAAAAAGTACAAAATATACCCAAATAACTCCTTATGTTGTATTTTTGGACCAAAATACCCCTAGAATTTGAAAAGCCAAAAAAACCCTCAATTTTGAACAAAATAAGCGGGCATCGACCTTTCCCCTTCATTTTCCAGTTTCTAATTCTAAAAATCGACGAAACCTCTCCGCAACCCCTCACCGTCGCCGCCTGCAACCCCTCACCTTCGCCGCCGTTTTTTGCATCCAACCACCGCTGCAACCCTAAAATGTGTGCCTACGATGATTATATCCCCGATGTCGACAAGAACGCCGATGAAGAGAGCGACGCCGAGAAGAGTGGCTCTGGCAATGAGGACGAGGCCGAGAAGAGCAGCGTTGCCGAGGAAGACCAAAATTCCGGCGAGGAAGAAGAAAATTTCAACGAGGATGAAGAAAATTCTGGCGAAGAAGAAGAAACTTGTTGCCGAGGAAGAAGATGGCGAGGAAGAAGCTATTGAGGAGGCAATAATTCTAAGAATTTCATTTGGAGCTAATGGGTCGAAATAGCCCCATCAGCATCTGTCACGCCCTAGTTCCCGAGGGAAGGCACGTGTGCCGGGACGTGGCAAGAGGTTGGAATTAAGAAGCGGGGATAGAAAGGGAATCATGACTTGGGATAATATAATATTATTTATTAAGAAATTAAATACGGGATCGGGACGCACAGCACGAACTACGAGGTAGGTAATAAGAAAACCATACCACTCGTACCGGCCGCCTATATCTGAATACCCGTAGACATAAATAATAAAATACGGGATCGGGACATACAGCTCAAACTATGGGGTTGGCTAAGCCAAACAACCCATGCTGGCCGACTTGTCTGAATACCCATAATATATATATATATATATATAATCAATGGTGTAAGAGGAACGTAGATATTTTATATCAAAATACGGAATTAACTTAGGAGATTATATATAGGGAGATGAACTTTATTATAGGCGTAGCGGAAGCCTTTATTCTTTTATACAGCAACAACAACAGTCATCTCCAGCTTCGTCTGCTCCACCAGCTCCCTAATCTGCAAAACATTTGGAAAGGAATTGCAGGGCTAAGTACTAATGTACCTAGTGGACTTGTGCCAAAAACATTTTATCATAAAACGAATATCCATGATAATAAAGTATACATAGAAGGGTTTTGAAATTAAATTTACTTCCATGCATACCAAACCTTGATTTTCATGATTGTGCGCACATGTGTATTACCCTGTTACTCTTATACTAATCCCGGGACATTGCCACAACCGGATCCCTTTTCATGATGGAGTCATAGTTTGGAGGCAATGGAATATTTTATCCAGAGATTCTCCCATCGAAGTTAGAATCAATTGGTGATCAACCCAATGATTTCTAACTGTGCGCACAGCCTCCCGGTTAGTGTGTGAGACCAACCGAAAGACCCGATCGCATACATTATAAGAGCATTAAACATGTAATAACACATTAAAACATTTTCATGGATAATACCATTTTATCAGAGCTTACTAACTCAAATAATAATTTGCAAGAATAAAGCCCACCTGATAACTTGAAACAAATTTAGAGAATAGTTGCTGAGCTATAATCTTCTTTCTATAGATCCTCAAGAAAAGATTACTCCCTCAAAAATAAGATTGATAATATTTTTCTGAGAACTAATGGAGAAGGGGTGATTGTAATTCTAAGCTTGGAGTATGAAATAAATAGGAGCTCACGTTCAGTATTTATAGGAAAAAGAAAGCTGCTCAATCATATATATAACCTACGTTAGTCAGCATCTCTAGCATATGTTAGTCACTAGGCTATAAGAGATTATCACCAATCTAATTAAATGGCTATAGGCCACGTAAAAGTGAATACGTGCATGGCTGACATATATCAACTACGTAATACATATATCTATTATGATAATTCTCACCTTCCATGTATTACATATGTTATTTAATTATTATGCACAGTAGCTATGGTTAACACATGTCTATTGTATTGTAGATATATATTTGTATATATAAATGCACCACTTTAATTACATAGCAGTACTTTATAAAATTAATTACGTAGATATAATGTAGTAGATGTATATATATAATATAATAGTACTATTATGCATATACATTAGTATATATATACTAGGTCTACTAAATTATTATTTTATTATATTCTTAAATATCAAAATTAATCTTAATAGAGTATATCATCTCATTCTAAATTTCTCAAAATTTTTAAATTCATATATATATATATAAGACTTATTTTAATTACCTAAATTAAATAAAAATTTCGGGATATTACAGCATCAACTTCAATTTAGGGTTTTTCCATGTTTTGATCCGATTTGTGCCCCTGTTGAATGTGAGCATGCAATTTGTTGTTAAAATGAAGCCTATAATGTGATATGAAACGGAGTTGGTGCTGAGATTGGAGCTAATGGAGCTAATTCTGTCGAAATAGCCCCATTAGCACCAACTCCGATTTAGGGTTTTCCCATGTTTTGATCCGATTTGTGCCCTTGTTGAATGTGAGCATGCATAATAAACGGATTGTAATGCATCCATAATAATAATGCATAACTGTTGTTACTGAAATGCATTATATTTGTGATTGTAATGCATTTGCTTTTGTGTTTGGTGTTGCTAAACATTATCTGTAATAATAATAATAATAATAATAATAATAATAATAATAATAATAATAATAATAATAATAATAATTCTTATTGATGCATATCCAAAACATACAAGAAACACGTTAAATAAAGAGGAAAAAAATTGAAAAAAATATTGGATACGCCGTATATAGAATGAATTGACACATAAAATACGTTGATTTCCAACTCATACAATTAAGGGATAAACTGTTACAAATGAGAGTAAATGACTTTATTAACCCTATTTAAATCCAATAATATACCAAAAAAATTATAGAATTGTACAAAATCACAATCGTTGATCTAGTAAGATCAAGGGTTCATAAAAGTTTCTAGGTTTCACATAATATTTAGTTTTCACCTGATCTATATATATATATATATATATATATATGTAGGTGAGAGATCACATACAAAAGCCATATCATGTAAGAAATAAGAAGTAATCTCGAACGTCCGTATTCAATGATCAATGGTCAGTTTTGTTCTCTTATATTGATTAAAATAATACCTTAAATAAGTGTTGAAGGGCTATAATTGTAATTGTGATATTAAGGATTGACGGTTACTCCCTTATTTATGGAATCCGTTCCACTTTTCTTTATTCCATATCATCACGGGGATTTCATTTATATTCTTCAAGATTATTTTTAGTTATATTTTTGCAATAATATTTCTTTTATACAGGCCTTTACTTCTTTGTTTCTTTTTTATGCAGTGAAGAACTTTCACACATTTCTCTTAGATCCCCAATGAATGATGAATCTTTGTTGCTAATTCTTTCTTTGGGGGTTAATTTGGATCGATGAGCATCATTAATCTATGTCGATTATTGCATTATATATCAACTAAACTTTCACACATTTCTCTTGTTGAATGTGAGCATGCAATTTGTTATTGAAATGAAGCATGTAATGTGATATGAAATGGAGTTGGTGCTGAGATTGGAGCTAATGGGGTTAAATCTGTCGAAATAGCCCCATTAGCACCAACTCCGATTTAGGGTTTTTCCATGTTTTGATCCGACTTAATGTGAACATGGAATTTGTTGTTAAAATTTGTTTGGATTGTTTGTATTGTTTTTGTGTGATGTTGAGATTGCCTAATAAATGATAAATTCCATTGCGTCAGATCGAGTGGGCATACAAGAGAGAGGATATGATTGATCAACTGCACAGGCTCACCCTGACCAGGAAAGATGACTTTTTTGGTGTGATCCGGATGATACAGAGGGACAGTTTGAGCTTCGGCCCCCTTGCTTTAAAGCACATGGAGTGTCTGCTCACCAATTCACCATCAAGGTCTATGTCCGATAACGCACTACGTCAGTACCGATAGCACATAGCAGCCATGATTTACAGTTATAGCACCGAACCAGATATGATTGAGGGTTGATTGTTCTTTGAAAGTTTGAAACATTTTTTTGAAGGAGGGGCGGGTGTTGGATACGCTGCTTGAAAGCGTTCCTCTTCCCACTAGATCTTCGAATTGGGTGTGATAATTTATATATGCAAATACGTCATGCAAAGAGTTTAGAGATTATACCTTTGATGCGCGGATGAAGTAATCTACCGGTCTAGATTACTGAGATGTTCCCTTTCCTCGGAGTTCTCTGATTTTGTGGGTGTCTCGGAACTCTGGAACCTGGAACAACTTTTGCACTCTCTCTGTGGAAGAAAACGGCGCCTCTTCACTGTGAAAAGTAATTAGGTTTTCAAAATCTCTTTCTCCTTATTTATAGGAGAAGTAGTGCCTCCCACGGAGTACTTTTCCATTAAGATACGAGCTTAATTAATTAAGTCTGGTTCAGTTAATAATTACCGGAATAAATTCTAATTACATAATTAATTAGAATTAATCCTAATTATAATAGAAAATATTTTATGTAAATATTAAATTAATTATCTATTTCATAATTAAGAACAAATCTTAATTAATTAGATATTAATTTATTCCATATTACATAACGGGCAACAGTGCAATTATTGAGCTCAGATGGACACAAGAAGCTGAAACAGGCGTCCACACTTATACAGTTGGCGCCATACTATGGGCCAAGGCCCATAATGCTTCTTTTCAGTCCAAAACTGATATTTTGCTCAATAATCCCTTGTGTTCCTTTCCAGAAGAACTCTTGGGCCATCCCTCCTTATTATTATACTTGAACTTAATCAGCATGCATGACTTGGTATAATAAACCTTGTGAACTCCCTGAGGAGATATCTCAACCTATAACGGACACAGTGTCTCTATACAACCAATTAGACATCATATGTGCCCTCATGTTACCCAAAATACGAGAAATCAGGAATTATGCGCTAGATCCTTATCTCGTAAATCAAAGTAACAATGAACAATACATACACATCTAATAGCGTATCGAGATTAAGATCGTGCTACTAAAACTCGAGATCTCTAACTCTTCACCTATTTATAGGGTCAGTTCCAGAATAGCGTTATCTCACATGATCCTGTCAATACGTTGCACCATACCAACATAACTAGCGAATGAGACCCACACTACCGTTATGATGCAGTCCATAACAATAGCTTTCCCGAACTATCTCGACTGTGACATCATTTATATCTCATAATTATCGTCGAACGTTGCGTGATCTCCCTGACACCCGAGCCGTCCACGTGTTCTAAAACATGAGATATTGGGCTTATTCTTATTAATTATATTACTTCAGATAGGTAATTGTAAACAATGGAATACATGTTGCATATACTAAAACAACGGTTTTTTGCTTTAGCTATACACAACAACCCCAACAGCGGGCAGTCTAGAATCAACAATTTATTATGTTTTATTTCGTATTTAAATCTGTTTATATTTTGATGAATGGTAGGGAGGAAGGATGAAGCACTATTAAGTACTACCTCCGACTCATGATTTTTGAGCTCTTTCTTTTCAGCACGGGAATTAAGACGGAAGTGTTTAGTGTGTAAAGTGTAATGTGTGTAGGGATGTGATGTGGTTTATGTATTTAGGCATATTTTAAAACTATAGCATCATAGATGCATAAATACATATCCATCATGTTTGATCTTAAATGAAAGGTCGTATCAAGACCTTTAATTTGGTATAAAAATTATAAAAATCGAATAACGAACGAGAAAGTTATGATAGTTTAAACTTTTAGGATATAAATTATATTGGGATACGTGCTGAGAGGTGAGTGGACAATGAGATTTAATTAGATAATGTTAAGTGTAATAAGTGATTTACTAATTGTACTATTAATATGCTAATTATTTCCCAAAAGGGAAAGACCCTCAGAAATGTTAAGTGTGGGGGTGTGCATCGGTCGGTCGGCCCGGCCGACCGACTAATTTTTCACTAACCGATCCGCTGATCGACCTCTGCCAAAGCTAACCGCTAGCCGTCTGACCTTTACTGTCGGCCGACCCCGAAGCCGCCCCGATGGCCGATCGGTCGGTCAGTCAGCTTTAAGTTAACTTGGAGATGTTTCAGATTGGTTAAAAAAAAAAAAAGAAGAACAGATGACAGAGGCGACGATGTTGCTGCTTCCTCGGAGTCCGGTGAGTCTTGGTGAGTCATTGGATGATAAGGCGAAAATAAGGCATGCTCTGCCTCAAAATAGAGAATGGAGATAATTGCAGCAAAATAAATCTAGAAAGATGATGAATAGGTGAGAGAAAGAGGAATGGGAGAGAATGGGAGAGAGGTGATTGGGAAATGTGATGGAGAAAGGCATTGACTTACGTCACTTATGGAGAAAGAAAAAGTAAGAGAATGTGTGGGAAAGGAAAATGGGTGCGCAGCTCGAGGGGTTTATGTGACATAGAGATTGTATGTATATAAATTGTACAGTAAATAATTAATTGCACATAGGGGTCGGTCGGTCAGTGTTTTGTCAAAATTTCAAAATTCAACCGACGGCCGACCGAACATCCATCGGTTTTGGATTTTCTGGGCCGACCTGACGACCGATGGCGAAAAAAACTGACCGTCGCCGACCGAACTCGGTTGGTTTTGTCGGCCCAGTCGGTTCTTGCTCACCCCTAGTTAAGTATAGTAGATATTCTATTTTATTTAGTATTTAGGTAGTAGTACATGCTAAATGTATGTCCATATTTTTGTAGGAAATATGATATGAATCCTTAATTTGCACATTGTCTTATGCTAGTTTTCATAGTTGGAATTGTAACAGGAAAACCATGCAAGAAGTTGGGGCTATAGATACTACCTCGAAATAAAAGTACATATAGTCCCAATTGCAAGTCCCTGAGTCACACATAGAATGAGACTATTGGTTCCAATAGGTCGAAATAGTACCAATAGTCCTATTAGTCCCAATTCATTAACATCACTAGATCGCAATGAAGTCGAGTGAATATTACTTGCCTCATTAACAACACCAGAATAACATCACCAAATTACAAGTCGATTCACACATAAGATAGGACTATTGGTTCCAATAGGTCAAAATAGTACCAATAGTCCTATTAGTTCCAATTCATTAACATCACCAGAACATCAATTAAATACAACTCATAAAATTCCAATCCATGAAAGGAACAAAACCAATGCATCAATATCATACATGTATCCACTACTCGACTTTTTTAAACGTCATTCGATCCAGCTTAATAAGTTCTCAAATTTTAAACCATCTGCTGGTACAAGAATAAGCTCTATTTTTCCACCCTCATACGAGTTATCATCAGACCAGTCCTCGTGCAACAATGACCTGAGTTGGTGTCATCTGAGCAAATAAATTACATATAAAACAATACATTAGTCTCTATCAGAATTGAGCCTATTGGGACTATCAGAACCAAATAGGCCCAATAAGCCCAACTAATTACAACATGTTGGTCCCGAAAGTGACTAACACACGTAGAGGGGGGTGAATACATGTGTTGAGAAGTGTTTAACTTCTCTTTCGTTTTTTAGCCTTTTTGTCGAGTAGACGCTTCGAATGCTAGTGATGCTTTCGAAGCTTCTAGCTCGTGTGAGTGATGTGCGGAATGTGGTGAGACTTTAAAGCTTTTCTTGCAATTAAAACCAACTTGATATTTAAAGCGTGTGTGTGTATGCAAATAATCAAAGCGATAAATAACTTAAAAGTAAAGAGACACAAGCAATTTATAGTGGTTCGGAGAGCCTCTCCTATGTCCACTCTATCCACGACGGGATGAATACCTTCACTCGGTATCCCTTGTTTTATACTTCCAAGGGGAAGTGATTCAAGGCTAGTAACAAACTTGCACTTGAATCCTCAGAGATTTCACAGGCTCTCGAGAAGCCTTACAACAACAAATCTTTACTACAAAAACTTTACAACCTTACAACTCAATCTAACACGATAGACTTGGTTTTGGGGTTTTTGGGTTTTCGTAAATGAGAATCCTTTACAATGAAGATCACAAGTAAAGGGATAAGGATTCTTGAAGCTAGGTTATGGATATATGTGGTTGAACCTAGAAAGAAAGTAGTTGCAATACTCAAGAAATATATTTCTCGACACACTAAAGTGAAGCGCTTCAGAAGAACTAAAGGAATGTAATGGGTATTTTGCTAGAGTTCTTGCGAGTAGTATGCTTGAATCGTTTGTACGTGCGTTAGTTTTAGTGTGTGCAACTCCTTCTATTTATAGTAGAGGAAGCCTACTTCCCGTTGAGAGAGAAGTGGTTGCGTGTTCCCTAATTTTCGAAAAAGTCAGTGGTGTCAGCTCCTTTTTCAAGCAATTCAGACTCCAATACTAGGAAGGGATGTCCGCCGTACCTAGGGGTATGGCAGTCTTCACCTAACCTTGACTTTTCGGACTGTAGCCGCATCCGTTGTGCAATGGTGTGTTGACACGTAAACTTTAGGTGGTGAGGTGTCAGTCATCTGAAAGTTTGAAAGTCAAACTTATCACACTAGCACTGATTGACGCTTTTAAGTCCAGCTATAGATCAGAGACGCTTTGGATTAGCTGACTTGAGAGCGCTTCGCTTCTACTGAATGGAAGCTCGCTCTAAGCATCTTTGTCTGAAGTGTCTCCATGACGCTTTGTCAAGCTTTACTGCTGACGCTTTCACAGCTGGAGCCGCTTCACTTCCTGACGCTTCGCGAACTCTGACTGCTTCATCCTTAGTGCTTCTAGACTAAAACAAAAGCTTCCTAACATGCAAGCTTTGCTAAGTATAACTTGTCTAGTTCATAAAAAATAACAAGGGAAATATTCTAGAGAGGATTTTGGAATCGAATCAAAACAAATTGTTTATTAACTTGATTCAAATTCCCCCTTAACATAATATCCCAACACAACATAATCTACGAGCATGTATGCATAATATAATCACGATTTCAATGCAAAATAGTAAAACTAAACCATAACCCCACAAACTAAACCCTAACCCCTGAAACTAAACCCTAACACCACAAACTAAACCCTAAACCCCTGAAATTAAACCTAACCCCTCAATCTAAACCCTAAACTAACAAACTAAACCTTGAACCCTAAACTAAACCCTAACCACTAAACAAAGGAAGAAACTCCAAATCAGAATTGGGCATATTGGGACTATCAGAACCAAATAGATCCAATAGCCCTAACCCTACAAACTAAAAACCTAACCCCTAAAACTAAACCCTAAACCAACAAACTAAACCTTAACCCCTGAACATAAGGAAGAAATCCTAAATGAAATCAGAAACACCACTAAGTCATAATTGGGCCTATTAGGACCATTGGTGCTATGTTAGTTTGAATAGTACCTACTGATGCATTGTTTCAATTTTCATCAAATAATACGCATTCTTCTTTGCAATTCATCAAAATCAACAGCAATAGTGGTTACCCATATCATAATTACAAACAAATTCATCAATCCTTCGAGATTAAAATGATAAAACACAAACCTTCCGACTGGATCTGGTTGACGTTGCCGGAAAATTGCGCCTTCACCGCCGCCGAGAGATCCGAGATCGCTGATTGGGCTGCCGGATAGAGAGAGATAGTGCAAATAAATCCGGGACAGAGCAAATTAAGATGGGAATGAGAAAGAGAGATAGAGAGATGATGCGAGGAGCTGTGGAATCAAATCTGACGAGCTGTTGGGGGAGGGGGGTTGAAGAGAGCGCATAAACTTAATTCATTAAGGGCAATATGGTCCGAAAATACAAAAATTGAGTATTATTTGTACTTTTTAAGTTGGTGAGTATAATTTGACATTTGTTAAGTTGGATGGGTATTTTGATACATTAACACTAAATTTTATAAATCTTATACTCTCATGATCTTGCCAAAGGTGACTCTTATTCTATTTCAAGTCATCCCACCGAAAATGGCATATTTAATTTTTTTGGTATAAAAGTAGGAAAATTAAGCTTCAAATTAAGAAAAAGTATGGCCCATACTAATTGGGGCTGTTTTATTTTACTTAATTAACCTTCGTCGTCGTTCCAATGTCACCATAACCTTGTCCTTGAGGCGCAATTCCAAGGCGCACCCGCACCTGGTCCGAGTTAAATTACGTTGAATTTTTAATTTGAACATTATTTTGTTCGTGTGAAACTTACTTTTTAGAGCGTATTTTTTTCTATCTTGTTTATCGAATCATATACCAAATATAAATAGGTCATCAAAATACATATTTTGCACTTTTGATTATTTAGCATAAGTTTTATTAAAGTTTGTGAACAAGAGAAAAAGAGCAAGAAGATTTAAATATTCCAGATTTAGATTTCGTTACGATTTTGTTTATTTTCGATTATATCTATTGTTGATATTGGATTATTGTCATCATGAACATGAATGACTAATTTTCCTTCATTCTATGGTTATGAAGTAGATGGATTATATGGATTCGAATTAATGTTTATTACTACTACCTCCATCCCATTACATTAGTCCTCTTTGTTTTGATTGTTCGGCACGTTTTTCCACCGAAACCTAGTACGCGTTTTAAAATATAATTTGACGTATTCATTTTTCACGGGGGTACTATGACATTTTAAACGCGTACTAGGGTTCGGTGGAAAAACGTGCCGAACAATCAAAAAGCAAAGAAGACTAATGTAATGAGATTGAGGTAGTATTAAACAATTACGACAACATTATCTTCTTTTATATGTTCTTTTATCTCTTAGTTTATACTCCCTCCATCCATAATATATGTTTTTCAATAATGATATTTGGTCATAATGTGGCCGGCCACACATAAAATATGCTAAAATATATATATTTTTTTTAACTAAAATATGTTTTTTTAATTTTTTTCACGGCCATCCACTAAAAATATGTATCGTCTATTTTTTAACTTAAATATATATCTTGTATTCATTATTCTTTTTCCACTTCAAAACGTATTATCTTTTCACACATAAAATGTTTAATGTCGCTTAGATTATAAAAAGCACTAGGTCGCTTTTATGCTGCTATTTCAGTCCTGGCTTTCCCCAAAATGCCCGATGAAAAAAATTCCAAAAGAAGTTAAATTCATGTATTTGGAGATAAATTTTAAAAGTCGTGGAAAAATCAAAATGATGTAAAGTTCCGTACATTTTAAACCAATTATATAACCCTAATATATATAAACAAGAGTTAATTGTCCTTGCACAAATAATTTAGCTGCATGCCTAAGATAATAGGGATCTTTACTAGGCGATTTAATTTCTGGATTATTTTGTATAAAATTTTCGTAACGCGTTACTCCACCAACTATTTAGGTAACATCGAAACAGCAAATGAAATTTAATAAATATCTAAAAATATTGTGTGTACCTATATAAATAACATCATCACTCTTCCCACATTCGGAAACACAATTTCTCGAGAGAGAAAAAAAAAATAATAATTAAAAATGCTGAAACTCTCATTCGCATTTACTGCTCTGCTACTCCTCACGTGCCAATGCTCAGCTCAAACCACATCGCCGGCGCCGCCGTCGGACCCCTCACAGGAGTACCTGGAGGCGCACAACCAAGCGAGGGCGGCGGTGGGGGTGGGGCCCCTCCGGTGGAGCTCGGCGCTGGCGAAATCGGCCAGCTTGACGGCGAGGCTCCAGAGGGACAAGCAAAACTGCAGCTTCGCTGACCTCAGCAAAAGCCGGTACGGCGGCAACCAGCTGTGGGCCGGCGGGATCGCGGTGTCGCCGCGGGCGGCGGTGGAGACATGGGTGGAGGAGAAGAAGTTCTACAACTACGCCGACGACTCCTGCGCGCCGGACCACCGGTGTGGCGTGTACACGCAGGTGGTGTGGAAGAAGACGGAGGAGGTCGGCTGCGCGCAGGCGGCGTGCCCCAAGGACCGATCTACTTTGACGATTTGTTTCTATAATCCGCCGGGAAACATTGTCGGCGAGAAACCTTATTAGTATTATTTAATTATGAAATAATCGATCTATTATCCTAAATCTGGCTGCGTCTTTTTCTCCATTATTATTATTATTATTATTATTTGAGAAGGGTGATATGGCTTTCTTTAACCATTGACATATTTTGCTGGAGGAGAAGAATTAAAGAAACTGAAAGTCATTTCATTTTTGTTTCTTTTATAAGCTCAAAATCCATAGAGACATTCGTGAATTTTGAACTATATGAATTTGATTGGATTTCACTGAGGGAATTAACAATATGAATTTGAGTTTTGATACAATATTTTCCCCCAAATAGCTCGAATATTAGTAGTTTTTGTCAAGAATTTTGCAAATGTGATCTGAATACAATCCATGTTTGCGCACCAAGTCATTTCGCAGTAAACTCTTCCTATTGAAAGAAAAATGCGATAAACAAAGAAAATCCGAGAATATGATTCTGCTTGCAATATCAATTATGATTTCAATTCTGCAAAAATCGCTTCATGCGACAAAACTTGACAATAAACAATTCTAAAATATTAAGTGCAGAAAATAATAATAATAATAATAATAAATAAATAAATAAAATAAGCTCAACTCAATCAATATGTAACATGCCAACATGGTGTGATTGATACTCCTCACTCCTGATAACAAAGAAGATGAAGACTGCATTGAAACATGCATTCCCTCTCAATTAGTCTCATTTCATTATTTTATACTACTTATATATTCAACAACAAAATAAGTCAAAAATAACAAAAGGAGTAACATGGAGTACATGTTATTAGAGCATCTCCAGCGCGGGGGTCTCCGGCGGCTCGCGGCGACTTGCGAGTCGATGCTGCGAGTCGCTGGCCGCTGCGAGTCGGCTGAGGCTCGCGCCCAGCTCGCATCCCCGACCCCGGCGCGCGCTCCCCCTTTCTGCTGTGCTGACGTCATTATGACGTCAGCCAACCCATTTTTTTTCTTTTTTTTTTATAAATTCGAAAATTCGGCCGAAAATTTAAAAAAATATATATATATATATATATATATATATCCTTTGCATAATGCAACGGCTATCTCCCCCATTCCTCCCTATAAATACACACCCCCACAAATCATTGTCCACACCTCAAAATTCATCTACACTTCTTCAAAATCTCATATTTCTCTACAAAATCAAATAATTTTTTCCTTTCTCAACCAAAGCCGTAGATGGATAACGAGTCGTTTCTCGAAATGTTGCGCTCCCAAGGCCACGGTGGTTTCCCCTCGCAGCCCAACGATGATACCCCAAGCGACGATGATTCTCCGCCCTTCACCGCCGTGGCCTACCAACCTCGGATTCGCAGCCTACGCGAGTCCTCCTGCCAAGGGAGTGATGGGTTTTTCTCCTGCCGGTTATCAAGACGTCTCCCCACCCGTATTCGATCAATTCAGAACTCCGCCTGTCAGGGGAAGTCAAGGTGCGACGCAAGATCTGGAAGGGCTAAATCTATCGAGCTCGTTCAAGTCAATTTTGAACGTTCGTCCGGCGGCCAAGAAGAAAGCAAGTGCATCAACGGCTGCTGCCCCAAATCCAGAGTCAACCGAGCGGGCGAAATCTGTACCGTACAGTCCGGAAGAGTCGGCTCATCTCATCAAGGTGTGGTCTAGCATTTCCGAAGACCCCGGAGTTGGCAATCAACAAAAGGAGCATATTTTCTAGGGCAAGGTCGTAGCAAGGTAAAATGCTACTATTGAAGCTATCGGTTACAAGCCTAGAAACAAGTCGATGCTGAAGGGGCATTATCAGCGGATGTTGCCGAAATGCAACAAATTCCATGGCTACTACGCTCAAGCTGTGAGGGAGTGGAAGAGCGGAGAAGACTCAAACGACGTCTTCAACAAAGCTTGTGAGATGTATCAAGCTTAGATGAAACAAGCTTTCCAATATGAGAAGGCCTATCAAGAGCTGCTGAGATTGCCCAAGTATTCTCTTTTTGTTGGTAATAAAAAACAAAAGGGCATAGACGGGTCGTCCAACTCCAGCAATCCCGACGCAGAAGCTGTGGAAGAGGATGGCTATTTTCCGGAACACCCCCGCCCGATGGGGAACAAAAAAGCAGTCGCCCAAAGAAAAAATAAAGGAAAAGGCAAACAAGCTGAGGAGCCGATTAATTTGGAGGACGTTCCGGAGGGAGGCGAACATGAGTTTTGGCAATCAAGTGCTGAAGTTAATCAGACGTACTTATCGATTGCAACGAAGAAAGAGGACGTCTTGGAGAAGAAGAAGCAAGCCTATACGGACAAGTTCATGACTGCATACAACAAGTTGCTCGCCACGGATACCTCACAAATGTCACCGGAGGATTTGGAGCAGCATTTTCTTATGAGGATTCGGTTGTGGAGCATGATCGAAAAATAAACTTGTTTTATTGTATTTTTATTTTTTTTAAGTGGTGTATTTCGTTTTAATTTAATAAAAAAAAATCCAAAAATTTCATTTTTTTAATTAAAATTAAAATTAATTAAACAAATAAAATCGAACGAAAAACAACACGACAAAACGAATTAAAAAAATATATCAAAAATCGTAAATAAAATGAATTAAAAATAAAAAAGAGTCAGGGGAGGGGCTTGCGGCTGGAGATGAAATTTGGGGAGAACCCCTCCCCACCAGAATAGTGCCGCAAGCCCCTAAAACGGGCTTGCGGCTAGAGATGCTCTTAGCATTTGCCCATTCAGCCCTTGTGTTAAATTTGTTGAATGCCAGCTGGCAATTTGTTTCATTTCATCTTATTTAATTATCATTATTTTTTATTTTTATTTTTTTAACCAAAGCTCATCAAGATTCTCTCATATTTTCCAAAACCTACAAAATATGGAAGCAGAAGATCAAGTTGTATATACAAAATCAGCTGAAACTCACAACTACTAAACAACTCCAGCTCATCAGATTCTCTCTCTCTCTCTCTCTCTCTCTCTCTCTCCCCATAACAAAGAAACAAGACAATGAGGTTACCTACACAAAATCAGTCATCCCCTATTTACTTAGTCAGCTCTTTGAAGATGAGATACCTAAACCCAAAGTTATGCGGAAGCCACTCGATGTTTTTCCGTGTTTTCGACTGCTGCTGACATTTCTTGATGCTCCTCCTTAGAGATTCAGGCAAACAATGCTGGATCATCTCTAGTATCTCGCCATTTCGTACACCTGAATCCTTTGCAAAGGACTCCACAAGCTTCGGTAGAAGGATCTTGTGATCCTTTCGAACCCCAAAAGTTGCTCGAATGTAGTCTTCTTTCGCTGCTTCTAGCTCTTGAAACACCCTTTTGGGCGTGAAAATGCGAATCTGACAACATATTCAACACATAGTCATACATAAAAGTCGAAAAATGCAGTCTGCGGTGAACGGGAAAGGCTATCAGGCAGCAGAAGCTAACTTCAGAAGATGAAGTCTAATATGAGATTCGATGATGATTACCGCGGGATCGGAATGGCTGCCAGATGAGAGAGCAAAGTAGAGAAGAGGCTCGGGACGTTCTAAACCATATGCTTGCCTTTCATCACCCGCTTTAAATTTTGTTTTCGAAGAAAGCAACAACCTAAGCCACTAAACATATATAGAGCTAATTTAATTAACACAGCATTAATAATCAAAATTGGAAAGAAAAAATAATAATAAAAATAAGAGAAAAAGATGTTATCTGGACAAATATAATTTTCCAAAACAAATGTTGGAAACAAAATTACCTGTCCAGGACGAGACAGTCGGCATCCGAGGATCGAGCTTTGTATTACATCAGCGCTTACGATTTGACCTCCGACATTATAGGCAGCCTATAATATTAAAGAGTTAGACTATGTTCTTCAACTTCAAACCACCCTTGTTGAGAAAATTAAGTCATTTATTCACCTTCAAGAGTAGAAACATTCGCTTCATATTGTTTTGCGGTACACCATATGCTAGAAATGCCTATTCACGAAATGAATCGTAATGTCAATAAGCGATTAATTAGAAACTTTATTCGAATTCAACATTAGATGTAACATCCTTACATGCATAACCAGAGCATTGTGCACGTTAATCCAGAACGCCAACTTTTCCTCGTGTGTCATCTTTTTAGGATCTATCTCCTCCAATCGAGAAATAAGCGACCTGAAATTTTATGCATCAGAATGACTGGAATTCACTCAAACATATTTGAATCGTTCAAGTAATCTCACCTAAAGTTCTGTAACAGGAACTCAATATCACTCAATTTCTGACTATCTCTGTATATACAGTTTACTTCAACCATCGAGCTATAAGGTCCGCTAAAATCTTTCAGTCCTTCAACGTGGAAAGGATTATCGAGCCGAAAATTGAAAGAGGAATCATTTCTGAAGCCTGGACTCCACAAGTCACATTGATCTTTCGGAGAAAATGCACTTATAGATGAGAGAGATGAAGATGGAGACGATAGGCCGTGGTTGGCTGCTGGAGGATCAGAAAGCTTGCAATATATGGAGGACATGCATTTAACCATGTCTTCAGAAAGTCTGTTTGGAGATTCTGGAATATGATCGGAAATGCGGGTCCCAAGATGCTCGGCTAAGCTGATAATATTTGAAGAAGAGTTCTGTGCATACTGTAAGAACAGAAACAAAACTTTGGTAAATTTAGAAAAACTGTGTAAATGTGAATGTATGTCCAATTAGGAATTTCTAAGATAATGTTTCCAAGAACGAATGCCTCTTCTCCACAAAGAGATGGAGCAAGAATGAGAATTCACCATCCAAAAGAATTCGATCTCAGAATTATGAAGTGAAAATGACATTGAGTGCTACTTGAAGAAAATCTTCACATAACTACGTAAAAAGAGAATTAGGTCAGAGGGAAAAGTTGAGATACCTCCATCATCGATAAAGGTTGAGAATGACATGCACGAAGAGCCTTGCCCATTGCCTCTGACGATGGAGAATTTCTGTTCGGAAGAGCTGAATGTTGAGATAGAGAAGAATGTGAGCGTTGAACACCAGAATCTACAAGACCCTCTTCAGGTAGACCATTAGCTTCCTTCCTCACATTGGGTGATGCCAGATTTTCAGCAGCTGGTGCAGATTCGTTTGCTGATGGAGTAACACCTGCTTTTGTAAAATCTAAGCGCCTTCTCCTAGGAGTTGTTAAGGGAGTTTTGAATACTTCGTCTTTCTTTGGTGGAGATCGAGAAGACATCTGTTCATCAAATGCTTTCCTATAGAGTGAAAGAAGATATTGTTCCAAATGCCCGACTTCTAGCTCCAATACTGATATTTCTCTTATCAGTTCTGTAGCAGGCTGGAAAGCAAAGTAACGTATTAGTACAACCGAAGAGGCGAAGAGAAAAATTCTTTTTCCTACAAAGTTTCAGATTACGATTTGGTAAAGAGAAAGGACGGTAACCTTAGGAATTGTGGCTTCATTAGTAATATCGTGAGAGGAAGCTCTATAACCAAGTGCCCTCTCCAGAGCACAGCGAACTGAAACTTGGTCGTGTAATCTCTTTTCGAGCATCAATATCTGCACAGCAAAAGAAGCTAACATGTAACCATACTACTTGTGCGAAAAATGAACACCTAATGATATGATACTGGTTTTAACTGCATCAGAAGTTATCTCGGAACAGAATCCTCTAATACCTCTTGCCTTAAAGAGTGTTGTACCTCAGCATTTGATGTAATTTTCTTCTTGCTGATGGTACAACCATTTAAGGACCCCATATTCTGGCAGGAGAGAAATCAACATGAATATCAGACTCAAATTGGTTAGTCCCAAGCGAATACTACTCATTAAGATTGCAGAGTTTGAAACTAAATGTGAAAGTATGATATAAGAAGGAACACGGAAAATTACAGAATGTTGATCAGTTTTCAAAATCGGAGTCCTAATAAATCAACGAATATAATGAGGTGTCTTACCATCTTTGCTCCAGGAGCTGCTTCAGTGGATTGAACTAGTTTACCTTCCTCGGATCCTTTGCTATCAGGGAGGCTGCCATTGTAGCACATGGTAAAGAGAGCTTAAAATTTTACTCGAAAAAATCCCTAGAATGTATTTTCTCTCGAGAACAAGAAAATTAAACAAGATTTATCTTCTAAAGCTCAAAGAGGAAAACCACAGCATAACCAGAAAACTCAATTTTTTTTAAGTGTTAAACAAACTCTGAGCTTGAAAAATAAGCAGACGATGCAAAATCTTTAGAAAACATAGAATCCCTACTCAAGATTTCAAGGATCACATACTCTGCTTGGAATCTCTATTCAAGAATATTCAGATCACATACTCCAATTCTTTTTAAGTGCCAAGTAATATCAGACATGAAGTCAGTGTTATTTACTATCTACTAGAGGAGGACTTAGCTCTGAAGTCCTCCATCCTCCTATTCTACAAACCCTTATTAAGAATATCAGCAAAAGAGGAGAGAGAAGTAAAAACTGCAAGCAAAGAAAGTTATGGCACTAAATGAAAAGACTATTTATTACCTCTTGGAACGCTGATGTCTTACCAGCCCGGGCCATTTACTACTGCTAAACCCTTCAAAATCAAAACCCATCTCTGCAAAAATCAAACCTACTCTCAGCAAGCACGTAACAGTAAGAACATACACAAAACAGAAAAATCAAGAAGACATTACCACTCACAAACTCTGTTTCCAAAGTCAAGATTCGGTTTTTACAGTGCAAAACGCAAGAATGGCTAAAAGGGGTCCTGAAAAACCTCAGCTCCAGTCAAAACCCCCAAAATTTTCAGCCACATTCGACGCTAAGTTTCAGTCTCAACACTAAATATGGACATGTGCACAAGCAAAAAAAAAAAAAAAAGATGGCCAGTAAAGGACAGCCCTTTTGACTACGAGGGCTTCTTCTTTGCTAAAGCAAAGCTCCCAAAAATCTGCTGCTGCAACAATGGCTTTTGTGCAATGTGAGACTTTTGGTGTTAAAAGAAGTAAAAGCGGCAGCGAACATAGATTTGGTGTGTGTAGTGTGTGTGGGCTTCTCTTTTGTTGAATTTAGGGAAGAAAGTCTCATACTAGTGTATGTCAAAGTGTACAAAAGTAGATGCTCCCTACAAAAAGGTGGCACCACACTACAGCAGCAACTAGCAAGCAAAATAAATTCAAGAAGAAAATATGGTGGCTATGAAACTGAAGATGTGTGATTGAACCCAACAAAAAAATGAAATCTTTGTTACAAACAGAGTGAAGAAATTTCAGTGACAAGAAATCAGAACTAAGCTCCAAATCCACATTCCTTTCAATCTTTTGTGTTGGAAGTGGGAGTTGGTGACCGTCTCTCCATCACATTTGTCAATTAGTACTATGTATATATACTTCCATAATTTTTTTTTTCAGCCCCTAAATAATAAAATTTCTAAATTTCTTTTTCTCTCTCCCTAAATCTTAACCTATTCATAGGGTTATATAATTATATCAATTTGTAATTATATATAATTGTGATCAGACTGTAACAGGCTGACAGCAACAACGCCAGGAAAACACAAGATATAAAAAAATGGATTTCAAGAAATGATTAATGGGATTTAGAGCAAGTGTTTTACCATTTCTTGGAGAGAGAAAAACAATGTGATTATGATAATATTGACTGAAGAAGATGGATTAGGAAAAGGGTTCCAAATAATAAAATACTATGAAATAATAGTATAATGTTAAGGCTACTGGAAAGAAGTTTTGGAATTTGAGGTCAACAAAAAGTGAAAGAGGAAAAGGTGAAGGTAAAAAGTATGGGAATTTTGAGGCTTTTCGAGATTTAGATAATGGTATCTACTAGTAATTGCTAATATTGAATATATTAACTGAAGTTACAAAGTAAAACCCAGAACTGTTCCAAAGGATTAAAACTAACCAGAATATGAATTGGAATGTAAATAAACTAAAATTTCTAAGTTTTATCTCAAAGAATCAATTTTTATAAAATAGTAATTTTGTTAGTCTGTACCTTCTAATTTTAGGGTGCGTTCTTGAAGGAAAATGAGTGATTTTTTTTTCTTTTAATGCCATTTTTTTCGCTTTTGTTTGTTCTTTTTATGATAATAATAATTTTCCATATAAAGAAAAATTTTGCATGGGCAACTATTTTTTGTATTTTCACTCCAAATCATAAAAGTTGTACACATTAAACCCCTTTTCCACATTATAAAACATAATACGGAGTATAAAATAAGTTAAGGATCATGGAATAAAAATTTCATGATTTTCTTATCATTTCCTTTCCTTTCTCATCAAAGAGAATACACTCGTGACAAAGTTCTTCTTATAGTTAGTTATTTTCTATTAAAAGTGTAATTGTTAAACCAAAGAAATGATATGCTACTTTTTTTTTTGTGGGCACCTCCGTGTACACCTTCGTCGTTTTATCGCTTTGACATTATTTTGTTCAATTTTTTCGATTGTTTTATATTCTAGTACCTTATAAATTAATTTAGAAATCATAAAATCTAATAAATAAATAAAAATCAAAACTCGATTTGTTTTATTACTCATTGTTTGAAGTTAAAAATAAAAAATAATGAATCGAGCTTTGATTTTTTAGATTTTATGATTTCTTAATTAATTTCTAAGATACTAAAATGTAAAACAATCGAAAAAAATCGAACAAAATAATGTCAAAATCATAAAACGGCGAAAGTGCCCACGGAGATGCCTACGAAAAAGGGAGTAGCATATCATTTCTCTGTAAAACCATTTATCCTTGTTAATTTTTCTATGATTTACTACTCCGATCCCTCTGTCCATAATAAATATGCATTACTTTTTTGGGCACATATATTTTTTATTTTATTTTTTTGTAATAGTACATATTAAATTAGAGTTTATGTTCTATTTATAGCATAAAGTGAAGCTTTTTTTTATTGTGGACTAGCGTTCCAAAATAAACTAAGAGAGCATTAGAGAACATTTATGGGTTCATCTTTGCTTCTTAATAACTTCCTACCTCCTTGTTTATATATAAAAAATAAATAAAATAAATAAATAGTACTACCTAACAGAAGACTATGTATTAATAACATGTTTGAAGTGCTTTTTTGTCATAGAAGACTTAAATATTGATTTTAATAGATTAGAAATTCAAATACACTCTTGAATTTCTAGAAATACACAAATATCGACGTTTAAGGGGAAAAAAATTAATACACTAAATTTTATAGTTTGTCTGTTTGCAGGCGCCTGTTAAGGCACTCCAAATGCCTTCATCCAATCCAAGAAACCTAAATTATAGACGCAAATCGAAATGGGCCGTCTCTTTCTTTGTGTGTGTGCAAAAAATAAAAATACATATATATAAATATATTAAATTGTACTAGTATATAGTATATGCTGAAAGAGAAAAAACAAATTAAGAGGGGATGGAGAAAATAAGTAGTCCTAAAAAGGGATGAAAGTTGAGGCTTAAAAGGCAACATTGGATGCTTAAAAGGAAATGAAATTTTGTGGGGTTATATTTGTTTTATTATGTCTAATTTTTTCCTTTGTGTAAAATTGGGAAAAACATTAAGGAAAGGGAAAGTGAGGAAAGGTAGATACCCTCATTGTCCTGGAGTATGTAAGAGAGTAACGTTTGTCGTAGAATCAAATTAATTAATTATTTAATTAATTTAAAAAGGGGAATAGAGCTAGGTCTTGACCTTTTCCAAGATGTAAAATCAAAAGAAAAAGATGATTATTTTAGGGGCATCTCTCTCTCTCTTTGTCGTTATGTAGACCTCCTTATTTTTAAAGCTGCTCTCTTAACAGCGGCCAGTGGAGGAGGTTCTAATGCTAATTAATGGAGATTAATCTGTTTAATTATGCATTATTTAATTATTTGTTTGGGAGAATTTAATGTTTCTTGAAATTAATGGTTATTGGACAATCTTTGAAACTGTGTTTTAAATCACAACATTTTACTCAAATTTACAGAAAAAATGCAAAAAGAAATTGTAGTTTGGAATATTTGCAATTTCGGACCCTGGATGCTGGAGCAAAGGCAAACTATGGTGTGGTTATTTTATTTTATTTTTTATGTGTTTTTTTTTTGGAATAAATTGCAATTATATTTTTGCAAGACCATATAATAGTTATTACTCCTTCCGTTCATAATATTTATGTATAATTGTTCATTTTCGTCTGTCCACAATATTTGTTCACATCCTATTTTCAGACGTAGAACTCATATTAATAATTCATTTTTTATCATAAAAAATCAACAAAAATATATTTCATAATAACAACTGTGAATCCACTCATTACAAATATTAACACTCTTGTCCAAAATCTCAATGTATAATTATGGTGAACGGAAGGAGAGATTAGCTTTGCAAAACATGGAATAGTAAAATGAGGACCTCGTTCCCGATTA
Organism: Mentha longifolia; assembly: GCA_001642375.2. Lineage (NCBI taxonomy): Eukaryota > Viridiplantae > Streptophyta > Magnoliopsida > Lamiales > Lamiaceae > Mentha > Mentha longifolia. The sequence goes on from CM038115.1 coordinate 21,647,341, forward strand.
TAATTTCTTCACGATTTCTCCACAATTACAACATTTGAAAGTGAGTTGCCCATTTTACCCTTCAAAAGTTTTTCTACTTGGAAAAGGTTAAAGATATCTTTAGGGCCCGTTTGGTTTGATAGATTAGATAAGAGCAAGATATAACGGGATAAGTCGAGATTGAATCCTGGATAGAAAAAAGTTGTTTGGTTAACATGTCAACTTTTATATAATTAATAATCATGTTTGGTTTGCAAGATTGTATAGTGTTATATTATTGCTTATTGACTAATATACTCTTCTACAAGAATTTTTAATACTCCCACCGTTCCTTAAATAACGTCTTGTTTCTTGGGCATGAAAATTAAAGAGAATGTATAAAATGTAAAAAAAAAGTGGTAGGATCCACACCTTTTGATAAATTAATTTTTTTTGAAAATGGAAACATGATCTAGGAGACAACCTAACAAAGGAAGCAATACGTTATTTATGAGACTGAGGGAATATATATTTGTATATTTTAATCCAAAAATATATATAAGTTGTATCAGAAACGCTCCAATGTTCACCTTGGGCACACTTAAGTTATTCGTAGGCACATTAAGCATGTCCACGGTGGGTATTGGAGCATTACTCTAAGTTGTATATAATAGAAATAATAAAAATTAATATACCCTTCCCTTTTTCTTTTTTCTTTTTTTTTACACTTTTAACATCACTCATGTATAATTTTATATACCAAAAAAAGTGATGATTATTTTATTACTAAATTACCTAACTTAAACGGTCAAGGGGCCAGTTTCCCATCCATTATTTTATTCATCCATCTTTTACACAATAATTAATTCATCCATCTTTTACACAATAATAGAGGTCATTATGGTCTTAAATGGAGGAGTCGCGCGAGATACAAATTGTCGGAGGGGGGGAGCTGCGACTCAATCAGGGCAATAGTCTCGGGCCGCCTAATCTTATGATTGAATACCGGGCCAATATACTAGTTTATCTTGAGATCCAAACAAAAGATATAGTGCAATCTAGGATATAATCAGACGTAATCCTACAAACCAAACTGGGCCTATATAGTCAAAGGTATAAAAAAATACACAGATGCACTCATCTTAGAAAAAAAATTACTAGTATAGTTTCTTATATTTGAATGATTATTAGATCCAAATAATAAAACAAGAAACAATATATTTCATTTATAAAGGAGTATTAAGTATTGAATTATAACATCATTTTTTTCTGAATAAAAATATTATTCATAGAATTTTAAGATATTATGAATCTACAATCATACAAAAAAAGAAAAAAAAGAAGACAAATATTAGCTATGTTCCAACTTTCACATTTTTGTCAAATATGAGTACATCATTCAAATTCTTAAAACCAAATGGCTAACAAGAAAAGACCCTAAGTCCCTAACAACTTAGAGACCTGATTAAATTAAGTAGAATGTGAATTTTAAACTTTACCTTTGCCTTTGCCATCTGATACATATACAAATTAGTATACAATAACAATGTATAAAATAGAATGGATGTTTTGGACTATAGTGACAATTTAACTTCAACTTCACACGCGCACACACCAAAAAAAAAAAAAAATCTGCCACGCATTACCAAGAAACTTCTGTTTTATCTTTTCATAAAACTTTATACAAATTGCTCTACCAATCCAATTGATTCTTTACAATGTCAAACATAAAAAGAGAGTTAAATACTAGTTTTTTTTTTTTTTTTTTTTCTTCAATAAAATATGTGATTTGGGAGTAAGTGAAGCACTTTTTTCTTATTAATCTGACAGACATGCTTTGCAGTGTCATGAATAATTGAGCTGTAAATTATACTACTGTTAAATAAATAAATAATGTAGTGTACAAGAAAAGACAAGCATCTCCTCATATACTGTATAGGTTAATTAATTAAAAAAGAAACTCATGAATCTTTGGTAGAGATACTCCTCAATAATTTATCTTATTTTAGTAGCTCTCAACCACAATATCAGGTTTGGCATTGACTTAAAACATGTTCTCTAATGCATGATTGAAAAAAAATGTTTTTTTTTTTTTCAATTTTCCTTCCTTTTTGTTTCAGTTTATACAAAAAATAATAATAATAATTTCGAGCAATAAAATAATTGATCAAGAGACAATAAGCTGCATTTTAGCAGTAGTTTGAAGAAAACAAACACAAATCTCAATGTTTAGATGCCACTTTTTGATCAGAACAACAGAAGCAAGCTCAGTGATTTGTGCTTATTTTTTTCATGTTTCCTTTTATTTATGTGAGAATGTTTAAATATACCCAAATTGGATAAGTGTATAAGTTTTATACCCAAGCAAATAAAACTATAAGTTTTATACCCAAAAGTCAATGAAAATACAAAAATAACCTCTACTTTATCTTACAATTTAAACAAAACAAAATAGGATGTGGGCCCCACTTTTTACCATATATCAAATAAATAAAGATAAAATCAAACCCTACCCCATCCCATTCAATTATCATCGCCGTCACTCTCATCTTCTCTCTTCCTCACGACTTCTCCCCATTTTTCTCTCTAACAAACCGTGAGCCCTTACCAAATTCAACAAATTAAACCGTTAACAATGGCTGATTCATCTAACCACGACCACGACTTGGGTGCCGAATCCGAAGAAGTTGAGGTACATCGCCCAATTCCGACGAGGGCCGAACGGGAACATATTCCGGAGCCGCCGGCGCCGGTAATTTTTCGAACTCTCCTTTGTTTTTTAAAAATAATTATATTGTTGATTTCAATTATTTAAACTCATATGAATTTATAGAATAATTTGAATTTTTATGCAAATAATTTAGACGGTAATTGCAAATTTTATGCGATTTTTATGCGTTTTATGTGCTAATTTTATGCCATTGTTGTGCTAATTATACATGGGCAAGTTTGAATTATGTATGTATTAGACGATTAATTGCAAACTAACGGTATAAAAAATGAAAAAACCCGTGAGATGACGGTTTTAATTTAGTCAAAACCGTAAATGAAGTATACCTCACGGTTTGACTAAATTTATACCGTGAACTGACGGTTTTAATTTAGTCCAAACCGTTAATTAAATTTAGTCCAAACCGTGAGGTATACTTAATTAACGGTTTGGACTAAATTAAAACCGTCAGTTCACGGTATAAATTTAGTCAAACCGTGAGGTATACTTCATTTACGGTTTTGACTAAATTAAAACCGTCATCTCACGGGTTTTTTCATTTTTTATACCGTTAGTAGTTTGTTTTTTTTTTTTTCAGTAAAACTAATTAATTCGAATGTAAATGCTAATTTTGCATGTATGTTTTTTGGGTGATTGCAGCCTAGGTACCAATGGTACCGGCCTCTCATGCAAGGATTTCCGGGTGAAATCAATGCCTACTATAGAGACACCGCACCTGTGGCCATTATGAACACTTTACTACGTGTTGGCGATCGTGATTTGTTAGGCCGATTCGTTACCCAATCTCCATTCGCATTCATTTTGTCGATTAAAAAGAATGGGAACGCGAAGCGTGCCTTGCACGAGCTGTTGTCCCGTGAGCTATGGAGGGGCGACGAGCATCAATTTGAGAGATATTTTCATGTGAATGGGCAAGATATTCGGTTTGGGGCGCAAGAATTTTGCCTCGTGACTGGATTGAGATTCGGTTCTTCAACTTTTAATCCTCATGGCAAGAATCATGTCATCCCAAGGACGAGCATCTTCCATACTTACTATAACAGCAATAAGGTGCAAGTGAAACAGTTGTTTAGGGATTTCAATAACCCCGCCATAGTTCTAGGGACGGAGGATCAATACCTGGCCTCCGCTAACCTCCTCGTCTACTACTATATGCTATTGTGTCGTGACTACGATAGAAGCATTGATGATTGGGCATGGACTTTAGTAGAGGATTGGGAGCGCTGGGCGACATTTCCGTGGGGGTCATGGTCGTTCCAAATACTGTGCCACCAGCTCGGAGTGGCAAAGAAGGACCCTAGAGAAATTGGAGGCTCCGACACTAATGCTGTCTACCATCTGTACGGGCCCGTCTGGGCTTTGTATTTTTGGGCCTTCGAGGCCCTTCCCGATTTAGGAGAAAAGTGTGCCACCGTGATTAGCCCGAGCGCATACCCTCGACTAAGGAGATGGCAAATGGGACACAACTATGCAGACTTCCATGACTTTTTTAACAAACCGACGGTATGTCATTTTCTAATATCATTCTCTTAAGGCTTCGTTTATTATCTATGGCGATTGAAAAAGAATGAATTGGATTTGTTTTGGGTGGATTATCAGTTAATAATTAGAAATTGTTTAATTTAATTTATTTAGTTGATTTATGTTTCATTATGATAATTATAGAAAATTAGCATAACCGTTTGGGACTAACGGTTTGGGACAGCAATTAAATATAGCTTCCTCACGGTTTGGAGGGATATCAAACCGTCATCTTACGGTTTCATATATCTCCAAACCGTGAGGCTGATAGCTTTCGCTCACGGTTGAGGAGGATATCAAACCGTCAGCTAACGGTTTGATATATCTCCAAACCGTGAGGCTGATTTATTTAGCAATTAATTAAATATAGCTTTCTCTCACGGTTTGGAGGATATCTAACCGTTAGCTAACGGTTTGATATATCTCCAAACCGTGAGACTACTTTATTTAGCTTTTGAATATAGCTGGCTGACTACTTTATTTAGCTTTTGAATATAGCTGGCTGACGGCTTGGAGATATATCAAACCGTCAGCTTATGGTTTGATGTGTTCCCAAACCGTTAGTGAACACTTTTTTAGATTTGAATACTGATTTTGATAAATTTTTGCCTTTGTCTTTTTCAGCTCCAAGTAATCCCGAGCCTCGAACCTATGACGGAAGAAATGGCTCAGTCTTACTATCTTAGCCTATTCACAGAGCAAGATCCCTTGGTGCTTCAATTTAATCCCAATACACGTCATGCTTGGAAGAAAGCGCCTATACCGCAGAGGCAGACGCAGAGGCAGACGAAGGAATCGAGAACTATGGCGAGAGTTTTCGACAAATTGAGGTGTAGGGATGCCGGGCCTCGAGGTCGCCAGCCACGTGCCACGAGGGCCCATTCTGAGGGTCGAGGGCCTCTCCCTATCCCCACGGCTCGTGCGAGTACGTCGAAGAGGCCAAGGGTGGAGAGTTCACATCCCGAGAGGTCCCCGGGCCTCGTCTGCTGCGTGCATGGGGATCCTTGTCCCCGAGGATGTGATAACGATGCGTGGGCCGACAAGGTCATGGAGAGATTGGCCCAAGACCAGTCGGACACCGGGGTTATGGCACGTATTGCCAAGTTTATGGCAGGGCACATCAAGGGGTTCTTGGGGAAGTCGAAGAGTTCCTCGAGCCGTAGCGCTCATTCTCATCATCGAGCACCATCACAGGCTAGCCACATGCCCTCTGGTGGACGACATTTCGTAGACAGGGCCCAGGGAGATCGAGACGATCAGGAAGCTCCCTATATTCAGGACAGACCACCTACCCCCGAGGCTGCTCCGGGGTTCGAGCACATGGTCGGCTTTGTTACGGAGCCGGTTCGAGAGGCTGAGGTCCAGGACGTGGAGTCGTCGCACTCGTCTTTTTTCCGGGAGATTGATGCGATGCCACTGGATGATTGGGTGCATCCCGAATTGCAGCATGTGCAGCCTCGTCCTCAGCAGTCGCAACAGGGAACCGGGAATGAGTACAGTGATGCCGAGTCTGACGTGGCAGGAGAGACGCCTGTGCGTCGCACTCGTGTTGCGGGACGGGTTGTGAGGCCAGCGGCTGCTTTACAGAGCCCATTTGTACCAAATATCCCCACACCGTATTCGGGCTCGTCGATGAAGGAGATGTATCAGGCATTCAGAGCAGGCGGGCCGGACGCCGAAATCTGGAACAAGCAGGACCCGCCACATCGTATGACGCAGGATTTGTTCGATCTTATCGAACACCCCCGGGTTTTGTTCAACGCCGAGGTGAGACACATCCTTATTTTGTGTTGTTATTATTTTTGATAAATTGTCATTTAATGTTTTCATAATAATCTGTGGATTTTAGGTAATGGAGCTGTATGTGCTTTACTGGTGGAGTCGGCTCCAACAGGGACTGTCTTTGTGCCCGTCTCTGAATGAAAGAGGCACTGTTCTGCTTGGATTGAGCGTATACGTGAGTTTTTATTGACATATTTAATGAATAATAATTATAATTATAATTTTTTTGTGTAATCTCTAAATGAATATATAATTTCACAGTATGAGTTGAGGAGAGCACTGCTAGATTATCACGGGGGAGATCAAACTGCACTGGAGAAGTCGAAGCTGAAGTACCGTGATTATAGGCCGTCAGATGATCTCCGTAAATGGTTTAACGGCGAGGGGTCGTACGATGAGTGGATGAGCGCAACTTGTGTAAGTTCTTCATTTAAACGGTATTATTATTTATTAGTGCTTTATAAATATGTTGAGACGAGTCCTCAACCCTTGTATGCAGTTTGTGTTTGTTTGCCACGTATCCGACGACCACTGGGTCATCTGCCGGGTACTGACTGACGAGTGGACCTTGGAGGTATACGACTCACTACTACACACGATGCCTAATGCAGCCGACAAAATGCATCGCAAGGTACAGCTCTACCCGATCCTCAAATTGTGGCCTAAAGTCTTGCAGCAAGTTGGGTATTGGGATCGACATTGGCAGCTGAAGAAGCAAACTGATGCCCTGCATATTGTTTGGGTTCCCCTTACCGAACAATACATACAGAGGGACGAATGTTCATGCGGCCCTTTCGCTTGTATGTACATCGATCGTTTCTTCGCCTTGAAGAAGCCGCGCCTTGAGAGGACTGGTCTGAAGTATCTCTCCGGGTTTCGCGCAGAGGTGGCGAAACGGATATTCTCACTTTCACAGCGAGGTGTCGAGTTGTGAACATTATCTTTCATTATGTATGTATGACTTTGTGTAGAACATCACTTGTATGTTTTTTTTTAATTTTTAATTCTACGCAAAGTTATAACGTTTTTGTAAACTTCATTACATTTAGATAGATTATTGGAATAATTAAAATTTAAATTAAACATTGAATTTAAACATGACTAGCGTATGTAAATTTGAAAATGACTAGCATATGCATAAGTGAACATAACTACAAGTGTACAAGTGAACAATACTTGAATGGTCTATTTGAACTCAAAGATCGTTTGTCATTATTCATAGACAACAATTAGTGATTAATTTAGATAATTTAGATAACATTTGTACACATTTCACATGTAATAAGCATAATTATATCAATAAAATCAAACTTTTCGGCCTTAATTTGGGCAAAATTACACAATTAAGGGTTCACGGTCAGAGGGTTAACGGTCACAGGGTTAACGGTTTAGAATACAAATTATATAATATCACGGTAATTTTATATTTTTAACCGTCAGCTCACGGTTTAACATGTATTCTAACCGTCGGCTGTGTCCCACATCGAAAGTATAAGACAAAAATTGAGAAGGTGCTACCTATATATATTTTTCTTTTACTTTTCTTTTTCTCAAAATATCAGTAAATTTATATTGCTGTTGTTATGGCGACGGCAGCGTAATAGTGTTGTGGCTACTTTCCCACCTTGTATATACATTGAGTTAATCATTTTGCTAAAATATAAGGTGTGAAGTAGCCACAACACTATTACGTTTAAATGAGTGCAAGTATTCTTCTTAATTAGTAAAAATAGGAAAAATAAAATAAATTAATTAACGGTTTGTTAGGCATTTATACCGTGAGCTCACGGTATAATGGCTCATCAAACCGTTAATTATGTTCATAATATTTTTTGAATTAATTAATAATGAGAAAAATAAATTAATTAACGGTTTGAAAGTCATTTATACCGTGAGCTCACGGTATAAATGACTTTCATTTTTTGAATTAATTAATAATGAGAAAAATAAATTAATTAACGGTTTGAAAGTCATTTATACCACGGTATAAATGACTTTCAAACCGTTAATTAATTTATTTTTCTCATTATTAATTAATTCAAAAAATATTATGAACATAATTAACGGTTTGATGGGCCATTATACCGTGAGCTCACGGTATAAATGCCTAACAAACCGTTAATTAATTTATTTTATTTTTCCCATTATTAACGGATTGAAGATAAACTTCTACATAAACTTCTTTCTATATATAACCATAACCATAAACTCTCAACCGTAAACTTCTACATAAACAATTCTACTCTAATCAACAACTCTCATCGGGCATCTACGCTTCGTATGCCCCTGTACGTGACAAATGCTACAAGTTTTTGGCCTTCGTCGCTGCGAACCATCCTCGTTCGAGGGTCCACTGGGATCCGCGTAACTGATTTGCAAAGAACTTGTGCATGTGCGTCTCTTGTGACCGTATCCACCGCACCGCCCGCATCTCTGTGGATTCCCCGGAAGATCTTCCACCGTTGATCTCGCTCGGCTATTTCGCGGTCTACCCGTTTGTCTTTCGACTTTGGGCGGCAAAACCACTTGAGCAGCAATGTGCTCGGGCACAGTCCAAGACCGTGGATCGGGAACCGGATGAATGTTGGGCGAATAGGTTGCCACAAGCGTCGATTGTTTGAAATAATGACTCACGTACTCCGTAGCACGGCCTCCGGCAAAACTACAACCATAGTAATGAAATATGAAAGCATTAAACCAAATATTTTAAAATGGAAAATCATAGCATAAAAAATGAATATGAGGCATGCATACCTAATGGCAGCACAAGCATGTCGACACGGCATCATATCCCCCTCCCACTCACGGCAATCGCACGTTGCGTTTTGAATGTCGACTAGGTAAGTCCCATTATCACCATCGACCTTGTACACGTTGGGCACTGTTGTCCCACGAGTGGTGTAATGACGTGCCCATTCAGAAGATACGGCCATCTTCTGGTACGTTGTCTCAGTGACATCGTGGGTCCCACGCTGAGCGGCATTCCGATGCTCCTCGAACCACTTGTCAACAATAATCCTGTACACCTCAATCATGGCACAGATGGGCAATCGACGGGCCCATAAGAGTCTTGCATTCATCGTCTCAGCGGCATTCGAAGTCATGAAACTCGTGCGCCTAACAAGGCACTTGTTACGTGACCACCGATGCATGCCGATCTCACACAGCTTCTGATAAATTCCAGAACCCATCAAGGCTCCCATGTATTCGTCAAATTTAGAATCCGAATATGAGTAGGCCGCAGCTTCGAATATGCCGACTGCGTGCTTTCCAAATGTGACCATATTCTTTGCCAGATGATGCCAGCAAAGACCGTGATGCGCACCGGGGAAGACATCCCTCACTGCATTTCCAATGCTGATATGGCCATCGGAGACGATCAACAGGTCTTGAGGATGTCCTAGACAGTTACGCAACTTCATCAGAAACCAAGCCCAAGAATCATCGTCCTCGATCGGGCCGAATCCAATGGCAAGTGGAAACACTTGCTCGTTCCCATCCTTCGTGCAAGCGACGAATAACGTCCCCTTGTTCTTGCCCTTTAAGTGTGCCCCGTCGACTACGATAACCGGACGGAGTAAATCCCCCATGAATGCCTGCAATGACTGTCCTAGAGCGAGGAACATATAACACAGTCGATCATCGAGGGGGGATGTCGAGATACTATAGACTGTACCTGGATTCTTCTGCTGCAGTAAGTACAAATAAGATGGGAGCCTCTTGTACGACTCCACAAATCCTCCATACATCATCTCGATAGCGATGTTCCTTGCTCGCAAAGCAAAACTGTAATCGATCTGAATGCCGTATTCAGCTCGCATTTGGTCAACCATCTCTTTCGGCTTGAGCACAACACCATCAGTGATCAACCTCCGTGCATAGAATGCTCCAAGAACATTGGCGGGGTATTGGCGCGGTGTAGTCCTGTCTAAATCGATGGAGCATGTATGGTTACCCTGGTATGTACTGATGCGCCACATAGTCCCCACATTCTTTGCCCGCACGAGGTACTCGCACCCCTCCATCCTGCATTTAAACCCGACACGACCCTTGTCTGAATTCTCAACTTTGTATTGCTGCCGGTTTTCCATTTGATGCAATCCAACTGCTACCGACACATCTAACTTTCTCTTGAATAGGCCGCCCTCTCGCAATTCACCAGCTACAGGCGTGTAATAATCTGGATCCAGGACCCCCAAAGGTAACGCATTGTCTAGGTGAATGTGAGGAATCAACCAATCTCGGATAGTCTCAAGATTGGCCCTGGCATCGTCGTCTTGGGTAGGTTGGGACTCTGAATGAATATTACGATGCCCAATGATCCTATGAAGCCGTCTCGGCTCTCGGATCCATGCACCGAACTCCTTCGTAAGTGACTCAAATAAGTTGGTGCGATCCGCTGCGTCCTGTGCTTCTTCAGCCATATCTTGGGCGACCTCATCATCCTCAACCCTAACCTCGACGTCTTCCTCGCTCCTTTCTTCTTCTTCAGAATATAGAGCCTCCGAGCTCGGCTCCTCGATATTCACACTCATAAAAATCCTAGAACCTTGTGTCATCGGAGTGCTCCGGGCCATTCCCTTATCTTTGTTGACAACGTAAACAGTTGCCTTCTTTTGTTGCTCCACAATTAATCGCAACAAATCAGTGTCGCTCCTCAAAGCGACCTTATCTTGTTCACCATCGGCATTGCTCACGTAGTAGAGCAAAAAATCGGATTCTTCGCCTACTTCATTACGAATCTCTTGTAATAAATTTGCACGTGTAACTTCATTCATAGCCAAATGCACCAAAACACGATCGCCACCTACATAACGAGTTTCCTCCTCAAAATACCCGCCGTGACGAATATATACTTTGACCGTAGACATATCTGCATAAAAACGATCAAGCATTCAAAATTAGAAGACAATACACTAAAAATGTAACTAAAAAGGTAAGAAATCGATTTGTAATGTAAGTTAACGGTATAAATTGTGATTAAACCGTCAACTCACGGTTAAATCACAACTTATACCGTTATACTCATTTCATGTCGTGAGATTGTTTTTTTTAAAGGAATCACGATTTTAAAACCATCATTATATTTAATTCAATTAAAATAAACCGTTAAAAAAGGAAACTATTTTTTTCAAGCCTAAATATCAAATCTAGCAGTTTAAACCTATTACATGGAAGTAATTACTTTGATTCTCGATCAATAGGTTACCAAACATGTAATCTAATCTCTCTTCCTAACAAAAAAGTAAATAAACCATCATTTTCTAGAAAAAAGATTCAATAATTTCTAAAATCCACATTTATATGATTTCCCCCAAATTTACACAATAATAACAACTAAATATGAAAAAATATACGGTGCGTACCTTCAATATGATCAAAATATCTTCGACAAAGGACCAAATGCGGTAAATTTCTTCGAAGATCAACCAAATTCGAGCGGATATTTCAACAAAATTTAGGGAGCTTAACTCAATTTGCTTTCACGATTTCAATTTTTGGTTGTTCTTCAAGGGTTTTTGTTCAATTTCACCTCTAATTCAATTAATGAAATATACCTTTTTCGTACGATGGTTGTTGGTGAATAAATGAATTTAATTATTACATTTTTTTTAGTCTCGAATTAAAAATACCGTGAGCTCACGGTTTAATACTAAACTCACGGTATTTGGTCTTTTTAAACCGTTAGTTTCTTACAAACCGTGAGCTCACGGTTAATCATGTGATCTCACGGGTTAATATGTTATTACCGTCAAAACCAGTAACTTTTTTAGGGTAAGTTTGTCTTTTCATTTAATTTTGGGTATAAAACTTATACTTTTATATGCTTGGGTATAAAAGTTATATATTTAACGGTTTAGGGTATATATAAAGTTCACCCTTTATTTATTCATTTATAAATATATACTGTAGTAGTAGATAATAGTATTTGATACTACTATTGCTGTTTGATAGTAAAACAGAAAGCGATTGTGATGTGTCTAAGCTTTACAATTTCAGAGACAGCAAAAATCACGAATCTATTATCAGCTTTACAGAGGAGGAAGGAGCGCATGCTTTTATTTTAAAAGTTTATGAGTTCAGTAACAAGTGAAAAGAATTCTCAAAAAAAATAAAATTTGAAATAATGGGACATAATCCTTAATTTCTTATCATGTTCGATTATAGTAAACATATGTGTAATGCATGCAGATGTTGGACTTAGTAAACATATGTGCAATATATAATGTATACCGGTCATCGATTTTTTTTTTTAATTAGTACAACACTACACACTCATACTTTTAAGATAACTCGAATTTCGACTTATTGATTGGAAGATAATCGTCTTACCAATTAAGCGCTCGTTTGGTTCAAGTAGGGTAACGGAAAGGGAATAGAATCAAATCAAGTAAGGGAATGATAATAATATGGGTTACTTTTATTGAGTGTTTAGTTCAATAATAAAAATGGAGTCACTTGTGAAGAGGTTCCCTTTCTCCTTGTTTCCACTCCTTCTTGAGGGGTAACAATGTAATGGATTGGGTTACCCCCAAGTAAGAGAAATGAATAACCTATTACTCAAATCAAACACAACGTAATAGAATCAATTACTTGATTCATTTTCCATACAAAAAAAAACTTGAACCAAACATGAGCTAAGTTGTATAAAAATACACGAATTATCCAGAAAAGTGAGGAAGGGGGGGGGGGGGAGGGGATGGGATGGAAAAGGTGAAGAATCCCCAAAAGGAAAGACAAAATAAAGTGGAAGTTTCCAAAGGCATTTCGACAATCATATGAGGATGCATAAAGGCATCTCTCTCTCTTTCACACACACACAACTACATGACATTAAGTTAAGTGAATTGCCAAGTTTTTTCAAATAGTTGGAATTCAGCTCATAGTGTGTGTTACAAACTTAACTAAGAAAAAAACATGTCACAAAATGATAGCATGAGGAGGCCCAAAATTTGAAATATACTTTCAATCCTCAAAATACAATTAATCCCTCATGACCAGGGAAACTTGAAGGAATTAAGTATGCCGATCCTCTCTGAGTTGCCAGCAATCGAAGTCGAAGGACAACCGGAATCCATACTCTGTTTTGGCACACAATTAAGTTTCATTCTTCAATCACTTTTAACATCAAAACTATTGCTGAATTGCACCAGATAAAGACTTATCATCTGCATATTTGTTATAAACATTTACTTGATCAATAGTTCTCCCATAATACAATTATAGATGAGGCATTGCTTCCTGAACTTTGTTGTTGTTTTGAAATTTTTATTAAAATAGCCTTTTAGAGCCTTTTGCATCACCTAGAAAATATTAGGCTTCCAGCTCCATCATTCTATGATTAATGTCATAAATAGTCTCATAGTCATAAGTTGAGTTTCTATTTCAAAACTCGATAAGCATAACTTTCAACTGATCTTTGATGAAGGTAAATAAATTTGTTTCAAGAATTGCATAGTACTGGTGGAATATGAATCCAGATGCAAGTAACCTGGGACTGGGAAATCATTCAAAGTTTTGTTGGCAGTTAGGCTCTCTATATTTTTGCATATTCTCAAACTCCTCTTTCATGCAATTATTGTGAAAAACTTAGCAAGAAACTGAGCTCATACCCTTTCAGAATGTAGCCTTCAACATCTAATCCTGCAACAAAAGCTGTGAGATGATATGATGTGTATAGGTACAAGAATGCTGAAGACCAAAAACAAAATAAAATGAAGACCCACCCCTTTAGTTTGTTGAAGAACAGTTGGTAAGGATAGATGAAACGAGTGTTTGCATTGCAATAGACGATTTTTGAATCAATGCTGATCGAGAATGTCTAATAAAGGATCCCCTCCCCATGCATATATATATATAAGGGTATAAGGGGAATGGTTCGTGTGTTAATAAATCCTGACGTGTTAAAATGTTAAAAATGCTTAAGGCATATAAAACTATGCTTAAATGTGCATAAAATTATGCTTATTATATAATTGTGCTTTTAAATGTACTAATTCATGCTTAAATGGAATCATGCTTATTCTACCGTGAAACCATGCTTAAATCAATAACAGTCATAGATTTGATTAATATTAATGGTCCAGATTCATTCCTATTTAACACACGAGAATTTATTAACATATGAAACAAACTCTATATATCAGTACCTATATAGATGGCCAAAACTAAGTAGAGCAATACAAGGGCAGAAACATCTAGAGAATCTCAAATTTCCAATCACACCAACACTTTGTTACAGATCCTACAAAATCGGAACATATATTCAAACTTTGCACTTTGATCCCCAACTTCTTCCATATGCAAATGCAAGAAATTACTATCAAGCAAGAAATATGACTTGAGTGTTATCGACTACTATGTATTGTCCTCTTACTTCATATTAATAAAAGATATTTCTATTTCAAGGGCTGTATAAATCAAAGAGGAACTGGAAGCAAACACTGCAGGCAAATTGATTATGCAGCAAATGTGGGTAACAGTTCTCGTGATGAAGCGAAAAAGTATAGTTTCAGTCTTGTAAGAATCAAAGGAATAATGTGATGAATATATTGCAATAGAATAGAATTGAAAAAAGAGATTGCACATCTCATTTGTTTGACAACAATGTTGGATGTGACATGATTTATTTTAAAGCAAGTCTTCTAGTTCTTTAAATAGGAAATTTTTTCTTGAATTGGTTGATTGATATTGCAAACAAAATGAAGATATTTTTTAAGATGTGACAAAAAGATGTTGCTTACTACAATAAAATGGATTCACCAAAAATTCAAAAGGATCTAGCTACAGCTTGTGCTGAAAGGTAACATTTTTTGTTATAACAAATATTGAAGATGGTGTATTGTGTTTCAGTAAAAGGGCAAATGAGTGTTGTGTTAAGATATGGGAATAAAGAAGGATGCGTATTTGAGCAATTTCTTGCAATTGAACATGTGTCTGACACCTCTTCTAGTTCTTTTTATTTGTGAAACATGGTTTGTCTTTATCCAGATTGAGAAGCCAATGATATTGTGGAGCTTCAAGTATGTGAGGTCAGTTTAATGGACTGATAGAAAGCTCTCATACTTCAAGATTAACCTTCAACTATGTACGTTCATTGTTTCCCACCAACTCCAACTAGATCTCGTTGTCGTGGCTAAGAACATTTTTATTGTGGGGGATTTTTTCGCTTATGTAACAATGGTTCTAAATATGGTTGTTTTATTTTGTAAAAGGAGAGAATAAGTACGAGAGAAGGAACAAGAAATAATACGTGTTGCTACGGAAGGTGGAGACCTTACTAGCAGAATTGACAAAAATCAAGAAATTAATTTGACAAGACCCAAAGATACTCGTTGGGGATTATATTGTTTAACAATAGTTCGTTTGCATCTAATATGACTTCATTGATGGAAGTGTTGGGCGAGATACATGGTCATGCCATAATTTCTAAATAAAGATGTTTTGCTACAAGTTTGATTGATAAATTATCAGTTTGTCTTTATGTTACACTTGATGAAACATTTGTTGGGAATCACAAACGAGTTATCGCTTGTCTTTCACCGGAGATATCAAAATATTATTAATTATTTGGTTTTGATTACATCAGTGAAGCACCGATTACAATAGTTTATAAAAGATGGACGAGAGATGATTTTGTATGAGGTAAACATATTCTGTGAGTTACATAAGATCTCGATACTTAATATGACATAAAACATGAGTACATGGATATGGAAAGCGAAGAGGGCAAATCATTTCTAACTATCATCATTTCCGTTTTGATGTATTTAATGAGGTATTCTTTCTACATATAAAAATATATTTATTATTTTAATATTTATTGATAGGCTGTTACTCCCTCCGTCTCAAGTATTAAGACACATTTCTTTTCGGCACGGAACTTAAGACGGGAGTGTATAGTGTGTAAAGTGTAATATGTGTAGGAATGTGATATGGTTTATGTATTTAGACATATTTTTAAACTAGAGCATCATAGATGCCTAAAACATATCCATGTTTGATCTTAAATGAAAGATCGTATCAAGACCTTTAATTTGATATAAAAATCATAAAAATCAAATAACAAACGAGAAAAAAAAAAATAACAAACGAGAAATTTATGATAGTTTAAACTTTTAGGATTTAAATTATATCGGGATACGTGCTGAGAGGTGACTGGATGATGAGATTTAATTAGATAATGTTAAGTGTAATAGGAGATTTACTAATTGTACTATTAATTAGCTAATTATTTTCTAAAAATGAAAGATGTCAGAATACTTGAGATGACCCAATAAGAAAATAGTGTTAGAATACTTAAGACGGAGGGAGTATTAATTTGTAATATATATATATATATATATTCAATACTAAGTTGTTAATTTGATGCTACAAGAGATGAATGGTCGTTTTCGGAAGATAACACAATTTTATTGAGTTGCATTTCGTGTTTTGATCCGATAAATTCTTTTTTCGCGATTTGAAGTTCATAAACTAGTTGAGCTCACTTCTTTCTATCCATAAAATTTATCTCGAGCTGACTGTGTATGTCTTCAACAACTTTGCAACTATGTTCATAATACGCGACTCGATTCTCAATTTTTTTAAATTGAATATTTGTGAATGTAGGAACCGATCAGCGAAGAACAATTCATGCGCCCAAGGATTCATTTTCAGATATGATTAATTCGATTTAATCATATCATGCTCCTATGAAATTAATTCAACATTCATAGGGTGTTTAATTGATTTTACCTTTTGGATCGATCTCGTGTGATGGAGCTTGCTTGAAGATCTTCCGATCTATTCCCTTGCTTGAATTCGATACTGGACGGACAACACACAACGAATTCAGCCACGAAGGATTCCGGTCACCACCAAACCGCTGCCGCCGTCCACTCTCCAAGAGCTGGCTGTCGTCCCATTCTCTCTCACACTCAAACCTAGCCTCTCTTATCTTGTGGTGAATTATGAGACAATTCGTTAATGATAATGAGCTAGGGTACATGTATTTATAAGAGAGAATATGGGCTTAAGCTGCAGTCTTGGCCTACAGCCCATATGTTGGACGCCTGGGCCTCATTATTGACACCCATACTGGGCTTAATGATGAGCAACCCAGTTCTTCTTCTTACTATGGTCTAATGAGTTTTTTTTGGGCCAGACCGATGATCTACTAGCAGATAAAACTGGGTCTCCCAATGTCTAAATTCTCTATACTCAGCCCAGAGTAAAACATTCCACTAGAGTAATAATACTGAACTACTCGTTTTATCCCTGTTGAGCTCAGGGCTAGTATTAGACTTAAATCACTCCCTTATTTAAGATGTTCCACATCCGTTAATTAATCTAAAGCTTCTGACTGCTTTCGTTAATTAATTTCTTATTTAATTCCTGAGCAGTACCATTCATTCATTATTTATCATACTGGAATTTAATCCACATGCAGGGTTTAGTATGATAATCCTTAATGAATTCCTCAGGGGATGTGATCAACCTGTTCTACCAGGATACAGTGCTCTATTGCAGATGCACTAAGGATCGTACTAGTTATAGTTGTTGTACAAGATACAGATCATATTGAGTTACAAGACATAACCCACAATCATGGTAAATCAAAGCAACAGACTCTAACTATACACCCTTAGTCACTCAATTAGAGTTAAGGTGTGATGTTAAATAATATTTAAGTCCCCGAGGTCTTGATTCTTCTACTTAGGTTAGAATAGAAAAATTCACCTCACCGTGATCATATCAATACAATTAACGTACTAGCATAAACAAGTAACCAAGACAAACTACTTATCTATTTATGCTATAGTCTAAACCGATAGTTTTATCCAAAACTATCTCAACTGTGATAATTGTTTATATCTTAAGAGACACCGGCTACTACGGTCTTTCGTGATCTACAACACACCATATAGCCTATAACTTTGAGATAATGGATAGTTTAATATAATTGGCCTTATACTAGAAAGCATGCCTTTTAGCTTGTATACATGTGGTTTCTATATTTCACTAACAATTATAGAAACCATATAGAAAATTGTTAGTGAAATATAGAAACCACATATATACAAGCTAAAAGGCCTGCTTTCTAGTATACAAACTCATCAGTGAAGTCTTTCTCTTAAATTGGTTGAAGCTGAGAATCATAAAGCTTTTCCACTTGTATACCATTTGATACATTTGGCATTCGTTTTACTAGTTGTAACTGCCTCTATTGAGATAGTATTTTCTATAATGAAGATTGTCAAGACAGATTTGCATAACAAAATATGAGATGAACTGATGAATGCCAATATAGTTGTGTACATCGAGAGGGAGATTTTTGCAGCAATTGATAATGAAGCGTTTTTGTAGCCGATTTAAGAGAATAAGAACCTATTGTCTTCTCTTCTCCACGTGAGTTAGCTAGTTAGAACAAATTAGTTAAGTATATTTTTGAATTTTATGTTCATATACTATAGAAATTATAAGTTTGACATATTATATATTTTATCTATGATTTTTTTTTTAAATTAGTCCCGGGACAATTTCATCCTAGTTCCGTCACTATATAGTTGTATGATATCAATAAATTCATAACTTATAATTGTTCGATTTGTGTATTATATACGATGAGATTTCAAAATTTCTTTGCTTTATTCAATTTCTATAGAATATATTTAGAGTTGTCGATAAATTGTTGTTGGAATTTTCCCAATAAATGCTCTAAATTAATTAAGTTATGGTAATTCCATTAATTAATGGAATTTGATAATGGATTTGAAATCTACATTTTATGTAGATGAATCTAGTGTATTTATTTGTCTAATTCCATAAAGGAATGAATGAGAAATGAATGCACAAAGTAAAACATTTGAATGTGGAAAATGTGGGGGAAAACATTGTCCCACATTGGAAAAATAATGAAGAGTAGAGCCATTTATAAGGGATTTCCAAACACTAAGGAGCAATCAAGTGTGCTCCTCTATGGTGTGCCTTATGGTGTACCATAGTTGACTTTTTAGTCACCATTGACCGAACTCCTACGAGGATGGTGCGAAGCACCATCCGAGTCCGAGTCTGAGCACGTGCGCTTGCACTTGCACTTGTCGCAATGGGCGCTTTGACGGCGCACTTCGCACGTGCGCATCGTCGCAAGGGGCCTTTGATGTTTTGGGCATCGATGGTTCGGATTGGTGACGTGGCGTGCAAGGTGGCGGTGACGTGGACGAGCGGCGTGTGTCAAACCCCGCACAATGCGTGCGTTTGGTGACGTGGCCGGCAGTTGAGCACGCGTCGCGTTGCCACGTGTGCGCCCAGTTGATGTGGAGGCGTGGCTGGCGTATGTCCGTCGCGTGTGCTCTGACATGGCGACCTCTGAGCGTGCCACGTGGCGCGCCCAGCCACTGCCACGTGGCGAAAGGGTGGCTCGCGAACCGAGGCAGCGGTTCGGCCTACATCTTGGCTGAACCAAGGTGTCCCCTTGGTTTGCGCCATTTCATCCGGTCGCGTCTCTTCGATCGCACCACTTGGAAACTATAAATAGAGGCCCCCCCCTTTGGTTTCATTCATTCCAATTTGCTTCAAGCATCACATATATATCCTATAGTTTATCTTTTGCATACTCAAGTCCCGAGTATCAAGTAGGTTCGCCGTAATTACGACGTTCTAGTACAAGAACTCATAATCGAAAACCGTTGTATCTTGGAGACAATTGCTATAGAACCACATGTATTGTGCGGAGCAATTTTGTCTTGTGGAGAGATAATTAAATTCTCGCCTCGGTTTTACATAGTCGTTACTCTGCCGATTCGCATTCTACACACCCAATAACAATTGTAAATTGCTAACACGTTCTTATAAACATATTCTTTTATTTTTATCAATTACTTTTATTTGGATCTAAAAATTACTGATAATACTTGTAGTTATATGATACCACAAAATTCACAACTTATACAAATTTTTTACTCCAAATGTATTCAAATTCATAAAGAGAAAAAAAAATTGTCTCAAATAATCCAATCATCAAACAAAGATAAATTTTTAATAACTCGAAAATCAACATCAATGTGTTAGAACTTTGGGAAAATCAAGAGATGATAGAATACTGAGAGCTCGTTTGGTAGCAATACCGAGAAAAGGGCGGATAAGAAAATGTGTGATAAGTTGAGATAAAAAAAGTATGATAAGTTGGGATAAAAAATATAGTGTCAATGGTTAAATATACCCAAAAAGGATAACTATATAAGTTTTATACCCAAGCAAATAAAACTATAAGTTTTATACCCAAAAGTCATTTAAAAGACAAAAATAACCTCAACTTTATCTCACTCAAAACAAAACAACAAAGAATATGGGCCCCACATTTCAATTTATTCAAAGAAATAAAAAACAAACCCTACCCCACCCCATTCTCTCTCTCTCGGCCGTCACTCTCCAACCTCACGATTTCTCTCCCTTTCTCTCCCAAAGAAACCGTGAGCCCTAACCCCCAATTTTGAACCGTGATTTTTTTTTAATTGCCGGCGCCGGAGAGGAGAAACCATGGCCGACGACCACAATTCTGGTGCTGAATCCGAAGGAGTTCCACAACGTCGCCCAATTCCGACGAGGGCCGAACGGGAGAATATTCCGGAGCCGCCGGCGCCGGTGAGTTTTCTAACCTTCATTATTTTTTAAAATAAAATTATTCAATTTACGGTTTAAACTGTAAGCATGTTTTTTAGTTTTTTGGATGAAATAGTTTGGATTTGTATGCGATTTATATGAAAATGACACAAATATGTGTGTGCTTGAATTGCGATTTATGTGTGTGTGCTGGGTTTGAACTTGAAGTTGAATCTATACAGTATAGGTTTGGGCATAATTCACGGTTTAAAAGCAAAGAAACCGTGAGCTCACGGTTAAACTAAGCTTAAACCGTGAGAAAAGGAATCCTCACGGTTTGACTTAAGCAAACCGTGAGCTCACGGTTTGAATTAAGTTCAAACCGAGAGGAAGCCCTTTTCTCACGGTTTGAACTTAATTCAAACCGTGAGCTCACGGTTTGCTTAAGTCAAACCGTGAGGATTCCTTTTCTCACGGTTTAAGCTTAGTTAAACCGTGAGATCACGGTTTTTTTATTTTTAAACCGTGAATTATGCAACATACAGATTAGATATACATTATATTCGATATATTTAATTTTAATTTAATTAATTAATTCACTTCATTTGTATTTTTTGGGTGATTACAGCCTAGGTACCAATGGTACAGGCCTCTCATGCAAGGATTTCCGGGTGAAATCAATGCTTATTATAGAGACTCCGCAGCTGTGTCAATCGTAAACCATTTACTGTGCATTGGCGGACGTGATCTGTTGGCCCGATTTAGTGACGAATCTCCATTCGCAGTCATCTGCACAATTAAGAAGATTGGGAACGCGAAGCGTGCCTTGCACGAGCTTTTGTCCCGGGAGCTATGGAGGGGCAACGACCATGATTTTGAGAGGTTGTTTCACGTGAATGGCCAGGATATTCGGTTTGGGCCGCAAGAATTTTGCCTCGTGACCGGATTGAGATTCGGTTCCTCGATTAATCCTCACGGCAAGAACCACGTCATCCCAAGGACGAGCCTCTTCTATACTTACTATGAGGGGCGTAAGGTGCTAGTGAAACAGTTGTTTACGATTTCACGAATGCCGACGTAGTTCTAGGGACGGAGGATCAATACATGGCTGCCGCTAACCTCCTCGCCTACTATTACTTGCTATTGTGTCGGGACTACAATAGAAGCATTGATGATTGGGCATGGACTTTAGTAGAGGATCCGGAACGATGAGCTACATTTCCGTGGGGCTCATGGTCGTTCCAAATACTATGCCACCAGCTAGGAGTGGCAAAGAAGGACCCGAGAGAAATTGGAGGCTCTGACACTAATGCTGCCTACCATCTGTATGGGCCCGTCTAGGCATTGTATTTTTGGGCCTTCGAGGCCCTTCCGGATTTAGGAGAGCAGTGTGCCAACAAGCTAAACCCGCACGCGTTCCCTCGACTAAGGAGATGAGAAATGGGACACAACTATAGAGATTTCCATGATTTTTTAACGATCCAACGGTATGTCATCATTCTCTTAATCTGCAATTATATATGATTTGAATTATTAATTAAATTCAATTAATATTGGCTTAGTTTATAGTTTATAGTATATGGTGATTGAAATTGAATTAATTGGAGCATTTTATGTAGATTATCGGTTAATTGTTTGAACTGAATTATAATTAATTTAGTTAAATTTATATTTATTTATTTGTTATGATTATTTAAGCATGATCACGGTTTGATATTACATAAAACCGCGAGCTCACGCTTTCATTTAGAATTAAACTGTGAAAGCTGTTGTCTCACGGTTTGATTTAAGTTAAAACCGTGAAAGATCATCCTCACGGTTTGAACTTAAATTAAACCGTGAGCTGACGGTTGATTTAAGTTCAAACCGTGAAAGATCATTCTCACGGTTTGAACTTAAATTAAACCGTGAGCTAACGGTTGATTTAAGTTCAAACCGTGAAAGATCATTCTCACGGTTTGAACTTAAATCAAACCGTTAGCTAACGGTTTGATGTAGTCACAAACCGTGAGGCATCAGCTTTCACGGTTTCATTTCACGGTTTGAATACTGATTTTGATTTGATTTTGATTTTTGATTTTTTGTGCCTTTGTCTTTTGCAGCTCCAAGTAAACCCGACGCTCGAACCTTCGACGGAAGAAATGGCTCAGTTATACTATCTTAGCCTCTTCGAAGAGCAAGACCCCTTGATGGTTCGATTTAATCCGAATACGCTTGGAAGAAAGCGCCTATACCGCAGAGACAGACGAAGGAAGCGAGAACTATGGCGAAAGTTCTCGACAAATTGAGGTGTCGGGATACGGGGACTGCAGCCCAGCCTCGTGGTCGCCAGCCACGTGCCACCAGGGCAAATTCTGAGGGTCGAGGGCCTCTCCCAATCCCCAGAGCTCGTGCGAGTACGTCGAAGAGGCCGAGGGTGGAGAGTTCACATCCCGAGCGGTCCCCGGGCCTTGTTTGCTGCGTGCATGGGCATCCGTGCCCCCGAGGATGTGATAACGATGCGTGGGCCGACAAGATCATGGAGAGAATGGCCCAAGACGAGTCGGACACCGGGGGTGATGGCTCGTATCGCCAAGTTCATGGCCGGGCACCTGAAGGGGATCTTCAAGAGGTCGGGGAGTTCCTCGGGTCATGGCGTTCATTCTCATCGTCGAGCACCGTCACATGCTAGCCATGTCGGCTCTGCTGGATGACATTTCGTTGACCGGGCCCATGAAGATCGAGACGATCGAGAGGCTCCCTACATTGAGCACAGATCACCTACCCCCGTGGGCGCTCCGGGTTTCGAGCACATGGTGGGGTTTGTTACCGAGCCGGTAGCACGGGAGAGATCAAGGACGCCTCCAGTTCGAGAGGTTGAGGTCGAGGACGCAGAGTCGTCACACTCATCTTTTTATAGGGACTTGGAGACGATGCCCCCACATGATTGGGTGCATCCTGTACTACAGCCTGTCGTTCCTCATCCGCAGATGATTCCTGTTCCCGAGGAGCGACAGGGAAACGGGGGTGAGTACAGTGATGCAGACTCTGATGTGGCAGGACAGACGCCTGTGCGTCGGGTTCGTATTGGGGGACGAAATGTGAGGCCGTCGGCTGCCTTACAGAGCCCATTTGTTCCGATTATCCCCACACCGTATACTGGCTCGACGATCAAGGAGATGTTTATGGCATTCAGACAAAGCGGGCCGGATTCCTACGCAATGAACATGCAGGACCCGCCATATAGGATGACGCAGTCCTTGTTCGATGATATCGAACACCCCGCGATACAGTTCAACGCTGAGGTTAGACCGGACCTTATTTTGTGTTGTTATTATTTTTGATACTTTGTCGAGTATTATGTTTTCATAATAATCTGTGTTTATTTTAGGTAATGGAGCTGTATGTGCTTTACTGGTGGAGTCGACTCCAAGATGGACTTTCTTTGTGTCCGTCTCTGCAGGAGAGAGGCACCGTTCTGCTTGGATTGGGCGTATACGTGAGTTTTTATTGACATATTTAATGAATAATTATTTTATTTATTTTATTATGTGTGTAATCTCTAAACGAATATATTATTTGACAGTACGACTTGAGAACAACTCTGATGGCTTTTCACGATGGAGATCAAACGGCAATGGCAAAGTCGAAGCTAAAGTATCGTGATTACAAGCTGTCAAAGGATCTCGAGAATTGGTTTCACGGCGTGGGCTCGTATGATGTTTGGATGAACGCAACTTGTGTAAGTTCCTTCGATTTAACTTTTTCATTTGAGAACGTATTATTATTAGTGCTTGAAGAATAAGTTGAGTCCTCGACCCTTCTATGCAGTTTGTGTTTGTTTGTCATGTCTCCTCCGACCACTGGGTTATCTGCCGGGTATTGACTGACGAGTGGACGATGGAGGTATATGACTCACTTCTACATACGCTCCCTAATGCAGCCGACAGAATGCATTGGAAGGTCCAGCTCTACCCGATCCTAAAACTGTGGCCCAGAGTCTTGCAGCAAGTTGGGTATTGGGATCAACATCCACGGCTGACGAAGCAAAATGATTTCTTGCAGATTGTCTGGGCCCCCTTGACGCAACAATACATACAGAAAGATGATTATTCATGCGGCCCGTTCGCTTGTATGTATATCGATCGTATCTTCGCCTTGAAGAAGCCGCGTCTTGAGAGGGTTGGTATGAGGTATCTATCCGGGTTTCACTTAGAGGTGGCGAAACGGATATTTTCACTTTTACAACGTTATGTCGAGTTGTGAACATTATATTTCATTATCTTTGACGTTGTGTATAATATTATCACTTATATATTTAAAATTTATAATTCTACGCATTTCATTTAGATTAGATTATTAGAATAATATTTAAACATTGAATTTAAATTTAAAAATAATATTTAGATTACTAGCATATGTAACTTTGAACATGATTAACATATGTACAAGTGTATAAGTGAACAATACATCAACAATCTCTTTGAACTCAAATATACGTGTAGCATTATTCATAGACAACAATTAGTGATTAATTTAGAAATTAGATAATATATGCACACATAATTGATATAATATATTTATATCAATTAAAATATGATTAAAATCATAGTTTCGGCATTAATTTTGGCCTAATTATGAAATTATCGGTTAGGGTTCACGGTTAATTTAAAATTCTTACGGTTTAAACGTCTATTCAACCGTGTGGTTACACTATTAACGGTTATAGGGTTAATGGTTGTTATATAATTTCACGGTTTTATTTGCATTTAAACCGTGTTTGCTCTCTTTAAAATAAATAAATATAAAAAAAAATATTTTTCACGGTTAGGTTTCACGGTTTAAATGAAAAATGTGACTCTCACGGTTAGATTAGCAGTTAAACTGTGATCTCACAGTTTGCTTGCTAATATAACCGTGAGAGTCACATTTTTTACCGTTTAATTGGGGTTCAAACCGTGAGCTCGCGGTTTGTACTCCAATTAAACCGTTAGGTCATGTTTTTGTGAATTAAATTTATATAAATTTTTTTAATTTAATTGTTAAATAAGAGCTCATGGTTTGTTTGGCATATAAACCGTGTTCTCACGGTCAACAAACCACCTAAACCGTGAATTTGTATTTTTAATCTAAGAGAATACTATAACTATAACAGAAGATACATAAGCTAAAGCTCCAAAAACAAGAGAATTGTGATTCGGGAATCTAATCAACAACTCTCATCGGGCATCTACGCCTAGTATGCCCCTGTACGTGACAAATGCTACAAGTTTTTGGCCTTCGTCGTTGCCTACCATCCTCGTTCGGGACTCTATTGAGATCGGCGTCGCCGATCTGCAAAGAAGCCGTGCATGTGCGTCTCTTGTGACCGTATCCACCGCACCGCCCGCATCTCTGTGGATTTCCTGGAAGATCTTCCACCGTTGATCTCGCTCGGCTATTTCGCGGTCTACCCGCTTGTCTTTCGACAACAGGCGGCAAAACCACTTGAGCAGCAACGTGCTCGGCACAGTCCAAGACCGTGGATCGGGAACCGGATGAATGTTGGGCGAGTAGGTTGCCACGAGGGTCGATTGTTTGAAATAATGGCTCACGTAGTCCGTAGCACGGCCTCCGGCAAAACTGCAAACATAGTAATGAAATATGAAAGAATTAAACCAAATATTTTCAGACTGATCGTAGCATAAAAAATGAGTATAAGGCATGCACACCTAATGGCAGCACAAGCGTGTCGACATGGCACCATGTCCCCCTCCCACTCACGGCAATCGCACGTTGCGTTCTGCATGTCCACTAGGTAAGTCCCATTGTCACCCTCGACCCTGTACACGTGGGGAATTGTTGTCCCCCGAGTTCTGTAGTGACGGGCCCATTCAGAAGATACGGCCATCTTCTGGTACGTTGTCTCAGTCACCTCGTGGGTCCCACGTTGAGCAGCATTCCGATGCTCCTCGAACCATCTGTCGACAATAATCCTGTACGCCTCAATCATGGCGCAGATGGGCAATCGACGTGCCCATAGGAGTCTGGCGTTCATCGTCTCAGCGACATTCAAAGTTATGAAACTCGTGCGCGGAACAAGGCACTTGTTACGCGACCACCGATGCATGCCGATCTCACACAGCCTCTGATATATTCCAGAACCCATCAAGTTTTCCATGTATTCTTCGAATTTAGAATCCGAATATGAGTAGGCCGCAACTTCGAATATGCCGACTGCGTGCTTCCCAAATGTGACCATATTCTTGGCCAGATGATGCCAGGAAAGACCGTGATGCGCACCGGGGAAGACATCCCTCACTGCATTTCCAATGCTGATATGGCCATCGGAGACTATCAATAGGTCCTGAGGATGTCCTAAGCAGTTACGCAAATTCGTCAGAAACCAAGTCCATGAATCATCGTCCTCGATCGGGCCAAATCCAATGGCAAGTGGACACACTTGCTCGTTCCCATCCTTCGTGCAAGCGACGAATAACGTCCCCTTGTTCTTGCCCTTGAGGTGTGCCCCGTCGACTACGATAACGGAATGTAGTAAATTGTTCTGAAATGCATGCAAGGACTGTCCTAGAGCGAGGAACATATAACACAGTCGATCGTCGAGGGGGGATGTCGAGATACTATACACGGTACCTGGATTCTTCTGCTGCAGTAAGTACAGATAAGATGGGAGCCTCTTGTACGACTCCACAAATCCTCCATACATCATCTCGATAGCAATGTTCCTCGCTCGCAGGGCGAAGCTGTAATCGATCTTAATGCCGTACTCAGCTCGCATTTCGTCAACCATCTCTTTTGGCTTGAGCACGACACCATCAGTGATCAACCTCTTTGCGTAGAATGCTCCAAGAACATTCGCGGGGTACTGCCGCGGTGTAGTCCCATCTAAATCGACGGAGCACGTATGGCTGCCATTGTATGTTCTGATGCGCCACATAGTCCCCACGTTCTTTGCCCGCACAAGGTACTCGCACCCCTCCATCCTGCATTTGAACCTGACACGGCCCTTGTCCGAATTCTCAACTTTATACTGCTGCCGGTTCTCCATTTGATGCAATCCATCTGCTACCGACACATCTAACTTCCTCTTGAACAGGCCGCCCTCTCGCAATGCACCAGCTACAGGCGTGTAATAATCTGGATCCAGAACCCCCAAAGGCAACGCAGTGTCTAGGTGAACGTGAGGAATCAACCAATCTCGGATAGCCTCAAGATCGGCCCTAGCATCGTCGTCTTGGGTAGGTTGGGACACTGAATGAATGTTGCGATGCCCAACGATCCTATCAAGCCGTCTCGGCTCTCGGATCCATGCACCGAACTCCTTCGTAAGTGACTCAAATAAGTCGGTGCGATCCCCTGCGTCCATTGCTTCCTCAGCCATATCTTCCGCGATCTCTTCATCCTCATCCCTCTCCTCGTCGTATTCCTCGCTCCTTTCTTCTTCAGAATATGGAGCCTCCGACCTCGGCTCCTCAATATTCACACTCGTAAAAATCCTAGAACCTTATGTCGTCGGAGTGCTGCGGGCGATTCCCTTATCTTTGCTGACAACGTAAACAGTTGCCTTCTTCATCTGCTCCACAATCAATCGCAACAAATCAATGTCGCTCCTCAAAGCGACCTTATCTTGGCCACCATCGGCATTACTCACGTAGTAGAGCAAAAAATTGGATTCTTCGCCCACTTGATCACGAATCTCTTGTAGTAGATTTGCATATGTAACTTGGGTCATAGCCAAATGCACCAAAACACGATCGCCCCCTACGTAACGAGTTTCCTCCTCAAAATACCCACCGTGACGAATATATACTTTGACCGTAGACATATCTGCATAAAAAAGATCAAGAAATTCAAAATCAGAAGAAAATACACTAAAAATATAATAAATCGTGTTTACACAGTTTAAATATATAGCTCACGGTTCTTTAATTGAAGTTAACGGTTTAAACTTTGATTAAACCGTGAAAGATGGACATTTCACGGTTTAATCACAGTTTAAACCGTGAAAATATTATAGATCGTGAGCTTAATATTTTAATTGAAAAAGGATATCTCACGGTTTTCCCTATATATAACCGTGAGATGTCAAATATAAACCGTGAATTTTAATTAAACCGTTAAAAATAAAAAATCATTTTTTTCAAGCTTAATATCGAATCTAACAGTTTAAACCTATTACATGGAAGTAATTACTTTAATTCTCGATAAATAGGTTACCAAACATGTAATCTAATCACTCTTCGTATCAAATAAGTAAATAAACCATGATTTTCTAGAAAAAAAAAATCAATAATTACTAAATTCCAAATTCATATGATTTTCCCCAAATTTACACAATAATAACAACTAAATATGGAAAAATAAACGGTGCGTACCTTCAATATGATCAAAATATCTTCGACAGCGGACCAAATGCGGTGAATATCTTCGAGAATCAACCAAATTCGAGGGGGGATTTTAACAAAATTGAGAGAGCTTAACTCAATTTGTGTTCACGATTTCAATTTTTTGTTGTAGTTGAAGTGTTTTTGTTCAATTTCACTGTTAATTCAATTAATGAAATGTACCTTCATCTGATTTGGTTGTTGGTCAATAAATGAATTTTTGAATTTTATATTTTTTTCACTCAAAATCAAATTAAAAAGTGAATTGAGAGAGGCAAAACCGTGAGCTCACGGTTTTATACTTTACTTACGTTTTTTAGCCCTTATAAACCGTGAGGATACATGCAAAACCATGAGCTCACGATTTAGCAATGATATCACGGTTTGGTAAGTTGTAACCGTGAAAAGCAGTAACTTTTTAAGGGTAAGTTTGTCTTTTCATTTGATTTTGGGTATAAAACTTATATTTTTATATACTTGGGTATAAAACTTACATACTTATCGGTTTTTGGTATATATAAAGTTCACCCAAGAAATATATTGTGTGTTTGGTACAAACATAGATAAGTTCGGATAAGAAATATAAAAAATTGATAATTAAAATTGAAAATAAAAAATTGATAATTAAAATTAAAAATAAAAAATTGATAATTAAAATTGAAAATAAAAAATTGATAATTAAAATAAAAAATAAAAAAATTGATAATTAAAATTGGAAATAAAAAATTGATAATTAAAATTGAAAATAATTTTTTTTAATTAAAATAAAAAATAAAAAATTGATAATTAAATTGAAAATAAAAAATTGATAATTAAAATTGAAAATAAAAAATTGATAATTAAAATTGAAAATAAAAATTAATAATTAAAATAAAAAATAAAAAATTGATAATTAAAATTGAAAATAAAAAATTGATAATTAAAATAAAAAATAAAAAATTAATGATTAAAATTGAAAATAAAAAATTGATAAGTAAATTGAAAATAAAAAACTTATCACAACTTATCCGGGGGTAGAGGCAGTATATGCCAGTGTAACAGTGAATTTAGGCCGGGCCTAAGCATTTTTGCGGGCCGATAGCATTATTTTTCTCGGATACCAAATACTGGAAAAGCCGAGATAAATTTTTTTATCTAGGCTTTTCCTGGATTATACTGGCTACCAAACGAGCCATGATTGTACAAATAACAAAGGATAATACGGTCCAATTTTA
Source organism: Mentha longifolia (assembly GCA_001642375.2). Taxonomy (NCBI): domain Eukaryota; kingdom Viridiplantae; phylum Streptophyta; class Magnoliopsida; order Lamiales; family Lamiaceae; genus Mentha; species Mentha longifolia. The sequence continues at coordinate 21,677,493 of CM038115.1, forward strand.
AAGAAGTCGCTCGAGAGAAGAATTGTCGTGGAAGGCTATGATTAATATCGGACGAATAGTACCAAGACTACTTGTCAGTTGTCACATGATTAAGTATCGGGCCAAGAGTATTATGGACTCCGTATCTTGAAATCCAAACATGATAATATCATGCAATCCAAACTAAGCCCCAAAAGAGATTAAAACATAGTAACATACATACACCGACGCACATATGACTGGTGAAATCATCCTCATATTGTCATATACACATACAATGATTTGATACTTAAATATCATTTACCAATTCATCCTTCAACTAGGAAAAAAAAGAAAAAGAAAAAAAAAAGACATCAGCTATTGAGTAAGAAATGTGCAGTAATTGTTGATCATTATTTATCGATCAAAATCACCGTGTAAGGTAATTTCCTGTTTCATACAAGAGAGTAGAGACTAGAGAATACTACAGTAGTTTGGCATAAAATTGATAAATATTAAATCCTCTGAAAAAAAGAGGTTAAAATAACACACACAATTCTCAGAAAAATAAATTAAAAAAATAAATAAAAAAACCACACACACGCTGACACGCCCCTCTGCTAAAACCCCAATTTTTAGAGAATTAGGGTTTTTGGTGGCCAGCAGCTATGTCGAAGAAACGCTCAAGACTCACAAACCCGGAGCCGTTCTTGCCGTTGGGCTCCGATGCATTCTCCGCCGGCAAGAAGCGCGCCAAGCCGCCGAAGCACCACCAGCTAGAGGAGAAGCTCCTCCCCTCGGCCGTCAGCTCTAAGATTCTCAAGGTAGCCCTCCAACAGCAGAAAGAGATCGATCGTGAAGAGGACAACGACAACAAGGTCGCTGACCAAAACCCTGATAATAATATTGCGTTTCCCCAAATTCACGGCCTCAAAGACGACGGAAACGACGATGACGACGTGGATGATTTTGAAGGCTTTTCCGAGACCCGGAGTCAGTTTGGGCAGCATGATTTCGAGGTTTGACCTTGTTTCCTCCGTTTATATTTCAATTAATATCTTGTATTCCGTTTTTTTTTTTTGTCGGAAATGCTTTTTGTTGGAGTTCTTCTGTCATTTTGGTGCATTTTTGACGGCTCTGTGCATTACTGTATCATTACCGATTTCTATTCCGTCAATGATTTCGTCTTGACTAGAAGTTCGTTACTCTTTGTTTTTGCTGAAGAGGTTCATGAAGCCATCATTTTGTGCTAATTGTACTCATTTGATTTGAAGGATGATATTAATGAGGAAGATGAAAAGTTGTTGGAGGCCTTTCTATCAAAAGAGAATCGCCCTGAACGTACGTTGGCCGACATCATTCTTGAGAGGATCAAGGAAAAAGATGCCCAAGTTTCATCTGGTATTCCTACAAATCCACTTAAAACGCCCTAACAATAATTAATATCCCTTTTCATCCTTGCATTCCAAGCCAGTGGATGTGCTGTTTGAACATTAGTATTGCAGTTGCATTTAAATTTAGGCACCTATCTTTTTTTGTCTCTTGCAATGCGATGAATCAATGTATAACTTCAGATGATGATTAAAATTACTGACGTGGCTACTGGTAAACTTATTGATATGGTGCCTATTTGTGTGTAGAATCACAGCCAATGCCAAAACTGGATAACACCATCATAGAGCTGTACAAGGGGTATTCTTATAGCCTTGTCTGTAATTACCAAGTGTAATGCAATTTCTGTTCATCTTCTAATGGTTTAACTGATGTATTATGCAGGGTTGGTAAAATGCTTAACAAATACACCTCTGGAAAGATACCAAAAGCTTTCAAGCACATACCTTCTCTGCAATTCTGGGAAGAAGTTTTACACTTGACAGAACCTGAGAAATGGTCAGCACATGCAATGTATCAAGCAACAAGAATATTTGCTTCTAATATGGGTGTCAAGAAGGCGGAACGGTTCTATAGGCTTGTCTTGCTGCCACGTGTGAGAGAAGATATTCGGAAGAATAAGAGGCTGCACTTTGCTTTGTACCAGTCCTTGAAAAAGGCTCTCTACAAACCAGCTGCTTTCAATAAGGGAATCGTATTTCCCTTGTGCGAGGTAAGCTTTTGCTAGTATGAGGAGTCTTCTCATATGTATGCTATCCTTGAAAGTATTTCTCAGCATCTACTAGCTAGAGAACCTAGAAGCATTTTTTTTTTTGTGTCATAAAGGATATGTATCTCGTTCTGCATTCCTGGATTTGAATGCATATAATGGTGCCTTGTTTGTTGTTTCCAGTCAAGGACGTGCACTTTGAGGGAGGCTGTCATAATTGGGAGTATCATTGAGAAGGTTTCTATTCCTCCTCTTCACTCTAGGTAATGCTGTATTTTCTGTTTTAATTCTGTTAAAAATGCCTTTTGCAGTATCACTGGCATGTTCTATAAGTTCATGTATACAGTCTCTTTGGAAAAATATTATATTTTGGTCTTCATAAATCATAAGATGCTTTATGATGTAACTGCATGGTTTATTTATAAAAAGAAGTACTTAGCATAAAGAAATAAAAGCTAAATTGAAAGCTGGTGTCATTTGAAAGCTGGATGCATAAAAACATTCTGCTTTACGGAAGAATTTATCTATCCTTATGAACTGATTGCCTTCCTCCGTTTCTCTAATTTGTGGTTTTACTATCTACTGAAGTATTTTGCAGTTCATGTTGTTTATATGTTTATCTCTGTTACTCATGGCAGTGTTGCACTCTTGAAGCTTGCGGAGATGGAATACTGTGGTACAACAAGGTATATTTTATGCAATATTCTTGTGGAATTCCATAAATGTAGAACATAGTTGATATATCTGGAGCTCAATACGCATGCAGTGTCTTTCAATAGCTAAGCATATATTTCTATATGATCCTCTTCTGGAGTAGCTGTTTAATTTACTCTGTCCCTTGGTCTGCTTTTAATAACTTCTGTGGACCTTTTCACATTTTCCTGGAACCCAATATTCTTTTTTTGACCTAATATACAATCTAGAAATAACTGATCATTATTAATTGCTAGCCCAAATAAAAGAGTTTTCATCTTCGTAGATTTATTTTGACTATTTTAAAACCTTTATCTAATAAATATGCACCCTCAAGTAAAATGATCCACTTTAATGATTGCACAAAAAGATATGGTTTTGTGTTGCTGTCATTTTTTGCCTTGCTTCTTTTTTACTAATAGCCTTTTGCCTTCATCCTTATGAAGACAAATTTGACTTGGGTGTTCTGTGCAGTTATTTCATCAAGTTACTAATTGAGAAGAAGTACGCATTGCCATATCGTGTACTTGATGCTTTGGTTGCACATTTTATGAGATTCTATGATGAGTCCAGAATAATGCCTGTGATCTGGCATCAATCACTTCTTGCATTTGCACAAAGGTTAGTTGTTCTTTGCTTTTTACCCTGAAATCATGAACTTAAATATCTTCTGACTGTATAGTGTAAATAAATCTTCCCAGCTGCTTTGATTCTGTTTGATTGGTGCAATTTGTACAGGTATAAAAATGAACTTACAAAGGAGGACAAAGATGATCTCAACATTCTAGTTGAAAGGCAAAGACATAAACTAGTAAGAAATAATCAGCTCATGTTTGCTAGAATGAACTCTTTCTTGTTTCAGATTCATGGAATTTGTAATGTTATCTGCCTGTCATGCAGGTTACACCTGAAGTACTGAGGGAATTAAATAATAGCCGTAACCGTGGGGAGAAAGTTGATGATTCTATGTCAATTTATATCCTTTTCCTTCTGGTCATCCTATGAGTTTTATATTTGTCTGAGACATGCATGCTAACTTCTCGATATTACATACTCTGCCATTACCAATGATATGATGAATATGTGAAATATAGAATAAATTTTTTTTGACTGAGATGTATTTGCATGTGGTGATACACTTCTTATTTGCTTACTAACATATTACTTATTTCTTTTTAAGTATTAGAAAATCATTTTGTCAATTCTTTGTATCATATCTGACTGTATTACGCGTTCCTTAACTCATTAGCACCAACCGCGCTATCCGTAGTTAACAAAACGATTCAAGAAGACAGGTTTGATATTCCAGATGTACCAATGGAGGAGGATTAGATTTGTTGCGGCTATTACTTCTTTGAGTAAAGGTGATCTTCCCTCCAACTCATTCTCACACATCTCATCTTTAGTATGACAACTTTTTTTTTGGGGTATAATTATTTGTGTGTGCAAAGTTTCTCTTTAAAAGATGGCGGTTGTATATCATGGATGATTATTTTAATATTTGAGTTGTTGATGCAGGAGTTGAGAAATTTTGGTAGGGAGTATGAAATACACTTTCTTCATTGTAGGGCTGTGTTTAGATGATGGTGGAAGAAAATAGTGTGTGATTATAGCGGAAGCTCCACCTTATCAAGCCACCAGCTTCAAGAAGATAAGCTACGTGTTCATTGAGTTCTTGCAGTTTTACATTCAATTGAAGATTGTTGTCTGAATGGTGTCTTGAAGTAATGTATGAAACGAAGCAGTAAGATTTGCAAGAGTTTTGCAATGATTGATGTGTTCATTATTTTTATTGCGCTTTTGGTTAGATTGTTTTTGCTTTTTCCTCCTTTATTTTGCAGGGAAAAGTTGTGACATAATTTTTGTTTTGAAATCGGCCTTATTGACAACAATAGGCTACTTATAGAAGCGATGTGCATTTCGATATATATATAAAAAAAATGATTTGTTACTTTTCTATTCGTTAACACCTTTGTCATTTTATCATTTTGATATTTTTTTTCAATTTTTCTATAAAATATAAATATACTAATATGTTTTCGACAAACTGCGCTTTCTTTCCCTTTTTATTTCTATGAGAATTGCTCTTCTTCTTTATTAGAATTTGCATCCATGTTATGCACCATAATCGTTGTCGCTAAACTACTGCTATAATTATTTTATGTACAAATATTATTAGGTTTTTATTGTGTGAACGGTCTTTCAAAATGCAAAATAGAAATTTTGATTGAAGGAATAAATTTAGGTTTGTAATTGCACAATGGTTTTACTTTTTCATCACGTAACGTCTTGCAATTAATTGTAATGATTAAATTATGGCAAAGTAAATTATAAAAAATAATCGGAAAAAAAAAAACCTATTGAGAACCTTGTTTTTTCTGGATGATACGTTTTATTATATTATACTCCACTTCACATATATTAAAAAATAATGTATCAATTAGCGCGGACGGATGAAGTATATCATTGCATCTCTCGAATATATAAATTTCAATTCTTTAATTTATTGGTGAAAATGAAACAAATGAAAGTTCAAATACTAGAGTAGAAAATATAGATCGAATTCATATGATTAAAATTAGAGGATTTAGTGTTGGAATAAAATTGAGGAGGTTCAACAAGAAACACAACGAATAAATGTAATTAATTAGGTAAATAACAGGAGAGCTACTCTTAAACTGCAATATATATATACTTCTAGTTCAGTAGCCCAGTTGTTGATCGGGAAAAGAATATTCATGTACGAAAACGAAATATGTACTTCATTTATAGTCAAATATACTTACTATATAAAAAAAAAAAAAAATCAAAAAATGTGAAAATAATTTCTTTAAAATTATCGAAAGGCAAAAATGATAATCTGTTCCTTGTGGTGGTGGTTTATTTATTTTATATTTTTATTGGGGGGAGGTAAAGAAAGTAATGCGCTGAAAGGAAGCAAGAAAATACAGATGGATCTTCTTTGGTGTTATCGCCATTGTTGCTATTTCTATTGCATCTTTGCATTTGTATCTCCGCCTCCTCCCCTTCCCCTTTCTCTCTCTCTCCTCTCTCCCATTATATAACCACTTTTTTCCGCCACACCTCCCTCCTCTCATCTCTCTCTCTCTCTCTCTCTCTCTCTCTCTTGCGCTCGCACCTACACATTTGTAGAGACAGAGGCTTCTTCAATGGCGGCATCATTCGGTGTTTCATCGGCGGCAGTTCTCTTTGCAGATCACACCGTTAAATCGTCTGCTTTCCCCCTTCATTCTCTTCCAGGTATGTTTCTCCTTTCTCTCTCCACCTCCGCATCTAAGTTTCGCTCCTGCAATGTTCAAAAATTGAACTATAGAATTGATTGAGAACTATAGAATTGTTTATTCATGGAAACTACTTCTGATTACTTTTAAACCATTGAGCTACTATTAACTGCGTTCTGTGATCGTTGCATTCGTTCCGCATTGTATCCTGTTATTAACTTATGTTGGTTTCTCAGTCATCAGATCTGAGGCTAGGCCGATCTCCAGTCAGGCTATTAGATCTCGCAAGGGTGGGAATTTGAGTACCCATGCAGTTGCGGTTAGTATTCTGCTAATATAGTAGGAATTCTTGCCGATTCATTTACTTTGTGATAATTCTCTGATGTCCTATGTTTTGTTTTATCCTTGCTGTATTCAGGCACAGGCTGAAAATCCTGCCTCTGTGGCTTCAAAACCAGGGTAAGATTCTTACTTGTTAACTGAACTGTGCTTTATATATGGATGCTGTTTTATTGCAATATCAGTCCTTTGCTAGTTAATAGTTACACTTGCCATGTTAATTAGTTCATAGGTTTCTAAACGTATGATGTTTTATGAAGTGGCCAAGTTGATCAAGAGCCAGCATGAAACATAGTTACTAGTCGTAGGTTTTTTCAAAATACCAAAAGGATGAGTGCTGATGAATAGTCACCGTGTTTGCGCAGCAGAAAATTTCATTTTTCTTTTGGAAATTTGCAGTGAAGTGTAAGTTATGCCCGATCCGTGTGTTGTTGTGGAATTCTCCTTGGGACTTGCTCTCTCTGAGCTCTTTTCATCCTTTTTATTGCGAGGTTGCCTTAGTTTAAATAATTTTTTTCCAAGTATTAGATAACTTTCTCCTTAGTGTATTTGGAATTCATGTTCTGGTCCAAGATCATGGTTATGCTTTAGACCGTTATAAATAACGACTAGTCTATCACGAGCTTGTTTGTCTTATAATCTTTAAAATATGATGGAAAAGGTTTTAGATTGATTGCCTATGAGGTTGGATGCAGACTTTGTGATGGTTCAGTCTTTAAGGCTACCGTCGTTAATTAGTGTAAAGCACATCAGCAATAACTTGACAAATTGAGTTGAAAAAATACAAGCTTTACAATTAGAATTTCTGCTTAATAATCATCATGCCAGAACTGACTGGAGGGTTCATGGTTGACACTGGGACATGAATGTACAGATATATATTTTCCTGATTGGCATCTTTTAAAACAAATATTGAGAATCATATTTTTGGCTGTCCTTTGATCAACTTTCTGATTTAACTCTTATTTCACACTCCCTTCATCCCATAAAGCTGGAAAATCATGCACTATGCTTTTAGTCCAGCATCTGTTCTTTAAAATATGGGGCAGGAGGTCTTTTCCACCCAAACTTGGGTTATTTTGAACTTTGCAACCTATTGCTTTCTTTCTTTTGGTTGAACTCCGCTTACGTTTTGCAACTTAAACTTCTGTTTCTAGCCAAAATTTGCATTTTTGTTGTTACATGAGTGACGGTACCTGTTTATTCCAATTTACACAAAGTGTGTATGATTGAGCATTTGAATGGTTGATGTAGAAGTAACCATCACATTAGTCTGGCTCAATTGTATGCTTATTTTAGATTATAGGTTCTTAAACATGAAAGCAGCTGCAGGCTCTCTAGATTGTCTGACTAGTTACGGAGTAGTTACTGACGAAGAAATTATACACAGAAGCAAGCAGAGGAACAGGGATAATGGAAATCAGTTGTGTGGATGTGTACTTTTTAATCAGCTCAATCGAGCAGCTCTATGAGTGTGTGGTGTTGTAGTCTGGGTTAGGTCATTCTGGGTGATGATTTTAGGTTGTGTTCTAACAAGTAACAAAATTACCAATATCAGAGTTGAATTCTAGTAACAGGGTTAGATATTATCATTTCATTGGTATTAGAAATTGCTGAATCTGAAAAGTCCAGCTCGTCATCTCTTTGAACCATCAAGAGTGAGGATGGTGGGTGTTGAAGGTGAATTTGGATTTAAAAAGTTTCTACTGAAATGATATGGGCAGTAATTCCGAGTTTTCCTTGTTGAAGAATTCCTACCTTGGAACATCAGATTTTCTAATCTAGTAGCAAGCCCTTCACTTAGACTGACATATTAAAGTCTGATCACATGCCATGCTACGTTCAAGCCATTGCAGTGTTTCAAACTCTATGCATTGTAATGCAATCACTTATTAACTACTCTAAATATGCAATTATGTTTCATATCCAGTTCATTATGTGAGATAACTTTTTATGATTTCTCTAGGCATGAAGTGCTGCTGTTCGAAGCCCTCAGAGAAGGGCTGGAGGAAGAAATGGAGAGAGATCCTCGAGTCTGCATTTTCGGTGAAGATGTCGGCCATTATGGAGGCTCATATAAAGTCAGCAAGGGTCTTGCAGATAAATACGGAGACCTACGTGTACTCGACACACCCATTGCTGAAAATTCCTTCACTGGCATGGCCATCGGAGCTGCCATGACAGGCCTAAGGCCAGTCGTTGAGGGCATGAATATGGGATTCCTCCTCCTTGCCTTCAACCAAATCTCCAACAACTGCGGAATGCTACACTACACCTCAGGCGGCCAATTCACGATACCTACTGTCATCCGTGGGCCCGGAGGCGTTGGGCGCCAGCTAGGCGCTGAGCACTCGCAGAGGCTTGAGTCCTACTTTCAGTCAATCCCCGGTATTCAGATGGTTGCGTGTTCAACTCCTTACAATGCTAAGGGCCTTATGAAAGCCGCCATCCGTAGTGAAAACCCCGTGATTCTCTTCGAGCATGTGCTTCTCTACAATTTGAAGGAAAGAATCCCAGATGAAGAGTACGTAGTGTCACTCGAGGAAGCAGAGATGGTGAGGCCTGGTGAACATGTTACGATTCTGACATACTCAAGGATGAGATACCATGTGATGCAGGCTGCCAAGACTCTCGTGAACAAAGGTTACGATCCTGAGGTGATCGATATTAGGTCTTTGAAGCCGTTCGATCTCCACACAATTGGGAACTCGGTGAAGAAAACACATAAAGTGATCATAGTGGAGGAATGCATGAGAACTGGCGGGATTGGGGCGAGTCTCACGGCTGCGATAAACGAGAATTTCCATGACTACTTGGATGCGCCAATTGTTTGCCTTTCGTCGCAGGATGTGCCCACGCCTTATGCCGGGACGCTTGAGGAGGTGACTGTGGTTCAACCTGCGCAGATTATAGTAGCTGTGGAGAATCTGTGTCGGTAGCTTTATAATGTGTGTTCTTCTTCCTGTCAGAAGCCTCCCTCTCTCTCTCATATGATGTGTATCTTCTCTTTTTTATCAGAATTGTGTTATCCTCTTTTGTGTTGTGGCCAAAGAATTTTGCAAGTTTCGTTGTTAGATCGTAGATCAGTTGATTCGATGACATTTTGCTTATTAATACATGCCATGTTCCAGATTAAAGAAGATTATATGGTATCTGTGGTTTGGAAATTGGAATTAAGTACTTAAATGTAGAATTTTTGGCATTCATCTAATTTATTTATTTGCTAATTGGATCATATCTATTACTATTATAAAAGAGTTAATTCTTACAACTTTTGCTTTGTCTAATATATTCTTATTCTAAATCTATTTTAAGGATAACGAAGTAATTTTGAACATAATTTTATTATTGAATTTAATTCATATAAACTTCTTTTACTTCAACAACAATTTTATTTTTTCGCTCTTATTTATCTTCTTAATTTTTCAAGAATATTATTCATCTCCTCAAGATATTGCTTCCTACGTGCTATATCATAAAACTCACAATAATAAATAGTAATAAGTATGATATAAATAGTGAAATATATATAACAAAAATTATATTATTTTTAATATATTTATGGACAGTCGGACATTTTTTTCAGTAAAAATCAACATATGCTGAAGGAGGGGATTTCGAATATTCTTGGTGTTAGGGCCACTTGATACGGGGAGATAATTAGGATTGCCGTCGTTGGTGGGACGTAATCGAAAAGGCATTTTTCGGTACCTAAAAGACTGATTATGGGAGCGTGTGCAAAGATGGAGAGGGAAGAAATTATCAAACGGAGGCCGAGAGATTCTTATAAAATCTGTGGCGCAGGCTATCCCTATATATTGTATGAATGTGTTTCTCTTGCCAAGCACTTTTGCAGAGGAGTTACAACGTATGATGAATAGTTTCTGGTGGGGTACGAAGGGAAATTGAGGTGGTGGTATATCTTGGATGAGCTGGGAGAAGCTGTGCGTGCGGAAGGAATATGGGGGTTTGGGTTTTCGTAACCTTCATGGATTTAATCTTGCAATGTTGGGAAAGCAAGGCTGGAGATTGCTCTCTAGCTCAGATGCTCTAGCGTCTCGCGTGTTCAAAGCTAAATATTATCCACGAGGGGATTCTTTTGAATGCAAAGCTTGGTAATAATCCGAGCTTCACTTGGAGGAGTATCTGGCAGTCTCAAGATCTTTTACGGCAAGGAAGTCGGTGGAGAGTAAGCGATGGCACCTGTATAAACCTCTGGTCCGAGCCATGGCTCCGAGATGAGAGTAATAGATTTGTGGAGACGATGATTAATGATGCATGGCCGATGCAGTATGTAGTAGAATTGGTAGGGATGGATGGAAGGTGGAATGAGGAGGTGTTGCAAGAATTTTTCACCGACATAAGAAAGGTGAGGCCTCCAGTAGAGGGTAGACGAGATGAGAGAATTTGGAGTCATAGTAAGTGAGGAGATTATACGGTACGTTCGGCCTATCATTTTTTCATGAAAAATATGGGTCAAACATGTCATTTACACGAAGAAGGAGAATGGAAGAAATTATGGGCTCTCAAGCTTCCACCAAAAATAAAGCATTTTGCTTGGAGAGTTGCACGTAGGGTGCTTCCCACCCGAGAGACTCTACGACATCGTCATATCAATGTTCCAGATAATTGTGGAGCTTGTGGGAATGATTCAGAGAGTTTGTGGCATATGTATCTTTTGTGTGACTTGGCGAGGGATAGTTGGGTAGCGGCGGGGGTGGCTGATGTGGTGGGCGAAATAAGGGGACGAGCTGCAAATTTTCATGAGTGGTGGTGGACTCATGGAGAGGTAAATTGTTACAATTATGTGGTGTCTATGGCGCGAACGGAACAATAGAGTGTGGAAGAAGGAGATGCGTAACTCGGAGGAGGTAGTGAGGGTGGGAATAGAGAGTGTAGAGGATTGGAGGAAAGCTAGAGGCATCACATCCATTAATCGAGAAAGGTGCAAACAGCAATGTGAGAGGTGGCACCAGCCATCACCGGGAATTTTGACATGCAATGTTGATGTGGCAACCTTTCCGGAAATTAACGTTTATGGGGTTGGCATGATTCCACGTAATCATAGAGGGGAGATGACTGCATTTAAATATATGCAGGTGGTGGGCATGGTGAATGCAAGAGAAGGTGAGATTAAGCGATGTTAGAAGCTATAAGGTGGGTAATAGATAGAAGGGAGGCGAGAGTTGTGCTAGAGACATATTGTCTCGAAGTTGTTAATAGCGTGTGCAAGGGTGTAGAGGATGTGATAGATATTGGGGAGGTATTGCATCATTGTCGTCGTTTGTTGGCTGATAAACCGGAGTTCACGGTGGTCTTTGTGAAGAGGAGAGGGAATTCGATTGCTCACAATCTGGCGAGACAGTCTCGTTCCTCTGCTTCTCTTGTAATAGGTGAAGTTCCTCTTGACTGGTTTATTGATGTATTGAAAGATTCCTGCGATGAGCATTAATAATATTTGATTTTTTACTGTAAAAAAAAAAATTAATAAAAAAAAAACGTATCTCCGTGCAACACGCGTAATCTCTACTGCTCTAAGAATATAATTTTCAGAGAAGGAGCTCATGCTTTTATTTTAGAAGTTCATGAATGCAGTAACAGGTGTAATAGTATATATTTCCAATGTAAAAGAGAAACTCCAAAGTACAATATGACTAAGGCCTCTTGCCTCCTGAATTAAGGACACAGTTCTTTATCACAGTAATTTCTTATCGTGTTCGATTTAATTACAGATATGTTAAAAATGCACAAATATATTCAGAGTGGACGTTAAAAGAGTAAAGGAGAGATGGGTCAGTTATGGTGAAATGGAAAAAAATCCCCAAAAAGAAAGACAAAATAAAAAAGGTAAACCATCAATCAACACAAATTTCTATACAAAATTAGCAGCCTTATAACTCTTAAGTAGCCACGTAAATCTAAAGATTTAATCAACCTGGAGATAGTTAGGAGCATTCAGTAATCGAGCTCTACTTCTCGTCACGGGAAATCGAGCTCTACTTCTTGTCAACGGACCACCAGAATCCGTACTCTGTTTTAGCACACGAGTTTCTCTTTTCAAACTCGATGCTGCTTCAGCCATGTTAGCATCAAAACTCTTCTGACTCGACGTTTTGCTTTCACGGGTTTCTTGGGCCGGAGTCTTGTATGCATCAGAGGGTGAAACTACTTTTGAAGCAGAAGAATCTTCATTCACAAATTCTTCCCAGTAATAAGGAAACCCAATCAGAAAATCATCACACACCTGCATAGGAAAATATATGAATATGAAAATTAATCATAGTATGGGGGAGAAATGAAATTGCAGAGCTTATATCAAATACCTCCTCCGAGAAACCATTTTCGAGTGTGCGAGCCCTGTTGAGATATCCATGGAGCATAAGAGTTATGCCATCAACTGTCTCAAGAGTAACAGCATCATGTCTCTTCAATATATATGCGGAGGAGAAACATCGTATTCCTTGGTTTCTGCATTATTCAAATCAACAAACCAAAAATTGTGATTCCGTCCATTGTCCAATATCCAGATAATAAAATGAATGTAACAGAGCATTTCAAGACTGAAAAAATCTAAGAGTGGCATCCAAGAAATGCAAGTTCTGAAATATTCTCATATCCCTATCAAATAATGCACCAGATTAGTTATCTGCATATTTGCTATCAGACTACGAGCATTTACTTGATCTACGGTTCTCCCAAAATACATCTCAGACGAAGCACTTCCTACTCAACTTCTCATGAATACCTTCGATGTTGTCCTGAATTTTTTATCGAAATGGCTTCACACCATTACAAAAATTCATAAATAGCCTTTCCTACCGAGAAAACATTAGGCACTCAAAAACTCCATATGAATTGCATTCCACTAATCTTGGATATAAACCTGAATAGAAACACAACCTAGCGTAGATATAAAAAACTTAAATTCATATTTTGATCATTAGCTCCAAACACTTCAGCCAAAATCAACCGTAGACAACAATAGTTTCTCAAAAGTTAAAGAACTAACTCAATGAACATCCACGCATCACAATTCCATAGTCACAGTTAGGCATATCCTGGGAATCTTTCAAAGTCTAGTTCAAACTCTTTATATTTCTGCACACTTTCAAAGTTCAAACTCCTCTATCGTGCAAATTGTACCAAGAATTAGCTAGAAACTGAACCATACTCTTTCAATGTGTAGCCTCCAATGCCTAATTGTTTGCCACCGGAATCCGAATCTGCTTTGTCCAGCCACCAATCGTGCAATAAAATCTGCGAGAAGACCAAGATTGCATGCAATTTAAATCACGGCAAAGACAAAATCAAATGAAGACCCCCTTTGTTTGGTAAACATTTTGATAAGAGCAAATGAAAGAAGTGTATGCAGTAGATGCTTGTCAAGTCGATAAGAGAATATGTCACGAAGAGTAACTATACATCACATCACCCTTGGCTACTATCAATCACAAGAGTAGAAGGCCAAGACGAGGTATCTTACCAACTTTCTTCTAGAAGCTGCTTCCGCGGATTGCAATAGCTTTCCATCCTTATATCTTTTGCTATTGGAGAAGCTGCCTCTGTATGAATAGTAAGAAGGAAAGCTTAAAATTTGAAATGCAATTTTGTAAGAGAAACATAAACAACATTTATCTTCTAAAACTCTAAAGAGCAGTATCAGGGTAGAACAGAAATTCTCAAATATCCTAGAAAATCAAGACCTATATTCAACTTCTTCCATGTCCATATGCAAGAAACTACTATCATACTAGTCATAATGAATCACTGGATGAAAATAACATTAGTAGTTTCGAAGTCATCAGTCCTACATTACAAAAACCGTACGAGAAATCTCTAACTTTCAAAGTTTGAATTAAACCAAAGAGGACATGGAAGCAAAAACTGCAGGCACACAAAATTAAAGCACTATATAGACAGATTGCAAAACCTCTTGGCCAGCCCAGGCCATTTACCACTGCTAAACCCTTCAATACCCATCTCTGCAAACAGGGGCGGAGCCAGAATTCCAACTAGGGGGTGGTCACCAAAGTTTCTGTTTTCGCCTTTTTTGAAGTTTTAGAGCATTGCTTGATTGTCTACCAAAGAAAAAAACTGAATAAACACATACAGCAAAAACATTATAACTAGAAAGGGAGTACAATTAAAACTGAATAAACACATACATCATTGTTTGATTGTTTATGTTCTAATTTTCGCAAGCATCCGTTGAAATCAACCTATATAAAGTGAGTGCAATTTCCTTGAAAATGTTCAGAAGCTAGAAAGGGAAATTAGAACTCTTTGAAATTGAATTAACAGCACCCAACAAAACTTGAAAATGCAATGCAAAGAACATAAACAATCCAACATCAATCACATAAATTCACATCCACACAATCCAAACTCACAAACACAAGTCTTAGCAAGGAGTAGAACTGGAGAAGTGACTTACCAAATCGCCGATAGATGCGGGACCCGGAGAAAAGGCGTCGGCGAGGTGGTGGGCTTTGTAGACCAGACCCGGAGAAGGGGCGGTGTGCATTTAACCCTCCTTGCTCGTTACCGGCGCCTCAGTCGGTGGCTCGGTGCCTCAGTGGCGGTGAAGACTCGGCCGGTGAAGAAGAATGTATGTATAGCGATAGCGAAGATCCGGGAGACGGCGGGTGAAAAAGGGATGCTTAATTTATTTTCAACTTACAAAAATATGAAAATTACGGTTTATATAACAATGACTTTTAATTATACTTAATAATAATTATTATAATTAAATAATTTGGTACGGAAACTAAGTAGAGAGTTATAAAAAATGAAAAAGCATACTCCGTATAGACTATACTATTGTTTTAATAATATATTTCCCAATATACAAATTTGATCTGCTGGGCGACTCAATATGCGCGATTTGTTAGCGACCACAGTTCTCTTTCTTCCAAGTCAGTCATTCTTCATTCTAAATTAATAGATATATTTCTCTCTTCATGTATACGTACACCACTTTCTTAATTTAATTCTTTTATATATATTCTCTCTCTAGCTAGTAGCTCTACTATATTTCTATATATCTATTATCTACTATACACGAATATTAATGGGTATTAATATGTTGTGTTTTTATTTAATTAAGTAATTACTATAATTCAGGGTTTATTATGATTTATAAATTCCCAATGATGATTTATACATTTAAAATTAAATTTTATTAATTCTCAATTGGCATCGAGGCTTAAAAAAATTGATTGAATTTATTTAGTGTTCATAGTAGTTTTTATTATTTTCTTAACTAGAATTTAGTGATCACCAATTAGGTTTCAATAATTCCCAATTAGGGTTTATGATTTTCCCACTAGGGTTTACTAATTCCCAATTAGGATTTATGATTTCCCCATTAGGGTGTACTAATTCCCAATTAGGGTTTATTATTTTTTAACTAGGGTTTAGTAAATATCAATTAGATATTATTTGTTATAAATCAAATTATTTTTTTTTATTATTATATTTGAGTATAGTAATATACTACTCCCTCCGGTTTTTTGAAGTTGCTACATTTATTTTCGGCACAGGAATTAAGGTAGGAGTGTTTAAGATTTTAAGTGGGTTTGGTAATTGTGGAGTGTTTTGAATTAGGATTATAATTAATATTGTTGGGAACCCTTGCAGTATGGTTTTGATGATGTTTTCCGAAACCACACTTAGTTTTATTCTATACTTACTTATGCTGACAAGAGCGACCCGCCCTGTTTGCACAGGTCGTCTCCCTAAGTTCTTTTACAGGTTGAACCTTTGTAAAGAATAGATCGTGTTTGACGATCTGATCTATAACCTTTAACATGTCCTTATTATTCCTAGTCAACCTGCAGTAGAAGTTCAGTTGTCCTGCTCTGAAGAGTTCAAGATCGCTGGAGTTCTACAAATCGAAGGTCAAGCAGATTCGCCTTCACGAGTCTGGACGACCTGTCCTCTGGTAGTGAGAGACCAAGCCCTCGCCAGAATGGAAAAATATAAGCAGCAAGTGAGAGAGGCTTACAACAAGCGAGTTCAAATTCGCAAATTTATCTAAGGGGACTTGGTGTTGAAGAGAGCGGATGCTCTCAAACCTACTGGAAAGTTGGATGCTAACTGGGAGGGCCCTTATGTGGTCAAAGCAGTCCAAGGCGGAGGAGCATATGAGCTCATAGGTGCGGAAGGAAGGCCACTACCTAGGCCATGGAATATTTCTAACTTGAAGAAATATTATGCCTAAAAAGAAGTCGGGAGATTTCCTCTTTTCAAATGAAAAGTTTATCGCTGGAAGTGTTTTGATTATGTAACGGGAAGTAGCCCGAAATTATGTTTTAATGAAAAAATAGTATTTCTATCTTTGTAAGATATTGTGGTTTGATTAAAGTGAAATTATAATTCATCGAGTCTTATAAATTTACTTGAATGGAGTGTAGGGGTATACCCCGTATACTCTCGAGAGTATAGAAATACCCATTTTGTAGGAACAAAAAATACAAAAGTAGCGCGCATAAGCACGAAATGAGAAAATAGTGCGCAGAGGCACGGAATGCAAAAATAGTGTACAAAAGCACGAAATGCCAATGTTGTGCGCAGAAGTACGAAATGCAGAAGTAGAGCGCAGAAGCGCGAAATGCAAAAATAGTGCGCAGAAGCACAATATGCAAAAGTAGTGCGCAAAAGCACGAAATGAAAAAATAGTGCGCAGAAGCACAAAATGCAAGTGCTGTGCGCAGAAGCACGAAATGCAGAAGTAGTGCGCAGAAGCACGAAATGCAAAAATAGTGCGCAGAAGCGCAAAATGCAGAAGTAGTGTGTAGAAATATGAAATGCATAAAGTCGTGCGCAGAAGCACATAAGATAAAAGCTGTACGCAGAAGTACATAAAATAAACCATGTGCGCAGAAGCACATGAAGTAAAAATCACGTGCAAAAGAATGCCCAAAGTTGCATGTAAAAACATGTATGGTAAAATCACTTAGCAAAGAGACACCAGAAGCATGTCATACAACATGGGAAAGTGAATAGGTTACCTAGTAACTATTCATTCAGGAATCTAAAAAGGAAGGACCTCATAAAAGTCCTACCTTTACAAAGTAATGCAACATTGTATCGGGGAGCCGACCCCCACACCAGGCCCAAAAGCAAATCACAAATATTCATCGGGAGCCGATCCCCACATCCCGGCCGAAGTATGAAATTGTTCAAAGGGAGCCGATTCCCTTACATATCCCAAACTTCCCAACAACTTGTAAAAAGTTTAATTCATGGTGCCGACCCCCATACGGCAAATATTGAAACTTTTTCATGAGGCTTCTTCATCAGAAGAAGAAGCCCCATCATTACCTTGCTCATGATCTTGAGCCCCGTCATCCCCATCATCATCCTCTTCCTCCTTGATAGCGTCCTCCTTACTATTGATGGCCCCCTGCTTGGCTCCCCCTGTGGATGTCCCCGCAGCTAAAGCAGGCTGTTGCTGAGATATTTGTGCCTATGAGCATAAAGCAGAAAGAAACCCGACATTAAACACATTACCTCATTATAGAGGGGCATACAAAATGAAGTGATAAAAGCATACTCACTTCAAGAAGGAGACGTAAAGTCTCCACCCTTATGGCCCGGTTATCACCGAGTACGGGATAAATAGTGGGAGTCCAAGGGAACTTCACCGTCTGCCTAGGCACGGGACCCGTAAAGACCTCAGCGTCCTTGGATAACACCCCCATATACCAAGGGGTGCGGGGATCACCATGCACTTCGAGAGTGGGGGCTTTCGTCCTTATCTTTCGGCAGATATCTTCCACTTTCACCGCTGCAAAGCGTTCTGGCTCCTTGAGCTACTTGTAAGTCTCCCTGGCTGCTGCTGAAACCCAAAAAGATAAGGGTTCGAGCATCCTAGGTAGAAACTGGGGAGAGTACATAAAGGCGTCGGGGAGTTCGTTGATAATGATGTCCAGAAATGCTTGACCGGGATGACTGTGTAAAGCAGCCATGCGGCAAGCGTGGACCCCTTTTATATGCATCTCTTGGGAGGCATAGAGCCTCCCTATTTCCTCCCCGTGGGCCAAGCCTGCTCTCTCCCCAGCGGCGTAAGCCTTGCTCTCAGCACGAGTGAGGTCCTCCTTATACTTAAGCATCATATCAGCGTTTTCTTTGAGGAAATTGCTGCTTCTGCTGAGTAAGTGCATTAACCTCCTCTTGGAGGTCTTCCGCTCTCTTCTTAAGGGAAGAGGCCTCCACGTTGAAGGATTGATTCTGCTCTTGTAGCTGGAGCTTGAGGGCTTCTGCTTCTGCACGGCTGGATTGCGCAAGCTCTCCTTGAAGGGCCAGGTTTTGCTCTTGAAGTGTCAGCACCTTGGCCTCTAGCTTGGCTATCTCCTCGTGGCAAGGGCTCAAACTAAGGCTCTTAAGGCCTTGAGCTTTGCGAAATACCATGCTCTAGAAAGAATAATCAAAAATTAACACTTGACGAGTGTAACTTCCTTGAATGAAAAGGAATTGAGATAAGAGAAGTCTTGTTTAAAGAATACCTTGGCCTCAAGGTATTCGATCTGCTCTTCAAGTTCGTCTGCAGAAAGAAGGCAAGCAGCGTACCAGTCCTCAGAGTGAGGTGCCAAATCCGTCAGCATGCGGCAAGCATTGCCGTCTATTTCCACAACACT
This sequence comes from Mentha longifolia, assembly GCA_001642375.2. Lineage (NCBI taxonomy): Eukaryota > Viridiplantae > Streptophyta > Magnoliopsida > Lamiales > Lamiaceae > Mentha > Mentha longifolia. Next base: position 21,696,467 of record CM038115.1, read on the forward strand.
GGGGTGTTCTGGCTTGGCATAAGGAGCCTTAATGTTAAGGCTTGTCAACACATCTCGGAGATCTTGCTCCAAAAAGTCAGCGCCAAAGGGGTGAACACCCTTCGGCTTGGAGGTGGAAGCGGAAGTGTGATGGCCAGCAACATCGACCCCCTCGACAGGAGTCTATTGATCTTCTAGGTTATCCACTTCAATAACCTCCTTCTCTTGAAGGATGGAAGAAGCACGAGCAGAAGCGCGTGCAGAAACACGCCTTGAAGAGGAATAGGGGGCGGAGGAAGCCCTGCCTCTCTTGGGAGGAGGCGGTGTCATCTGGGAGGAGACTCTCTTGAAAGCACATCGAGAGCCTTGAGAACGGACGGGGGAACGAACCTCAGTCTCCATATCTAGCGGCCATTAAAAAATAAAACCCCAAACAATGTTACAATAGTAACAAAATGAAAGTAGTCAAGTTCCCCTACTTAAAAGGCATAATAATAAAAAATAATTGCTTATGCTTATGCATATGCTTATGACCAACCTGCAGCAGCAGGAGTCCCCAAGTTAGGAGACGCTCCTGGTGTTGCAGCAGAACATGGAGTCTGGGTCAACTGGTCGTCAGCGTGCGGAAAGGATGCCAGTTGGGCCAAGGTCTGAGAGTTGACCTGAGCGTTGGATGCTTCTGCACCTTCTGGTATAGGGTGCGAAGCATAAGCACTCGAAGGGGCATGAACAGAAGCTCCTTGAACATTTTCCTCATCAACAAAAGTATGGGGGAGTGCCCCCTCTACTTCTGCTATCAATCTCTCTCTCTCCGCCTTATCGGAGGGGGATTCATCACCATCACATGTTAAGTATGCTTTTGCATACTTCTGCGCTGAAGCAGCAAAGTTCTCCATGAAATCCATCCTTGCGTGTAGAGCAAGGAAAATGATTAAAATCGACCCCTTCATCAAAAGATGAAAGAGGGGGGCGTGAAAACGAAAATCTTTACCCAAGTCATCAACCCATTTCATATACGAGAGGCCAAAATATGCCAAGGCACTCTCAGAAGTGGTAAATGGAACAACCATCTTATGCTCCTTACTAAGAAGAAGTATAATGTTGTCCAACTTCCTACTAAGGGTGTCAGGAAGAGTTTCTGGGCTAACTTGGAACTTATGCTTTTTAGGGTTCTCGATGAAAGGACTCATGTGGGCAACCCATCTCCCCCCAGGCGGAGCGGTAACTACAAGACAATCCTTTGGCCAATCTCTATCGGAAATAGTAATGTTCCCATATATTTCGTGGTGAGAAGTGGGGGTAAAATTAAGAACCCACCCCTTGTATTGAACTCTGTTCAGTATGAAAAAGAGTTCGGCTGTGTTGTCCATGCCGAAGCATCAACAAATCATGTGAAAGAAAAGGGTCTTTCGAATAGCAGAAGGGCTCAACTGATTGAGGGGAATCTCATAGTGATGGGATAACTCCACTAAGAAAGGAAGGAGAGGAAAAAGAAGGCCAGCCAGGATCTGGCCTCTCCAGAAAACAGCAGAAGGCAGGCTAATGTCTAAAAGTTTTTCCCCAGCCTTTGGGGATCTAAGAACATACCCTCCTAAGTTTCCTATTATCTTTTTTAAATCCGTCATCTTCCCAGAAGTAATGAAAGATGCCGGATACTCTGCGAAGAGTGGTGGTGCCATTACTGTTGGAACTGCTGCTTGAAAGCATTCCTTTTTCCCACAGGATCTTCGAATTGGATGTGATAATTTAAATGCAACTAAATCACATAATCAAGTTTAGAATGTTATACCTTTGATCTGTGCCGACGGAGTAATCTACAGGTCTAGATTACTGAGGTGTGATCCCTTTCCTCGAAGTTCTTCGACTGTGTGGGCGTCTAGGAACTTTGGAACCAGGAACTCTCCCTCTGATGATAGGCGCCGATCTCAACCCTCAAAACTTAGGTTTTGAGAATCTCCTCCTCCTTATTTATAAGGAGAAGTGCCGCCCCTATTCCTTGTCCACTAAGTCACGGGCTTTAATTAATTAAAGCCCGGTTTAGTTAATAATTACTGGAACAAATTCTAATTAAATATAATTAGAATTAATCCTAATTATTATAAGGAAAATAATATATAATTATTATATTAATTATCTAATTCCTTAATTAAGAATAAATCTTAATTAATTAGATATTAATTTATTCCATAATTATATAATTAACCAGAGTACAATTATTGAGATCAGATGGACACTAAAAGAGGAAACTGGCGTCCCCTACACTACAGTAGGCGCCACATTAATGGGCTCAAGCCCATAATGCCTCTTTTTAGTCCAAAACTGATATCCCTCAATAATACCTTGAATTCCTTTCCTGAATAGCTCTTGGGCCACCCTAGGGATCTATGTACCAGACAGAGTTTAACCTTACCTAATGAAATAACCATGATCAACCCAGAACATTAATTTCATTAGAGCTGTGATGCATTCCACTAAAGAATCACAACTGAATCACCGCTCTGTCCCAATTTGTAGATTGGGGCTGATACTTTATTTAGAGCTATCCCCGTGTTTAATGACTCCGATATCCATTAATTAATTAGAGCTCCTCTGACTGCTCATAATTAATTAACATCTTATTCTCCTCAAGTAGTACCCGTTCACCCCTTATTATTATACCTGAACTTAATCAGCATGCATGACTTGGTATAATAAACCTTGTGAACTCCCTGAGGGGATATCTCTCAACCTAATACGGACACGGTGTCTCGATATAACTAATTAGACATACTATGTGCCCTCATGTTACCCAAGATGCAAGTCATCAGGGATGCTGCGATAGACCCTTAGCTATACAAGTCAAAGTAACAGTGAACAACACATATATCTCTAATAGCATATCGAGATTAAGATCATATCTCTAAATCCCGAGATCTCTAGTTCTTCACCTATTGCTAGGGTCAGTATCAGAAGAACCTTATCTCACTCGATCCTGTCAATACGTTCCACCGTACCAACATAACTAGCGACTGAGACCCGCCACTACCGTTATGTTGCAGTCTAAACTGATAGTTTTCCCAAGCTATCTCGACTGTGACACTGTTTATATCTCATAATTATTGTCGAACGCTGCGAGATCTCCCTGACACCCGAGCCGTCCACGTGTTCTAAAACATGAGATATAGGGCTTATTCTTATTAATATATTTATTCAGATAGGTGATTGTTACCAGTGGAATACATGTCATATATACTAAAACACGTTTTTGCTTTAGCTATATACAACAACTCCAACAATTACTACCGCTAAAAGTATAAAAATACAAGTATAATATATATGCTTTGTATACAGACAAGAAGAAAAACCCTTGAAGGGTGTGGGAGAAATACCTACACAAGAAGAACTTGATGAGAAAAAAATAAAGGTTGATGTAGGAGAAGATGAAAATCTTCGTCGCCAAAGAGCAAGTAAGAGGAAAAGTTCCCCAACTTTTTCTAAAAGAGTAGTACTGGAGGAGAGACAGGCAGAGGAAATATTTATATTTCCTTAAATAAACCGCTCCTATTGAAAGATGTGGGATGCGTGACACGTGTCCCACTTACCTTGATCGCACGGTCAGGGTGAAGAGGCGCTTTAACTGCCGCCTTATTCTTTCTCGGTCCTTGCAACCGTCCTATTAGCTACAGGGGAAAAAGGCTGCACACTTTTAAAAACCCCATGGAGAGAGAAAAAAGACAACTGTTCAAATTTTTTAGATAGAGACGTGTTTTAAACTGCAAATCTTTTGCGTGAAGTTATAAGCAAAAAACTGCTCTTGTTTATGACTATTACGAGATAATAAATGATACTCCTTTTCTGAAACAAGAAAAGAATACCATTCTTGCTCCTGCTTCAACAACAGAAGCAAAAACTTGTATTTTCTCTCTGAATTCATGATTCAGAAAATGAAAATATATATAAAAAAAAAGAAGAAATGGGGGTACAATAAGTGTGCTACACACTATTAATCCCTTAGATTGGTAAGCATTATGCCTCACAACATAATCAGGGTAAGCAGAACAACTACCTTCTCATCATTGGGAAGTTGTTCTTCGACAAAAAAAAAAAAAAAAAAAAACGAAGAGAATAATGACATTATTCTCTCAAAACTGCAAAGATTCCCCTTCCTTGTGAAAAATTGTGAGTGTCTTTCTTAAGAAAACTTTGATTAAGGAAGCCAGAATCTCATAGGAAATAGTTCTTATCATTTTAGAAAAATGAATATTCTTTGCCCATAATCGGGGGAAGCCTTTGTGAAGTAGTCTTTATAAAAGATACTCAAAAGGACAAGAATAAGTGCTTACTTTTTAAGTACAGGATCTGGTTTTGCTGATGGCGAAAGGAATCAACCCTGTGTAAATCTCACTGAAAATGCGAAAAATAGAAAAAACGAAGAAGATGGAGTATTTAAAGTAAAAGTTAGTACGCCCTTTGGACGGCTTAGATTATGGGATCAATCCCAGATCTTACGGCGTAAAATTAGAGACTCTTCATATCCGCCCGCCAATCAGCGCTGAGCTGACGTCATTCAGCCACCTCGCTGCTAAGGTGATATGGACGAAATTTCAATACTTCACTTCTCCCCTTTATCTCAAAAACAATAATAAATATTTTTGAGACTAAGGGGGGGAGTAGCTGTTAGGGAAAATATTAATATTACCCTATAGCATTATATATAAATTATTTAATGCCTGTATAGCATGGATTAAATAATTTATGCCTTCACCATTTATTGCCACGCGTCGTGGATGATCACTATTTACCATCTCTTCTCTCCTTGGCCCGAAGTAGGAGCAGAAGTAGAAGCAAAAGCCAATCCTTAGGCTATAAAATGATTAACATCACACCTGAATCATGACTCTTATCAAGAGCATGTATAAAAGGCATCGCTTATGCTAAATATGCAAGAGTGCTGCTCTATTTCTGGGCAAGAAAACAGAAGCTCAGAATATTCTCTAACTAACTTTTGGACCACTCTACGTGGCCTGTTCTCTGTAGGGGAAGGATCACATTTTCCCTATACTGTTTCGACGGGCACTCGATATGCTGTCCCTGGATAAAAGACTAAATTATCCTTCATCCTCACGAGGAAACCCGGTATTACCCTCATTCTCTTTCGGTCTATAAATAGAGATGCTAACTTCATTCGTAAGGTATGTGATTCTTAAGAACTATCTATCTCTTTTATCACACTAAGCTCTGCAAGTTTCTCTGAGGAATTGCAAGCTCACACACTCACCTATATTACACTTGTAGAGGTTCTCTTCTCCAAGGAAACCTCAAATCTATTATACGCCGAGTCTGACTTGAGCGCCGGAGTCCCTTCCCAAGGGATCCTCCTCCCTGGGTCTTTTTTGCAGAGATTTGGAGCTCAAATTCAACGGAGAGAAGTCCTTTCTTCTCGGTTGGAAAGCAGAGACTGAAGCTGAAGGTTTGAAGGTGTTATCACCTCACCTGCATAATATCCTTTATATATGTGTTTAATTGTGGATCTTAAACCTGGATCCAACAGAGAGAATACATTTTAACTTTACTTTCTCCGCGATTGGAGCATCTGCCATGAGAAAAGATAGTGAAATGATTACTTATGAGATCCTTTAACTATACAAAAGTAATTATTCTCATATATTCACAGACATGATATGTTCATGAGACTACAAAATCCACAAGGGATCCGGTTGGGGTGTTGAGTTTCCTCAACCCTTACTAGGGCAAGCCATCTCATATATCCATGATGTGACATATTCGTGAGTTGATTCACTACTTGTAAGTGGAATGGCTTATAGTTAATCACGAACAAAAGAATTGAAAGACTTAGCGTCTATCTTACGAGATCTTCTACAGATGGACAAGTTGGAGAAGATTAAGGGAGCTAGCTATTGCTTAATGAAGACAACAGATTTTACACGGGGTTGAGCTCCAATTCTCGCAATCAAGTGTATATCACCCGACTTGATGGAGGTAAGTGTAGATAGCCACTTACAGAAGATAGCAAAAACACATGCTAATGGTGTACAAGCGAAAACACTCACTTGTAGGCGGCAAGTGTAAACTACAATCTAGGACTTATCCTAGCGCCCACTTGCAAGCTCTAGACCTAGAATGAAGATCGATTCCCCCTTAATCAAATATCCCACAATCTCCTGCCAGGATATTGAGAGAAAAACTTTCTTCATTGAGGACTTACCTTAGCTTTCAACCCTATTCCACCTTTTCTTCTCCCGGGTCTAATAAACCTAATTCCATGCATAATTGTGTAAACCTTGCATGAGCAAGAGGTTTAGTGAGAATATCAGCTCTTTGATCATCAGTAGGTATTTTCAGTACCTTGATGTCTTTCTTTTTTACATGATCCCTTATAAAGTGATGTCGGATTTCGACATGCTTGCATCTTGAATGGAGAATGGGATTTTCAATAATGGCAATTGTGCTTGTGTTGTCACAATAGATAGGAATTTCCGAGGCTTCAATCTTGTAATCTCAAAATTGATATTTTAGCCATAGAATCTGTGAACAACAACTATCAGCTGCCATGTATTCCGCTTCAGTTGTAGAGGTTGCAACACTTGTTTGCTTCTTGGAGAACCAAGAAATAAACTTGTTGCCCATGAATTGACAAGTCCCTGTAGTGGACTTTCTATCTACTCTGCAACCACCAAAGTCTGCATCTGAATAGCCACTGAGTGTGAGATCATCATCGGCTGGATACCAGAGACCTAAGTTGATGGTCCCTTTGAGGTATCGTAAGATATGCTTTGTCGCTTCTAGGTGGCTCTACTTTGGATTACTTTGGAAGCGAGCACAGACTCCTATATCAAAAGTGATATCTGGACGATATTCTGTTGCATTAACTGGTTTCCCATCTATGTCTGGATCAATCTTCCAATTTGTATTCATCGGAATCTTCCAAGAAAATAAGACATCTTTCCCATCATCGACATCTTATATTGTCACTTCATGAGATCTGCAAATCTTTCACCAAGCGTGGCGTTGGGAGATCCAAAAATGATATCATCTATGTAGATCTGAACCCATAACATGTCTTCACCTTCATTGATGGTGAAGAGAGTTTGATCTACTCTTCCCTTTTTGAATCCGCTGTTGATGAGGAATTATGAGAATGTATCATACCAAGCACGATGTGCTTGTTTAAGACCGTAGACGGTTTTATTTAAGCGATACACTATATCTCCTTTCACAAATCCTGGGGGTTGCTCAACATACACTTCCTTCTTCAACCATTCATTGAGGAAGGCGCTCTTCACATCCATTTGATAGACAGTGAACTTTTTGGATACGGCATAAGCGAGAAACATGCGTATCGCTTCAAGGCGAGCGATTGGAGTGAATGTCTCTTCATAGTCTATTCCCTCCGCTTGACAATAGCCTTTTGCTACTAAGCGAGCTTTGTTGCGAACTACATTATGGTTTTCATCAGTCTTGTTTTTGAAAACCCATTTGGTACCAATCACTTCTTGATGGGTTGGATGATCCACTATGTACCAAACGTTATTTCTCTCGAATTCATTGAGCTCTTCTTGCATTACTTTTATCCAGTTTGAATCCTCCATCGCTTCTTCTACCGTGGTTGGTTCGATGTTTGATAGGAAGCAACTGAACAAACAACTTTCTCCGTGGTGTAGCGTAAGAGAAGTTTTGGACTTCTCTTACAATTTTTATGAAAACGGTAAGTTTTAAAGGACAGGCGTTTCGCTTTTGAAATAGTGAGAACCTTTCAAAAGCGAATCACTTTCAGAGAAAATGCTTGCGGAATTTGGTGAGTGATTATACTCGCTTGTAGAAAATCTTGCTTTCATAAAGATATTGCGTTAGTTGCTTTAAGTGAGTGTGTGCCTTATGCAATAATGAAAGCTTATGAATATAAAGAACAGAAACCAATAAGTGAGTAAAGCGGTAAGGACACAAGATTTATAGTGGTTCGGAGGTCACACTCCTACATCCACTTGTTGCCTTCACTCAACAACTCGAACTTCCTTCACTCGGAAAATCGAACAACCAAACACAAACACGAACAAATGTCACAGTCTTATCCTTCCTAGTGAAGCGCTTCAAGTTCGACTTGAACTTGAAAACCTAGAGATTCCAAGTGGGTTCTCTAGAAACCTAACAACAAACTCCTATACTAGACCTTCCACTTGTGTATGCAAACACAAGCTTCACAATCAACAAACAAAACACAAACTTACAACATAAAAGAACTTTTACAATGAAGATCACGTAAAAGGTATAAGGATTCTCCTCCTAGAAAATCTAGGGATGAAGATATATAGGGTTTGCGGACTTAGAAACTTCGAGCAAGTTTCTAAGGACTCAACTAAACTCTAAGGCTTAAGAACTTTAAAGAATGTTTGAAAGAAAGCTTTGAAGTTCTTACTTTAATCTTGTGCGCGAGAGAGTAGTTTCGTCTATCTTCATGTTGAGTCAGCATCCCTATTTATAGTGAGAGAGCATCCACTATCCGTTAGAGAGATATAGGGTGCGTATACTCCACTTCCCTTTGGTTAAACGGCCATGTAGCTTTTTGCAGGTGAACAGTGTTTTTTGGCTTGCCTTCTTCCCAGATGAGGAAAACCTTGGTTTTTGCAGATTTTTGTCTTGGATTGTAGCATAGACAATAGCTGTGCACTGTTCCGGCAATTTCTGTTGACTTATAGCAATCTTCCACGCGTCCTCTGACTTCCTGCGCCGCATTTAAGAATTGTGTCGTAGCTGTTGAATTTCAAATTTGAAACTCATAAGCTTTGAACACTTTGCCACTTTTTATCGTGCTTCCTCACGAGTGCTTCATTAGTTGAAGAGTTCTGTAGGACTTTCACTTTTGTTGATGTCACTTTCTCGGAGATTTGATCTGCACTTGTGGTTTTACTTCAAGTTGCTTTTGTTGTTGTCGCTTTCCACTTTGAACAGTGGTTACTTTGAGACTTTTCGCTTTTAGCAAACTTGAGAGAATTCGCTTTTGCTTCCAATTTGCTTGACTTGAAAAGAAAAAGAATGCTTGGGTTTGCACTACGCTTACACTTATAATTTTGTAGCTCCTTAACATGTGAGCAATTCTAAGTGTGTATGGCAATATTTGACTTCATCAAAGATAATAAGAGAAATATAAAATAATTAGGGACGTACGAGAGATGGTTTTGGAATCCAATCAAAACAAGTATAGATCTTAATAGAACCATAGAATTCGCTTCCCCCTTCATACAAATATCTCAACAATTTATATATATTATTAATTATTTGATTTGTCTTGATTTGTGTGTGCACGACTGTGGGGCCGCTGAAGTAATTGAATCTTTTCAAATTTCCAGATTAATTCAAAATTCAAATTAAATTCATTATTATTTATTACTCCAAATAAATAAAGTGAAAATTATTAGATTTGGAAAATCAACCACCAAACTTCATCAAATCCCGCCTACGCCGTCTTCTAGCAATTCATCTATTAATATTCTTCATCCTAAATTCAATTCATCAGAAGATTAACCCTAAACTCATATGAAAGTTATGTTTATCAATGTTTTGCTGTTGATTATCCAATGAATTATCTTTCAATTTAATGCTAAATAGTTTACAATTTAGAAAATCTAATATAAATAATAGAATTGTTAAAACGTATCCCCGCACCCGTGTCCTAATTTTGGATCCTTTTTGGCCGAGTCCAAGGATCATAAATTTGAAAAATTTAAGTGTCGGACACATATCCCCGCACCCGAGTCTGAGTAACATAGCCTTTCTGTATTAAGAGGTTGAGAGACTCCAAGACAATAAGAGAGATTATCTCTTACTCCCTCTGTCCTCAATTTACTTACCATATTGACTTTTTAGATGATTTTGGAGCTTCGTGATGATGGATTTTAAATTGAATTTTTGGAGATTAATTTTTTTTACACGATACTACAACACTCTTAATACCTTGTAAAAGAAACTAAACTCCAAAAATTCAATTTTAAATCCATCATCACAAAGCTTTAAAATTATCTAAAATGTCAACAGGGTCAGTAAATCGAGGACGGAGGGAGTACATCTTTGCTAACATTTTAACTAGAAAAGATTCCTGGTTTCTAATAGTTTATGGCTTATCCAGAAGCATGCTCATAAATGTTAAGAATATCTTTCAACTTCGTGCACTCCTCAATTGAAGCCCTAAAAAAGAATAAGCAATCATTGGCAAACATTAAATGCTAGATAGAAGGACCACTTCTTCCTATACGAATACCATGAATACATACCCTTGAACTTTCAAAATTTAAAAGAGCCCACAATCCTTCAGCACATAAAATGAAAAGATAAGAGAGATAGGTTTACCTTGTCGTAAACCACACTTTGGTAAGATAGGACCATTGAGCTTCTGATTCACCAAATGTTATAATCAACTGTAGTAACACACATCATGATCCATCGTATCCATTGATTATAAAAGTCTAAACTGAGTTAGCATAGCTTCAAGACAAATCCAACTCGCACGATAATAGGCTTTGCAAATGTCAATTTTCAAAGCCAACTTACCCATGATTAGCTTTAGATTTTCAAAGCGAATTTAAGTATCAGACTAAATTTATAAGACACTATGATTTAGTAAGAAAGATGAAATTTGTGGGACATATGGATTACTAAGTACCACGAAATCTTTTCATCTACAATTACATAAGAATAAAAAAAATAATTAACCTTTTAAATTATTTGAACGCCACCATGGCGCCCCCGCCATGCTACAATTGCCCTGTCGCCATCACCTTCTTTGTTTGATCAACATCATAGTAGGAGGTTCCCCAACAAAAGCTGTTGGGAACCCTTTGCAGTTTAATTTTGACAATGTTCTTCGAAACCACACTTAGACTTAATTTTTGCACTCTTAGAGTTTAAGTTGGTTGGAACAAACCTGCCTTGTCTTTTACAGGTCAGGATACCTCATTAGTTTTTAACAGGTTGATCACACTTGTAAAGGTAAGATCGTGTTTAACGATCTGAACTATAGAGATTGACCTGACCTGTTATTTCTTAGTCAACCTGTTCTTAGAAGTCCAGCTACCCTGCCTTGAAGATTTCAAGTTCACTGGAGTTCTACAGTTCAAAGGTCAAGCAGATTCACCTACATAGATCCGGACGACCTGTCCTCTGGTACCTGTTGTCAGCTGGGACGAAACCTCCCAACGGCTAGAAATGAGTCAGCTATACGGCCTCCCTACCACCAATGACAAATGCAATGGTTAGAATTCAAATTCGGGCCTATAAATACTTCCAGCCATGGGAAATTCAATATCTATGCAAAAATTCTACAGAAATCTCTATTGCTCAAATCCTAACTTAACACTTGAAACAAGACGATTTCCCAAGTGTTAAGCTTTACAGATTTTTGATTCTGGAATCCAACTTCTTAAGCATTCACTGCTGCTTAAGAACACCATAGATTTCTTCTTACTAAAGTCTGTAAAAAGTCTATGGTGTAGAAGAAGTCTGAACAGTTTTTTCTCCATTGTTAAGTTTAGCTTAGCTTAGCAAGTTGCAGAAAATCTAGTCTGTAACAAGGTTGTATCTCTAAGTTTAGAGAAGTTTGTAAGGGTCACGACCCAAAACTCGTGTTTAGTTTTTCGTCAAGATTAGATGGAGACTGAAACTGATTCTCAGTCAGTATAAAGAACAAGAGGAAGTAAGGAATTTTAACTACGACGGTAGTTGACGTGGACGTAGGGGAAGTTACCCAAACCACGCTAAAATCTATTGTCTCGATCTTTCTCTCTATTTTACCTTCAATCGATTTTACTCATATTTACTAACCTGTTTCTCACAGCATATATACTCATTTTTCAATCTGAGAAACCCCTTGTTAAAGAAAAAAATTCTAAGAGTAGTGATCTGCCCTACTTTTGAGGGTAGGGAGAATGCAATGATAACCGATGTATTACAATCGGGTCGAATCCACAGGGAATGCAAGGGCGTAAGAGATTCAACTAGTAACCTAGCTATCAATATCACTATCCAAGCTACAATATATCATGTTTTTGTGTTTTCCAAAGATTAATGACAAATTCAAATAATAAAATCAACTAGCAAACAAGTATGAAATGGTAACTATCAATAGAAGAAATTATGGTTCCAAATATAATCCAACATTTACTAGAAACATAGGTTTTGGAATTTGCAAGGATAAACCGATTTAATCCAATTCATAAGGAAGTTCTTTATAGGTTATACATCAACTCTTTTCTCAAAGCAATCAATGTAAGTGTGTTAACCTATGACATCTATCTCCGCTAGGTCTCAAGATGCATAAATCAACTCCAAAAAGCTCAATTAATTATCTAGAATCTCCTATTAGCAAGAATTACTAATATGTTGTGGTTTGATGCCAAGTGTTATGAACTAAAGCCTACTAAGCATTTAACCAAACACCTTGTATGCACTATAAGATGGCCAATCACTCATGCAATAAAATCAAGTCCCAAACCACAAGACATATGAATTAGAAGGCAAATCCAACTACAATATCCAAAAACCTATTAATCTAGATCATGTCTTCATATATTTGAAACCAAAAGGAAATTAGCTAGACATAATTAAAGGAAATAAACCATAGAAAGTAAATAAAATCATGCTTAAAAGAAAGAGAATTTAATAAGGAAGAAGAAGATGGTCTTCAATTGCAATTCCACAAAGTATAGCTTCAACAATCTTCAACGAGCGCTTTGTTTAACATTGTTAGCTCAACATAGCCTCCAAATCAAGCATCATTAAGACGAATGGTCGACTCCTCCTTAAACTTCTTCGAATTGAAATAGAGCTTGAGTCGATGTCCATTAACAACGAAGGTAGAACCATCATTCTTGAGAAGTTCGAAGGTGCCATTCTTGAAACTCTTACTCACAATGTAAGGACCGGTCCACCTTGATTTGAGTTTTCCGGGGAAAAAATGAAGACGAGAGTTAAAAAGAAGAACCTCGTCTCCCAGAATGATCACCTTGCTTCGAATCTCTAAATCATGAAACTTCTTAGCTCTTTCCTTGTACATCCGAGAATTTTTATAAGCCTCGTTTATCCATTCCTCCAATTCCACAAGATGATTCTTCCTATTCACTCCGGCCTCCTTAAACTCAAGATTAATCCTCTTTATAGCCCAAAATGCCTTATGCTCAATCTCCAAAGGTATGTGACAAGACTTTCCAAAGATAAGTTGGTAAGGGAACATACCAATTGGGGTTTTGTAAGCGGTTCGATAAGCCCACAAAGCATCATCGAGTTTCTTTGCCCAATCCTTTCGATTAGTGATTGTTTTCTCCAAGATTTGCTTAATTTCCCGGTTTGTAAGCTCGGCTTGACCATTGGCTTGAGGATGGTATGGAGAGGTAATTTTGTGCTTCACTCCATATTTAGCTAGAACATTTCCCAACCACTTGTTGTTGAAGTGAGAACCCCCATCACTAAGCAAAGCATTTGGAGTCCCAAACCTAGTCAAAATATTCTTCTTCAAAAACTTGATCACGACCTTGGAATCACTAGTTGAAGTTGGAATGACTTCGACCCATCTTGAAACATACTCAATAGCAAGAAGGATATAAGAAAAACCACAAGAAGTAGGGAATGGTCCCATGAAGTCTATCCCCCAAACATCAGACAACTCAACCTCAATCATGATGTTTTGAGGCATCTCATCCCTTTTTGTGATATTTCCCATCCTTTGACATCTATCGCAATTCTTCACAAAGATTTGGCAATCTTTAAAGATTGAAGGCCAATAGAATCCACTTTGAAAGACCTTCCAAGCCATACAATTAGCCCCAAAATGACCCCCATTTGGTCCTTCATGACAATCTTCAATAATCTTGAGCCATTCACCTTCCATGACACATCTTCTAATAAGACCATCGGCACATCTTCTCCATAAGTATGGATCTTGCCAATAATAGAACTTCACATCTCGAAGGAACTTGGCCTTTTGATAATCCGAAAGATTTGGTGGCAACTCTCGAAGCATAAGGTAATTAGCAAAGTCGGCAAACCAAGAATCTTTGCACTTCAACACCATGATCTTCTCATCCGGGAAAAACTCATTGATACTCAACTTTTGATCTTCCCCTTCCACCGGATTCTCAAGACGTGACAAGTGATCCGCTACCACATTCTCACATCCTCTCCTATCTCGAATCTCCATATCAAACTCTTGTAGAAGGAGAATCCACCGGATGAGCCTAGACTTTGAATCCTTTTTAGCAAATAGATGCCTAATTGCCCCATGATCCGTGTAGACAATGGTATGATTGCCTACCAAATAAGATCGGAACTTGTCAAAAGCATAGACTATAGCCAACAACTCTCTCTCCGTCGTGGTGTAGTTCCTTTGAGTGGAATCCAAAGTTTTGCTAGCATAGTAGATCACACGAAACAAATTGTCTCTCTTTTGCCCCAATGCTACACCAACCGCCCAATCACTAGCATCACACATCAAAATGAAAGACTCATTCCAATTAGGAGTGATTAACACGGGTGTAGATACTAAAGCTTTCTTCAATGCCTCAAAAGCCTTCAAACAATCTTCATCAAAGTTGAATTTAACTTCCTTTTCCTAGAGAGAGCAAAGAAGTTTGGATATTTTTGAGAAATCCTTGATGAACCGTCGATAAAATCCGGCATGGCCTAGAAAACTTCGAACGGATTTCACACTTGTAGGAGGTGGCAACTTCTCAATAGCAACTATTTTTGCTATATCAACTTCCAACCCTTCTCTTGAAACTTTGTGGCCCAATACAACTCCCTCTCGTACCATAAAGTGGCATTTTTCCCAATTAAGAACTAGGGAAGTTTCTTGGCATCTTTGCAAAACCTTGGTCAAATTTTCCAAGCAATGATCAAAAGAAGTCCCAAATACAGAAAAATCATCCATAAACACCTCCATAATGTTTTCAATCAACCCATGGAAGATAGCCATCATGCATCTTTGGAATGTGGCAGGAGCATTGCACAATCCAAAAAGCATTCTCCGAAATGCAAATACACCGTAGGGACAAGTGAATACTGTCTTATGTTGATCTTCCGGGGCGATCATCACTTGATTGTATCCGGAGTAGCCATCCAAGAAACAATAATACTCATATCCGGCTAAACGATCAAGCATTTGGTCAATAAATGGCAACGAAAAGTGATATTTTCTAGTAGCAGAATTTAATGCTCGATAGTTAATATAAACTCTCCAACCCGTCGCTACTCTAGTGGTGATCAACTAATCCTTTTCATCCTTCACCACCGTAATCCCCCCTTTCTTAGGAAAAACTTGAGTAGGACTTACCCACTCGCTATCCGAAATAGCATAAATCATCCCCGCATCCAACAATTTCAACACCTCTCTCCTCACGACTTCTTGCAAGATGGGATTCAACCTCCTTTGAGGTTAAACCCTAGGATGACAATTATCTTCCAAAAGAATCCGGTGCATACACATAGATGGAGAAATTCCTTTGATATCATCAATAGACCAACCAATCACATCTTTGAACTCTCTAAGGACACGCAACAACTTGTCCAATTCGGACACTGACAAGTGTTGTGACACTATAACGGGAAAAGAGTCATTATCACCAAGGAAGGCGTACCTTAAGTGATCAGGAAGAGGTTTCAACTCTTGAGAAGTGATTGGAGTAGATTCCACCTTGGTTAAACTTCCATTTTCCCCCGGTTAGTTGATATCAAGGTAATAGACCTCATCCTTCAATGATCCTTGATTTGCTTCCAAATAAGCAATTGATTCCAATAGGTCATCACAAGCATCATCCAAATCGGAATAAGAGTAGAGAGAATTGGAAATGATTTCCTCTGTGAGATCTTTTGCCATAGATGTAGGCAAGGTAGTGATTGCATTGCATTCCTCATAGGTTGAGTCATCTCCTCGCTTCATAGCATCAAAGATTGAAAGAGTGAGGGTCTCCTCATTCACTCTAAAAGTGAGATTCCCGTCTTGTACATCAATAAGAGCTCTTCCGGTTGCTAGGAAAGGACAACCAAGAATGAGGGGCATATCCTTGTCCTCCGGCATATCCAAGATAACGAAGTCCGCGAGGAAGATGAACTCCTCAACTTTCACTAATACATCTTCGACTACTCCTTGAGCATAAGATATAGAACGATCGGCCAGTTGGAGGCAAATTGATGTAGGTTTAATCGCTCCTATATCCAACCTCTTAAAAATAGACAATGACATCAAATTTATGCTAGCTCCAAGATCACATAAGACATTTCCAAACTTCTTCCCTCCAATCACACATGCTATTGTGAAGCTTACGGGATCCTTCTTTTTCAAAGACATCTTCCTTTGGATCACCGCACTAACCTCCTCCGTTAGACTAATCATTTCAAATGAACCAAACTTTCTCTTGTTAACAATGGCATCCTTCAAGAACTTCACATAGCCGGGCATATCTCGAAGTGCATCAAGCAAAAGAATGTTGATTTGTACTTTGTTGAATATTTCCAAGAATCTCATCAACTTTTCGTCAACCTTATGCTTGGCTAGACGATGAGGAGATGGAGCCTTCGTAACAACATCCTTGGTAGGGAGAGGGGCCTCTACTAGCACTGCCTTATGAGCTTCTCCTTGAACTTCTTTCCTTGATTCTTTATCACTAGTTGGAGACTCTTCATAGGGTATGTCTTCAACAAGAACCTCCTCTTTTTCACTTCTAGATATATCTTTATTCTCATAGGCTCTTCCACTCCTCAATGTGATAGTATTGCATTGGTTCTTATGATTTAACTCCGTATTACTTGGAAACTTTCCCAGAGTATGTTGAGTAGTGGCTTGGTTAGCCATTTGACTTATTTGGCCCTCCATCATCTTCACTTGCTTTGTTAAAGAGGTAAGTGAATTCTCCAAGGCACTCACCTTTTGCCCAGTTTGTGTGATAAACGAGCTTTGTTGATTTGCCATTTGTTGGACAAGTTGCTTAATAGAAGGAGTTGTCTTCTTAGGTTCTTCGATTACTCCTTGAGAAGCGGAAAATCCGGAGGTGGGAATTGAGCATTATTAGGATTTCCGTAGGAGAGGTTGGGATAATTCCGGTTGTTGTGATTATAGGCTTGATAACCTCCTTAATGACCATAGGAATTGCCTCCTTGTGACCTCCATTGAAATCCCCCTTGATAATTCCCTTGAAAACCACTTTGAGCTCCTTGAAAATTTTGCTTGTTGAAATTCCCATAAGGCCTTTGGTTCACATAGCTCACTTCCTCATTCCCATTGTACTCTTCATTCTCTTGGCTTTGGACCACTTGAACATCTCTCTTCGACTTTCTCTCTTCTTCAAACTCCTTTTTGAGGAGGGTGTATTGTGTGACCAACTCATCAATCCTTACATCTTCAAGTATAGAATTCACCTTCTTCGTGGGACCTCTCTCCAATGGCCATTGATAGCTATTAGCGGCCATCTTTTCAATGATCCTAAGGGCTTCCTTTGCATTCCGATTCACTAAACAACCCCTGGATGTAGCATCAACTATGCTCCTCGTGTGTGGAGAGAGTCCACTATAGAAATTGACAATTTGTTACGCTTCACTGAATCCGTGTTGAGGGCACTTGCGTAGCAAGTCCCGATACCTCTCCTAAGCTTCGAATAAAGTTTCATCGACTTGTTGAGAAAAGTGTGAAATCTCCGAAATGAGCTTTTGGGCTTTAGAAGGAGGGAAGTACTTGGTAAGAAAAGCTTTGCATAGTTTTTCCCATGAAGTGATCTCGCTCTTGTCAAGGTTTATAAACCACTCCTTCGCACGATCCCTTAGAGAAAAGTTGAAGAGCTTCATCCTTATTGCATCCTCCGGCACTCCATTGTGCTTCACCGTGTCACAAATCTCCAAAAATGTGCTCAAATGAGCATTAGGATCCTCATTTGGCCTTCCACCAAATTGCTCCGATTGTACCATTTGGATAAGGCCCATCCTTATCTCAAAGTTGTTTGCATTGACACGAGGTCCCCATGCTCCTCCTTGAAATTGATCCGTAGGAGATTCGAACATTTGATTGAGTGGAGGTTGTTGATCTTCTTGAGCCCTTCTTTCTTGCTCATCTCTCCAAGCTCTCATATCTTCAAGTTCCTTCCTAAGAGCCTCATAATCTTGATTGTTAGTCATTTCTTCTTCTTCAATAGAATTCCTTCTTCTATGTCTTCTTTCAAAGTTCAAGATCAAAGGTTGAACAAGTCTTCCCTTGGACCTTGTGTGCATAAACCTACAAAACAAAAATCAAAAGAAACAATGTTGAATTAGTAATTCAATAACCAAATCGACTATTGAAACTCAAACTAAGCATTCCCCGGCAACGGCGCCAAAAATTTGATCCGCCCTACTTTTTGAGGGTAGGGAGAATGCAATGATAACCGATGTATTACAATCGGGTCGAATCCACAGGGAATGCAAGGGCGTAAGAGATTCAACTAGTAACCTAGCTATCTATATCACTATCCAAGCTACAATATATCATGTTTTTGTGTTTTCCAAAGATTAATGACAAATTCAAATAATAAAATCAACTAGCAAACAAGTATGAAATGGTAACTATCAATAGAAGAAATTATGGTTCCAAATATAATCCAACATTCACTAGAAACATAGGTTTTGGAATTTGCAAGGATAAACCGATTTAATCCAATTCATAAGGAAGTTCTTTATAGGTTATACATCAACTCTTTTCTCAAAGCAATCAATGTAAGTGTGTTAACCTATGACATCTATCTCCGCTAGGTCTCAAGATGCATAAATCAACTCCAAAAAGCTCAATTAATTATCTAGAATCTCCTATTAGCAAAAATTACTAATATGTTGTGGTTTGATGCCAAGTGTTATGAACTAAAGCCTACTAAGCATTTAACCAAACACCTTGTATGCACTATATGATGGCCAATCACTCATGCAATAAAATCAAGTCCCAAACCACAAGACATATGAATTAGAAGGCAAATCCAACTACAATATCCAAAAACCTATTAATCTAGACCATGTCTTCATATATTTGAAACAAAAGAAAATTAGCTAGACATAATTAAAGGAAATAAACCATAGAAATTAAATAAAATCATGCTTAAAATAAATAGAATTTAATAAGGAAGAAGAAGACGGTCTTCAATTGCAATTCCACAAAGTATAGCTTCAACAATCTTCAAAATACTAAAAAGGAAAGAAGGAAAATATTCTAGGGTTATTGGGAAAATAAAATATGCCAAAGATCCACAAATGGGGTGAATTCTAGGATTAAATACATTGAAAATCGAGTTTTAGTCAAATCAGAGCGAAATGGGACGAACCGGGGCGAGTTTGGATGAGCCGAACTCGCCCCTTAAGTTGAGGAAATCCGGCCAACCGGAAGTCTGGGAGGTCGCCGGCGGTCTGGCAGACCGTCGGGCCAGACTGCCGAACTCTCTGCACTCCACGGCGGTTTGGCAGACCGCCGGTCAGGCCGCCGGCCTTCCTTCTTTGACCAGTCAACTCCGTCTTCCCTTTTGCGCGCCTTTCCCATTTCCGCCCCTTCTCTCTCGTACGAACTCTGATTTATGAACCGCTTTTTGTTACGGCTTCCTAACGAATTCCTCTTCGACATGGAATGATCAATTTGGCTAAATAAGTTCTTCATGAACTTGCAAAAAGACACAAAGAAACTCAAGAGAATAAGGAAAACATAAACAAACTTAAACGAGTGAAACCCTAACTTTATAAATTCAAATTCCACATTCTTAACCCTAGGTTTCACCCTCATCAAACTCGACTCTTCCTCATTTCTAGCCTTCGATCCTTCACATGAATGCTCTTTTCAATTCTTACAAAAATGGATCGAAAACCGAAAAGAAACAAGAAAAGTAAAATGTATGCTACAAGTTAAGAAACCCTAGCATTTCTAACATTTAAGCACCCAAATTGAGACTTAAACACATGCAAAACACACTCAACATGCACATAAAATACGTGTTAATCAAGTAGCCAAACACACTCACCAACTTTCGCTCTGCAAGAACGACATGCTTAAGCTCAATAGTGAACCTATTTTTGCTTAACAGATCATCCATCATCTGATCATAGTTGACTTGATAAGTTAATCTGGTCGTAGATTTGTTTTTAAAAGTCAAAAGTGTTGGCAATTGGTGTATTCTTCTCCCCCCATACACCAAATTACTCTTTCTGGGACCAACAAGTTGTATCAGAGCGTTGGTTCTTTTGACCATTGCCTCTGCATACTAAAAGTTTTTAAAAAGCTTTTAGTCAAATTAGACTAGATCTAAGAAAAATCTTTTCATTCATTCGTATAATCTGTCATCATGGAAGCACACTTCTTAGAGTCTGTGAAGACTTTTCAATTTAGGGATATGAAGATTGGAGTTTCAGAATCAGGATGTGCCTCAAAGCTCATCATATGCTGATGTGGGATGTCATCGAGAATGGACCCACACCAATCTACATCCCTCAAGACACCGACGTCACCGATAAATCTAAGTACGTACGTAAATTAAAAGATCCGCGTATGTACACTACCGAGGAGAGAAAGGAAGCTAGTGTAGACAGTTTCGCTAAGGGACTAATCTCCAGCATGGTGAAAGGAGTTCATCTTGCCAAGATCAGAACTCTCAAAACTACTAAAGAAATGTGGGATACCTTGAAAGCAATCAGTCAAGGATCGGAAAAGATGCTAGAAAACAAACTCTCTATGGCATGCAACAAACTTGATGATTTTAAAATGCAGCCCAGAGAAATAATAGAACAGATGAAGAATAACTTCATTGAAATCACGTTAGAGATTACGACTATCAGACCCAACAAATACACTCAACACAAACTCAACCAGAAAGTGATATGTGCCATCCCTGCAAGTTGGCGCGTCTATGCTACTCTACATATAAGTAGGTCTGACCTCAACAAGCTTACCATCAAGGAGTTATTTGATCTGCTTATTAGAAATGAATACGAGATGATTCGTATTCATGGTGCCGAAAATGCCTCTCCCAACAGCTCAAAACATGAGGCTACCAAGAAAGATAAAGAAGCTGCTTTCAAAGTTGAGGTCATTGCTGACCCTTAACCTGCAAAACTAGATCAACTTACAGGGATGGAAAAGTTGATTCAAGATTTTGCATTACTTGCCCGTCGAAATGAGAGGATGGAATCCAGAATGAACAAATTTTGGAAATTTTATATGGACTCCAAGAGAAGTTACAACAACCAAGCTTCACATCAAACTGACAAGAAAGGTCAAGGTAACCCTAGTCCCTCAAAATTTAATTTTTCTAACACTCCAACTGGAAGCTTTCAGTGTGGTGAACCAGGTCACTACAAGATAGACTGTCCTGACCTGACTCAAGAAGAATGTGACATTCTACGTGCAAAATGAGACCGCAAACTGAAAGAAAGAAGGGAAGCTCTACTCGCTGAAAAGGCATCCAAGAAGGAACCTACTCTATCTGACACTTCATCAGAGGAAGGTTTAATCACAGATATAGACGTTGGTGATGAAGTAATCATTGTAGAACAAGCCTACCTTGCTGATGAGGTAGATAAAAATGATGATGATGAGTGTTGCGTAGGCCTCGATGACAAGATCAAGGAAACCAAGGTAGACTCTCAACCTCTACTCTCCATTATTTCTGACGACAAAAATGCAGGCGATGATCCGCCTGAGATAGTATCTTGGGAGGAGTTCAATCAACAGATGAAAGACTACAAGAAGCTTTCAACAATGTTCAAAGAACTAGTCGTCGTCGGAAAGGATTTGGAGGAACAAAATGAGAAATACAAAGTGGCACTGAGAGAACAGTTTGAACCTTATGATGTTGATAAAGAACATAAGATTAAAACCCTAAAGATGCAACTTGATCAAGCCCCGTTAAGAGAATATCATCTAAAGGAGATGCTCACTAAAAAGGATAGAGAGATTAACTCCCTATCTAAAAAATTAGCAGATCTACAACAAAAGGTTGACTGCATGATCAAAGGAAAAGAGAAGCTGGAAGAAATCCAATCAGTTCAGAGAAACCCTATTATCAAGACTGGCCTTGGTTTCTCAGGTCAGAAAAAGGATAAGTCAAACTGATGACTGTCGGATCTTGTTTGTCAAATCTAAGGGAAAACAGGTAAACAAGCTAGTTCATAATTCTCTACCTGACAAAAAGGTAGAACTGAGGAATCCAGCTCAACAAACTCAAGCTATTTTCATCAAAGAGCACAAAGCATCAACCTCAAACAGCCAGCCCAAGAAACCTACTCAGAAAAAGGCAGATCAACATGAAATGTCTAAGGGAAAAACTGAGAAGAAAAAGAAGAGTCAATCTGCTCCCAAACTGAAAAAGAAGCAACATGTCCGCCCAAGACAGAACCTCTAAGAGCTATGGCTAGTATGAGCATGAACTATGGCTATTATGAGCAATGGAACTATGCTATGAGCAATGGAACCAAGACCCTCACTATTCACAATAGAAGTTCCACTCTACAGAGCGCTTCCACCAGCCTAGCCAACAAATTGGGTACACAGACCAGTGGTATCAGTTTGGTTACTATAAGCAGCTCATGCATCAAGAATACTACTATCTTGCTCATCAACCTTACTATCAATCCGGCTAGTATGAAGACTCATTATTCTATGCAGATCAGTATCAATCTGCACGTCAAACCTATATGAAGAGGTCAAAGAAGAAGAAGTTCCCTAAGTTGGCAAAGGAATTACAACCTGCTAACAAGGCATCCCATTTCATGTGGGTTGCTAAATCTGCTTAATTGCAGGTTGGAAAGCATGAAAGGAGGCGTCAAGCTGCTGGTAGACCTATCTGGATAATCAACAGTGGATGCTCAAAGCACATGACCTTCAACAAAAGCTTGTTGTCGGACTTCATCGAATATGATGGACCTCAAGTTACCTTTGGAGGCAACGACAAAGGAAATACTGGAGGCTATGGTAAAATCCATGTTGGTAAAATAATAATTAATGATGTCACATTCGTTGAAGGCCTTAATCATAATCTCTTTTTTGTTAGCCAACTGTGCTCGAGTGGTAAACGAGTATAATTCACTGCTAATAAATGTTTGGTAAGAAATTAGGAAGGAGAAGAAATTTTTCTTACCGGAATTTTGCTGGATAATCTCTATATAGTCAAATGGACTAATGAACATGAAACTTGCCTCATCACCAAAACTTCCAATGAGCTGAGCTAGTTGTGGCATAAGAGATTGAGCCATCTGAATTTCAAATCCATCACCAAACTGGCTCGTAACAAACTGGCGTTAGGGATACCAGATCAAGTATTTCACAGAGACCATGTCTGCGAAGCCTGCCAAGCTGGAAAACAGACCAGGGCGTTCTTTCCACCTATAGCTGCTCAAGTATAAACGGTAGAAAATACACTCTCGTAGTCATAGATAATTTTTCTAGATTCAAGTAGATTATTTTTATGTACAAAAAGAATGAGACATTGGAGAAACTACCTGCCCTAATCACCAGACTATGCAATGAGAAGGAATCAACAGTTAAAACCATATGATCTGATCTAGGAACTGAATTCATCAATCAAATGGTGGAATCCTTTTGCACAGAGAAAGAGATCCATCATCAAACTTCAGTAGCTCGAACACCTCAACAGAATGGTGTTGTTGAACATCGCAGCAGATCGCTGAAGGAAGCAGCTCGTACAATGCTAAATGAGACCAAACTTCCCAAGAAGTTTGGCAGGGGCAGTCAACACAACTTGCTCTGCCCAGAATAGATCCATCATAA
Source organism: Mentha longifolia (assembly GCA_001642375.2). Taxonomy (NCBI): domain Eukaryota; kingdom Viridiplantae; phylum Streptophyta; class Magnoliopsida; order Lamiales; family Lamiaceae; genus Mentha; species Mentha longifolia. The sequence goes on from CM038115.1 coordinate 21,720,204, forward strand.
TAGTTCGACACAGGAAGACACCATACGAGCTATAGAGGAATAAACTACCCAAAATTAAGTATTTTAAATCCTTCGGTTGTTTGTGTTATATCCACAATAATGAAAAATCTCAATTAAAAACCTTCAGTAGCAAAGCTAATCCTGGGGTATTTGTAGGATACTCTGAGATTAGTAATGCGTTTAGGGTTTATAATAAGGTTACTCTGAGATTAGTAATGCGTTTAGCGTTTTGTTTGATGAATCTATCTGCGTATATAGGGAAATTCCTTGAACTAACAAGACCACAAATCACATAGCAGATCATCTCACAGATCAGACCAGCTCACTAGATCAGTTTCTAGAAGAAATCTTGAGCTGGGGACCTAACAATCCAGAAGACTATGGGTTGATGCTCACCCAGAAGAGCTCATTGTTGGGAACCCGAAGAAAGGTGTAAAGACTAGACGACAGATTGGAGAAAGCTATCTACTAAGCTGTTATCTCTCTTATGAAGAACTAAAATGTGTCAGTGAAGCTCTCGCAAATGCAAATTGGACAATAGCTATGCAAGAAGAGCTTAATAAATTTGAAAGAAATGAAGTCTAGTCTCTTGTAGATCGACCGAGTCATCAAGGCATAATTGGAGTAAAATGGATTTTCAAGAACAAGAGAGATGAAACTGGAGAAGTAGTTCGCAACAAGACCAAACTAGTTGCAAAAGGCTACTGGCAACAAGAAGGGATAAACTATAATGAAACATTTGCTCATGTTACTAGGTTAGAAGCAATCAGATTGTTTCTGGCCTATGTAGCTCATCACAAGTTCATTGTCTATCAAATGGATGTTAAGAGCGCATTCCTCAACGGCAGACTGAAATAGGAAGTCTACGTGGAACAACCTACTGGATTTGAAAAGGGAGACCAGTCCAAGGTCTACAGATTGCATAAGGCAGTTTATGGACTAAAGCAAGCTCCAAGAGCTTGTATGAAACCTTAGCAACGTTTTTACTGGAATCTGGATTCAAATGAGGGAGAGTCGACAAAACGCTCTTCACTTTCAAATGGAAAGACCATATCCCTTTAGTACAGATTTATGTTGATGATATAATATTTGGATCAAAATCCCAGTTTTTACGTGACAGGTTTGGACAACTCATGCAAGACGAGTACAAGATGTCAATGATGGGTGAGATGAACTTTTTTCTAGGATTTGCAGGTCAAGCAGTCTAGTGAAGGGATCTTCATCTGCCAAACAAAGTACACACATGAGATGACAGAAAAGTTTGGTGTCAAAGATAACAAACTGGTCAAAGTCCAATACTCGCAAATGGGAAGATCGATCCAGATATCGAAGAGAAACCAGCCAACATAACTCAGTACATAGCAATCATTGGCTCTTTACTATACTTAACTGCTAGTCAACCTGACATTTCTTTTGTAGTTGGAGTGTGTGCCCAGTTTCAAGCTGCTCCAAAGGAATCTCATCTGGAAGTTGCAAAGAAGAATCTTCGTTACGTGAAAGGAACTGCTAACTACAGTCTGTGGTATCCTTGTGAAGACAATATGGAGTTAACATGTTACTCAAATTCTGATTATAGAGGTTGCAAACTGGATCGGAAGTCTACTTCGGGAACCTGTTAGTTTCTCAGTAGCAAGTTGATCTCTTAGTTTTCAAAGAAGTAAACCTTCGTGGCCACCTCAACAACTAAAGCTGAATACATGGCAGCTGGAAGCTGTTGTGTGCAGATCTTGTGGTTAAAGCAACAGCTTAAGGACTACGAGATCTCGGTCAATGAAGTCCTGATCTTCTGTGATAACACCAGCACAATTGCAATCACCATGAACCCAGTTCACTACACAAGATGCAAACACATTGATGTGAAACATCACTTTATTCGTGACCATGTGGAGAAGAAGGACGTGGTGATAAAGAACATCCACACTGACATTCAGCGAGCTGACATTTTAACCAAACCTTGCAAGAGGAAAGGTTCAAAATATTGTGTGGGAAGTTGGGAATGCTTGGTGCGACATAACAGATTGAAGTCCAGCCTGATCTACACCCAACAGATCATGAATATACAGCTCCACCACTCAGAGATTCAACAGATTCACGATCACCGGTGGAAGATCAACAACTCACTATCAAAGAGCTCAACTGCTCACTGAATCTGTTCCTCATTGGACAAGATCAACATTTCATGGGGAACTTAGAGAACCTATATTATTCTCTGATTCAATCTTCTTTCATATGCTTTAAATGGAATGATTAAAATTTATTGATCTAAGTATTTTTCTATTTAATAGCTATATATTTGAGGATGGGTCGGATAGATCCAGGTTAGACTGAACCTCCAAGAAAAAAATAGGATACTGCAGAAGCAGTTAGTAGGAAACGGAAGAAGACTGAACCTGCTGATAAAGGCAAGAAGCAGGCCAAGAAATCTCGAACTGAAACTGCTGCCACTTCTTCCACGCCCTTACGTTGTCAGTTAAGGGATGAGATGGACAAGGCAGAAAAATCTCCTGCTTATGAATCATCCACTTCTCACGCTGCCTCTTCAGAATGAACACCTTCACCTATTTGTTCTCCGGTGGCACCAGAGGTTCAATCCTCCACTGCTTCTCCAGATTCACCTCCTCTCTCGAAGGAAGAAGAAGTAAATCTGTTAAACTCCTAGGCCAACTCCATTATCTCTTCCATGAGATCCGCAGCTAATGTGAAAGTGCGGACTGCTCTACCCGGCATCGAGCCCATACCGGAGACAAAATAGCTTGCCTATAGACTCCAGTTCTACCTGGACGTCAAGGACAGCTCTTACTATATTTTGGAATCTGTTGTGGAAGAGCATCTGCTTGAAGTGCCCAAGCTTGAAGAATTCGTACTGGAAGAAGAGTTCGGATTTTTCACTGTTCATGATGCTCACTCAAATTTTCATTTATTTGTTCTATGCAGGATGATAAATGAGGCAAAGTCTCTACAGATTGACTTGAAGCCTATTTATGCAGAAGAAGCTGACCTATATAATGCAGCGCGTGAGTTAGGAGGTTCTCTCACTCCGATCGACAGTTCACATCCTCACTCTTCTCCTCCACCTGCCTCTGAACCTGAAACGAAGCAGACAGGTCATGATCAACTAGCTCCATCTCCGCCACCTGCTAGTAATGAAGAAGAGCAACAACAGCTTGAGTAGATTGATACTGAAACTGAGAAAATAGAGGAACCTCTGAAAGAGCCTATTTGGACTATTGGTTTCCCACTGTATGATCCGCGCTCACTTTTCTGAATCAGAGAAAGAAATATTCACCTAGGGAACCGCCCCATCAGGCCATGTGTTTCCGACCGTTGAAACTTCAACCTCCTCCTCATCTGGCCCGTCTCTCTCCAAGGGGAAGTGAAGGAGCTTGTCCTCTCCCTGGTCAACAAGCACTTGGAAGAATTATCTGTGGAAGCCCTCAAATCTGGATCTGAAGCCCTCAAGCTATTTCAAGAATAGGTGACCAAAAAGCTTCAGCAGCACATCGACTTTCTAAAAATTCAAATAATGGGCAACAGAGATAAATTCATGAAGTCGTTTGACCAACTCTCTTCTTTCTGCACAAATGTCTCCACCTTGACTCAATCCATCGGGGAAGTGGTGGAACTGCAAGAAACTGGCATTCTCGCTAAAGCCAAGGATGAAATCAATGCTCAACTTAAGGCCTTAAAGAGGGATAGCTCAAGGAAATAATGAAGGAGTTTATGGAAGCACAGTTGACTGAATTTGTTGAAAATCAGTTCAAGTCTCATCTCTCCAACCTATTTCCCCAGCAGATCGTGGATCATAGTCTGGCCATGATGAGTAAAGTCAACAGGCTGCAGGATAGGTGCACCAGAATTGAAGATGCACATTCAAACCTTGTGGGCTGGGTCACCCAATCTGCATCTGCTTCAAATTCTTGTGTGGATGAGATTCAACAGAACATCACTGTCCTGCTCAACTTAAAGGAATCTGCATCTTCAGAAATGGAATGGGAATGCCTCCCTCACCCTTGCGATCAAGACCCTATTTGATGATGTCAAAAAGGGATAAGGGAAGAAAGGGAAGGGCACTCAGAGAAGGCCACCCGCTAATAAATCAATCAAGCCATCTGCAGTTGAATCTGACGCTCCTCCATTACCCTTATCTGTTCCTCGTAAATAGATCGACAAGGATGTGTCCAAGAAGGCTGAAGCTGCTCACTCTTTATGGTGTCTCAGATGCTCTTGCAGGGTTACTCTATGGATGACATTTCTAATCCGGAGCTAGTGCAAAAATTCACTAAGTAGCAAACAGACCAAGCTAGGAGGGTGAAAGAGATCAATGCTCAGGCAAAGTGTACCAGGACCTTCTGCCAAGAGAATCTTCAAACCCAACCTGTTATTTCTTAGTTTGATGGTAAAGATGTCATCAGATGGAGAGATCTTAACAGCTGCTTCATCATGGATCACTACTTCTTGGGTATTGAAGAACGTCAGGATGACACTGAATCTGTCTACTCCCAAATCTCAAAGATCACCCTGATCGAGAATTTATTTTGAGAGTGCAATCGTGCTGATCTTGCTGGCATTTAAATTCAGGCCCCGGCCAAAGAATTTTTCTCTCTTCCACTGCTCTTGGATGGAAAGCATGCAGATCGCACTAAGATCAACAACTATGTGATTGCCATTGCTAATCACTTCAATGTGCCCATTGGAGACAGTGAAGCCTTCAAGCGTATTCGAGATGGAGTTTATACAAGTGTGAAGCTGGTCTCAAATGAGAAGAAGATAGAAGATGTAGCTGCAAAGAGAATGTCTTTTTGTTGTATCGAGCTGTAATCTATGTATTTATCATCTGCTCTTATACCTTAATGAAATATCACCTTTTGCCCTGATGACAATACCTCTTTATCCAGGCTAATGCCTATACTGCTATCCTTATCTGCAAAAGGGAGAAATTGTTGGGAACCCTTTGCAGTTTGATTTTGACAATGTTCTTCAAAACCACACTTAGACTTAATTTTGCACTCTTAGAGTTTAGGTTGGTTGGAACAAACATGTCTTGTCTTTTACAGGTCAGGATACCTCATTAGTTTTTAACAAGTTGATCATACTTGTAAAGGTAAGATTGTGTTTAATGATCTGACCTATAGAGATCGACCTGACCTGTTGTTTCTTAGTTAACCTGTTCTTAGAAGTCCAGCTGCCCTGCCTTGAAGATTTCAAGTTCACTGGAGTTCTACAGTTCGAAGGTCAAGCAGATTCACCTACATGGATCCGGACGACTTGTCCTTTGGTACCTGTTGCCAGCTAGGACGAAGCCTCCCAACTGCTAGAAGTGAGTCAGCTGTACGGCCTCCCTGCCACCACTGACAAATGCAACAACTAGAATTCAAATTCGGGCCTATAAATACTTCCAGCCATTTCTAAAATCCTCACGGGAAATTCAATATCTATGCCAAAACTCTGCAAAAATCTCTATCGCTCAAAGTATAACTTAACACTCGAAATAAGAAGATTTCTCAAGTGTTAAGCTCTACAGATTTTTGATTCTGGAATCCAAGTTCTTAAGCGTTCATTGCTGCTTAAGAACACCATAGATTTCTTCTTACTAAAGTCTGTAAAAAGTCTGTGGTGTAGAAGAAGTCTGAACAATTTTATCTCCATTGTTAAGTTTAGCTTAGCTTAGCAAGTTGTAGAAAATCTAGTTTGTAACAAGGTTGTAATCTCTAAGTTCAAAGAAGTTTGTAAGGGTCACGATCTAAAACTCGTGTTCGGTTTTTCGTCAAGATTAGACAGAGACTGAAACTGATTCTCAGTCAGTATAAAGAAGAAGATGAAGTAAGGAATTTCAACTACGACGGTAGCTGACATGGACGTAGGAAAAGTTACCCGAACCACGCTAAAATCGACTGTCTCGATCTCTCTCTCTACTTTACCTTCAGTAGATTTTACTCATATTTACTAACCTACATCTCACAGCATATATACTCATTTCTCAATCTGAGAAACCCCTTGTTAAAGAAAAGATTTTCTAAGAGTAGCCAAACACACTCACCAACTTCCGCTCTGCAAGAACAACCTGCTTAAGCTCAACAGTGAACCTGTTTTTGCTTAACAGATCATCCATCATCTGATCACAGTTGACCTGACAAGTCAATCTGGTCGTAGATTTGTTTTTGAAAGTCAGAACTGTTGGCAATTGGTGTATTCTCCTCCCCCCTCCATCCCATACACCAAATTACTCTTTTTGGGACCAACAAAAGCTAATATTAAAAATTTAAATATTGATGTTGAAAGTTAATTTTAATTAAAATTAATCATTAATTTACCTAAATCCTTTGATTCACCCCTAATTAAATGTACTAAAATCATGCGCCCAATAAAAATGTGTCGTGATGGATTTGACGGAAGGATGTGAAATTATAAATTTCAACAAACATTGAATAAGTTTATTTTGATTAAAAAAGAGTTTTAATACTCTTTCGTTTGACAAAAATGTGCATAATTTTTCTCGGCATGAGTTTTAATTTTTGCAATGAGTGAAAATGTAATGGTGTATTTTATAGATTAATGATGTCATGGGTCCATTTAGATTTTTGGTAAATAAATTGTGAGTTGTGAAATTGATGATAAAAATTTAAAAGATTGAGAGTGAGGTCTACGTCCGACAATGGAATATGCACGTTTTTTATGTATGGTAAAGAAAGGAATTAAATACACGTCTTAAGTGGATAGAGAGTGTTATATTACGAGACACCCGGATAATAAAGAATGAACTTATTTGATGAGACAAAGAATCTTGTAAAGTTAATGATTTTTTTTTTTGGCAAAAATGCATATAAATCCTTGAATTTTGGTCAGCGTTCCATTTTGCGCATGAACTTTCATTTTTTTCTCTAAATTCTCCAACTTTCGATTATGTTCAATTTGCGCCCGAACTAGGTTTCCGGCAAAACAAAAACCGACGTGGCAACTTCAATCCATCGATTCTTCATCAAATCGTCACTTAATCATCACGAAATTAACATATTCAGATTCCTCATCAAATTTCGCTCACTACAGTGGTGATTTTCCCCCGATTTGGCGACTATCCCAAAATTTGAGCAACTAGCCGTTAGGGCTCGCCGGTGCCGAGGAAGGCTATTGCAACTGATTATGTTAATTTTGTGATGATTAAGTGACGATTTGATGAAGAATCGATGGATCGAAGTTGCCACATTGGTTTTTATTTTTTTTATTATTTTTTTTAATTGCAGATTCTCTACCAAAAACAGAACATCGTGGTTTCAAATCATCGAAGACACTATTGAGTGACGACCTTGGCTTTCAGTACTAACTATTCGAGGTTGATTACCCAATAATACCGCAATAGATCAGCTTGCTCCTCTTACTTGTTGATAGGCTCAAAGATTTCGACTTTAGGTTTTTTTTTTTTTAAAAAAACATCAAATATATATATAATCACCCTCTTACGGGGAAAAGGAACATAGTTTCTCGCGGGGTGAACCAAAAGTGCTCACCCTCCAAAGTACAACTCAATCACCTAATATAAAAAGCCCACTCAAGGGGGCATATATACAAACGAGCTAATTAGATGAAGAAAATGGAGCTCTACAAAAAAAATATGCACCAAAATCTAACGGTTCAATCTGAAATTAGGATAACCAAACTGTTCCATCCTAACCAAAGACAAAAAAAGGCCTCAGGGCTTAGCTGGCATCAAAGTTGCCACGTTGGTTTTCGTTTCGCCGGAAACCAAATTCGGGGGCAAATTGAACAGAATCGAAAGTTGGAGAATTTAGAAGAAAAAATGAAAGTTTGTGCGCAAAACGGAACGCTGACTAAAGTTCAGGAATTTATATGCATTTTTGTCTTTTTTTTTCCGAAAGATAAAGTTACTGTATGTAAAACCGATTAATTCTAAATTTAACTATAATTAATTAATCAATCATGTAGCTCTAAATCCCTAATTAACCAATTATGGAGTTCGAAAGTCCGCATCCAACAATAGATAACTCAGCATAAAATTAAAATTAAAAGCCATAAAGCATTAGTAAAGAGGAATTTATATGCATTTTTATCTTTTTTTTTTCCGAAAGATAAAGTTACTGTATGTAAAACCAATTAATTCTAAATTTAACTATAATTAATTAATCAATCATGTAGCTCTAAATTCATAATTAACCAATTATGGAGTTCGAAAGTCCGTATCCAGAAATAGATAACTCAACATAAAATTAAAATTAAAAGCCATAAAGCATCAGTAAAGAGGAGAAAAACCACAGTTCCCGAAAACACCCCCCAACAACAAGGACGAAATCCCCAAAATACCCCACACCACGTTACAAGTCCCAGTGTGCCTGCTGCGATTCTTTTCCCTAGGGAAAAAAAGAATTAAAAAAAGAAAAGAAATCATTGCTGCTTATCTCTCCCCCTTTTCTGCGCACTTATTTTCGATTTTACCCTACCAAACCAAATTTCTCCTCTCTAATCTTCACCCCCCTCGCTTCAATCTTTAATAAATTTCTCCATATCTTTTTCTCAAATTGGACCTGTTACATACACATACATATACATATATACGCCATTATTTCCCCAGCCAAAATAATCACCAATCCCACATCTTTAGCAGTTTTATTAATACAATTTCTTCCTAGTCAATTTAGCACACAATATTCAAAATTCGATTTTTAGGTGATCCACAGTTTCTTAGAGGTACATTACCAACAATTCTCTGTAATTTTTTTGTTTATATATGTATACTTACATAGATTTGTATCTATATGTGTTACATGTATGTTTCATGGTAATATATTGGCCGTGACCTAGCTACACTGTTCTCTTTCCAATTTGCCCATATTAGGAATTCACTTTATTGCTTGCTTGCTTGATTAAAAATTGTTTCTTGGTTAATTCTATTTGTTTTCTTGGTTAATTGAATTGTTTTCTTGCAGAGGCTTATTGTGCCATTGATTGTAAATTTCAGTGTCTCGTATTTTTGTTTTTTTTCTTCCTTTCCTTTTTTTTTTTTTCCATTTTCTTTTAAAGTCTAATACTTTTTGTTGCTGCTAGCTTACCAATTTTGGTGTACGGTTTTCAATTTTAATTTCTGGGATTTTTTGAATTCTGACAGTTTGAGAGTTTCACCATTGTTCTGACTTCTTCTGAATTATGTAGTGTTTTAATTTGGTGGTTACTGGTTAGCTTTCCAATTTTGGGGAACTGTGAGTTCCTTAATGGGGAATGGATTGATTTTTTATTTCCTTTTATGAGGGATCATCGTTAGTTGTAGCGTAGTAGGCTACAGTCTGCATGCATTTCTTCAAATTGAACTGAACAGAAAGATTGTTTGGATTTCTTTCTTTTTAGATAGCTGCTCTTAGTCTTGCTTTTCCGTTTGTTGTCTTTCTATTTTGTAATTATTTCCCGCATCTATATCCGGCATCAATGGGTGCACTTGAAACGTTAATATGTGACTATGTTCTGATGTGTTAGTTCATCGTGCATATTTAATTAGGATTGCTAATGGCCCAATGGCATTTTTGGCAAGTGGATCTCCACATTGACTTTTAATCTATTTCGAACTAGTCGAGCAATTTCTGGATTGAGGAGCTAGTTTTGATGACATTTTAACTAGAAACATCGATAGTAAGTATTGCTACACAAGTGTTCTGACTGATTAAAGAAGGGACTTTCTGATAATTATGACATTTGCTTTATTATTTCCTTATATTTGGTTCATAATTGAGGGGCAACAACTAAATCATGGGGGTAGCAGTTTTATATTCGATAACTATAAAAAGTTCATTGATCAAGGATCTGGATTATAACATTTTTTTAGAAAATTTTATTTTATTTTTGGTTGGATTTTGTTCTCACTTATAGTAGTAGGAAATCTGTGTTTTGACATTCAAAGCTTCAAATTACTACTCAGAACAAATCTTTCCAGAAACTGTCCTGAGGTTATATTACTGTATAAATATGCTGAAAATAGAGTGTTGGAGTTCATGGCGCGACATGAAAAAGTGATTTTGGAATTCTTTGCGACTTCTTAAAAAACTGAAAGTTAGTAGTTGGTCATTTGATCAAGTAAAAAAGACAGAATTGAACTTTTTCCTATAATAATTGTTTTAGCAAATGGATAATGGGTCTTTTTGGGTTGCTGACCTTTTGTTTGTTTGTATTCATTGTTCTGAAGTTGATTCTTTGGTTGGATATTCGTTTTCATTTCTCATATTACTCGATCAAGTATATAACTTATTAGCGCATCCCCGTTGTGAACTTACATTGGAACACGCCACATTTGTACTTCGTGCAAGGATTTATATCTCCACACTCTTCATCATTTTAGTGAGTCAGATGATCAGTGACCTGTGTCATTTAGCCCTGGTTATGGAGGCATTATTGTGTGATGAGCTATGTTTACATTGCAAAGAATGATGCTTAATTCTGTTTGGTTTCCCCTCATCTATTTTCACGTAAACTGTTGTCAAAGCATAATACTTTGCGCTAATCCCTCAAAAATCGAATTATTTCCTAGCTTCTAATATCATTTTAAAATTTATGTGAATTCTAAAATTTCCTTTTCCATGGCGGAGATGGTTCTCCCAGACTACCAAGCATAAATTTGTTTGTAAAAAATAAATCTAAGCAAAAACTTAATAACTCTTTATAAAATCTAGCATGAGCATCGAGCTAAATAGATTTCTTTCTGCACTTAATAGAAGAGTGTAATTTTAAGGTTTATAGTGAGAGTGTAAGACTTTTGAATGATTTATTCTTCTTGTATAGAGATGGTTCTCCTGGATTACCAAGGACATACTTGTTTTGGAATAAAACACATTTAAGCATAGACTTAAAAAATTGCACTTATAATAATTTGCATGAGCATTGAGCCAATACATTTCTTTCTGGAATCAATTGAAGAGAGTAGCTTAAGGTTTACACTGAGTGTTTAGAACTTATGAATGATATATTCTTCATGTTATGAGAGTGCACTGAGTTTTCAAAGACAGAAGGAGTTATTAGTGTCCTTCTGTTTCCTGTTCAGCAAATCAACTTCAGACATCATATCTGTTGTCAGTTTGTAACGTTCACCATGGTGTCTTCTGTTCTGTAAAATTTTAGAATTCCATTTCAGCAGTGGTGGAAGTGATGCTGTCTATTGAGGAGCTAAAACTGTTGAAAAAGAATAGTTTAGATGCTATTTAAGATTGACCTGGTATAAATACTCAAGCATCAGCATGGTACTATGAAAGTGCATTATTTTCTGATGCAAAATCAAGGAAATAACCAAAAATTGCACATCGGTGTAGTAAGGATTTTAGCTGATAACATATTCATTTTTCTCAGGTGCAGTATCTTCTCTCTACTGAACCTACTCCCTACTGCCACTTTCAATTTTCCTTTGGGCTGTGGAGCGGCAGGCTCATATTGCATACTTATGCTATGCATATAAGCTGGCAGTACATTATTTTAGTGTTCAATTATGGAAGTGCTTCCATGTTCTGGTGCTCATCTTGTTGGAGAGTCTGATCGCCCTGCATCAGAACCAGAAGCAGCTTTTAAGGATGATGGAAAATCCGGCAGCCTTCAAGATGCAGACTATGTTAGAACAGATCTCAAATTTGATGACGTAACACTTAATGTTGGAGAATCTCATGAAGTAAGAGATGATGGAGGTCAGTTTATGGTGGAGGGTTTCCCTAGATTAGATGATGGCTCCAATGAGAATACATATTTTGATTATGATCTTGATGGTCAAACTATCTCATGTTACTCCCATGATTCTGAAAATGACAACTTTGAGAAAACAGATCATTTCTCAGAACCTTGCCTTACATTAGAAAACTCTCATATAATCTCTAATACAATTGATGGTGGGCTGTCAAGTGACCACCAGGAGGGTTCACACCATTCTGAAATCAAAGGCCTAGATGAACCTCAAGCAGTTTGGGTAAAGGTATATGCTCATTATTTTTTTATTTGTTTATGTTTTACTTCTTGCATGTTTCTTGTGATTTTGAATGTCACAAATTCCATTGGTTGCTCGTTGTGAATTATAGTTGGCACCAGCATTTTGAAATTTCGACTTATAAAAATAAACCTAAACCTTGATCAACTATCAGATTATTTAGTAAGATTATATTGCAGACAAAACCATTTATGTCAGTGGGAGGCTAGAGACGTTACCTCCACCAAGACACGGATCTGATATTTCTGATTTTCCTATTGTAGTGGAGAGGGAAGTGGCAGTCTGGGATACGATGTGCAAGGGCTGATTGGCCATTATCAACATTAAAAGCAAAGCCAACTCATGGCAGGAAACAATATCTTGTGATATTCTTTCCTCGGACCAGAAATTATTCTTGGGCAGATGTGCAACTAGTTCGTCCAATCAATGAATTTCCCAATCCCATTCCGTATAAGACTCACCAAGATGGTATAAAGATGGTTGAAGATTTGACTCTTGGTCGTCGTTTTGTCATGCAGAAGTTGGCTGTGGGCATGCTAAATGTTCTTGACCAGTTGAACCGTGAGGTTTGCTTTAGAGTTTTGAGCCCACACAGTTCTGTATCTATGGTTTCTATGTCTCTCATGACATACATTTAGATTTTAGATGCAGACATATCTCATATACATTTACTGTTGATTACTAATATGTTCTCATGGCAATCTAGGCATTGGTAGAGAGTGCACGTGATGTGATGGTCTTGAAAGATTTTGCCATGGAGGCCTCCCGCTGTAAAGATTATCCCGACCTTGGAAAGATGCTTTTGAAACTTCAGAATGTAAAATTTCCTACCATTTGTTGTAGTATATGATCTTGTGTTAAGTAACCATTTATCGTCCTTATCTTTTATCTTCTAGTGTGCTGAAAGTATGACAAAGCTCAATATTACATTGTCTATTGGTATACCCTCTTGTGTCTTGGTCTTCATATTTTTCTGTTGATTATTGTATAAACTTTAGGCCTCAAAACACATCTGACTTTTTAAGTGTTTTGGGGGGGGGGGGGAGGTTCTTTTCACCTAGATTGATTGCTATCTATTCATATCAAAATCCATATTTTGCAATCATCTATTGTCTGAGGAATTAGTTTTTATCTGTTGTTTGCTGTTTGCTGTTTCTGGATCATTTGATTTTTTGATTTGAATGGTGATGCCTTTAAACCTCTACAAAAACTTTAATTTTTCTATTACAAAATCTAACTTGAGCGTGATGGTGGTAGTTGTTGTTGCTATTGTTGTTGGGGTCTCTCTCTGTCTCTCTCATTAGTTTTTATACTATTGCCAACTTCCCAAGTGTGTACATAGTTAGATTCAGTAGTCAAATGAGCCGAGCCTGATCAGGAGATGCTGATTAATATCTTTGAGAATGCTGCTAGTTTTTCAGAAACTGTTTAATGATTTATATGATCTGAATATATAGTATTCCATGCAATTTTTTGTATCCTTACTAGTGTATGGAATGTAAAAGGTTTAACTACTGTTTATTTCAAAGTTTGAGCTTGAACAGATTTTAAGTTATGCACAATTTTTATACCAAATTTGACTGGAAACAGTTTATCCTACTCAATGAAGAAAATAAAATTTGAATTTTGTCCAATATCTTTAGTGCTTCATTATCCGATTGTTACTTGCTACTTTAATTCAGTATGGAGTTAACTCGCTCTTTTTTGTTTTGCAGATGGTATTGGCCTGTTACATAACTTCAGATTGGCTACAGACGTCTTTAGAGTCCTGGAAGCAACGATGTCATGATGCAAATAGTGCTGAATGCATAGAAATTCTAAAAGAGGTGCTTATGAAGCTTTAATTTTTAAAGAATCTTACAAACCTTTGATTTGGGAAAGCAATTAATTCTTGCTGTTGTAGTATTATAAAATAACCCCTTATTTCTGCATTGTTTCGACTCAATCTTTTGTAATCTCCATATGTACTTCATACGATATAGAAAGTTTAAGCATGAAATTCGCTTCTTGATATGTTGAACTAACTGTTTCTCACTGCATTTCTCCTTCTTTGTGAATTTCTCTTGAGATAATGCACTAGGAGAATAATAATCATGGTTTGCCACTTAATGTTAGGATTACTTCGAAGATGACAAAACTCATCTGACCAGTTCATATAGATTTATTTCCCAATGCTCTAAATTTTCTGGTTTTTTTTTTTTTTTTTTTGTTTTTTTCTGATTTTATTGTGGTTCAGGAATTGGCCGACTCCATCCTACGGAATGAGGTAAAGTTACTAGCAAGTGAAGTAGGGAAGTTGGGGGAGGGATCTGAGTGGAAGAGTTGGAAGCATGAGGTTATGAAATGGTTTTCAGTTTCACATCCTATATCTACAGCCATGGGCTTGGATCAACAACCTGTTTCTGATAGCCCATTGACCATGGAACTTCAGAAACCTAAGAAGAGGCCCAAGCTCGAGGTTCGTCGTGCTGATTCACATGCATCAGGTCCACATCAGTCTGTTCATGTTGAGACTGATGCCTCCTTTTTCAATGGATATGCAAACTCAGCATTATTGGATGCTGAAACATTTAAACGAAGCAGTCCTGTTGAGAATGCTGTCCTAGCCGGATCCACTAGTTGTGCAGCTAATGGTTGGGATAATATAGTAGTCGAGGCTGATAATTTGGAGGTTACTAAGACTAAAGAGGGCCACGTGACCCCCTCCAGTTTTGCTACTCAGAAGTCCGGAGAATCAGGAACTCATAATCGACAATGCATGGCTTTCATAGAAGCTAAAGGAAGGCAATGTGTGAGGTATGCCAGTGAGGGAGATGTATATTGTTGTGTGCATATGTCCTCTCGTTTCATTAGCAATTCTGCTAAAGCTGAAGTAACACCTCCCACTGACTCACCAATGTGTGGAGGTACCACAGTGCTTGGAACTAAATGCAAGCACAGAGCTCTAATTGGTTCCTCATTCTGCAAGAAACACAGGCCCCATGATAGCAAAAATATTGTGTCTCCTGTTAATAAACTTAAAAGAAAAGGTGAGGAAAATCTTGTGTATCCAGATGGTACAAGTCATACAACATTGGTTTTCTCCAGAGAACAGGAAATTCCTGCCCATATAGACCCACTGTTGTTGGATAGGGGTAAAGGTTACCTTGAAGAAAGCGGTGTCAGTGAGAAGATCGAGCAGCCTCAACAATCTGGGAGCTATGAAATAGTGCAATGCATAGGTTCATGGCCCCAGGTTGGTGACAAACCCTGTCTTGAGAGTCCAAAAAGGCATTCACTTTACTGTGATCAACATATACCAAGCTGGCTTAAACGTGCAAGAAATGGCAAGACTAGGATAGTTTCCAAGGAAGTGTTCACGGAGCTTCTGAAAAATTGTCAGTCAAAGGAGAAAAAATTGAAGTTGCACCAAGCATGTGAACTTTTCTACAGGCTTTTCAAAAGCGTATTATCCTTAAGAAATCCAGTGCCTAAAGAAGTACAATTTCAATGGGCCATCGCTGAAGCTTCCAAAGACACTAGAGTAGGGGAGTTTCTAGTGAAATTGGTCTCCAATGAAAAAGAGAGGCTAAAGAAGCTATGGGATTTTGGAGATGGTCAGAACTCGCAAGCTTCATCAGCCATTGAAGGGTTGATACCTATTCAGGTCCAGATGTCTAAGGACAGTGGTCAAGAAACTGTGATCAAGTGCAAAATATGCTCAGAGACAATTAGTGATAACCAAGCTCTTGGAAAACACTGGATGGATAGCCACAAGAAAGAAGCTCAATGGCTATTTAGGGGTTATGTGTGTGCAATTTGCCTGGATTCATTTACTAATAGAAAGGTTCTGGAAGCTCATGTGCAAGAAAGGCATCATGTGCAGTTTGTCGAACAGTGCATGCTTTTACAGTGTATTCCATGTGGCAACCATTTCGGAAATCCAGACGAGTTATGGTTGCATGTACTCTCAGTTCATTCTTCCAGTTTGAGTTTATCAAATGCCGCTCAACAGCTAGACAACAGTTCATTGCAGATGATAGAGGCAAACAAGTTGAGTTCTGTAGAAAATACAAAATATGATAACCAGTCAGTTAACCGGAGATTCATTTGCAGGTTTTGTGGCTTGAAATTTGATTTGCTACCTGACCTTGGTCGCCATCATCAAGCTGCACATATGGCAGAGCAAAATACCAGCGGCCCACGCCTGAAGAAGAAGGGTATTCAATTTTATGCTCAGAGGCTGAAATCAGGCAGACTTACTCGTCCCGGGTTTAGAAAAGCTCTGACTTCAGCATCATATAAGATTAGGAATAGGAGTGTGCAAAATTTGAAGAAACGTATCCAGGCATCGAGTTCCATTGCACCTACGGGTATCGTGGTGCAATCTTCTGTATCAGATGCTGCTACCCTTGGTAGGTTGGCAGATTCTCAGTGTTCAGCAATTGCTAAGATACTAATTTCTGAAATAAAAAAAACAAAGCTGCGGCCGGATAATTCAGAAATTTTGTCCATTGCCAGCTCAGCTTGCTGTAAGGTTAGTCTGCAAGCTTCATTAGAAGAAAAGTACGGAGTCCTGCCTGAAAGGCTGTACCTGAAAGCTGCCAAACTGTGCAGCGATCATAATATTATAGTTGAATGGCACCAAGAGGATTTTATTTGTCCTAAAGGGTGCTCGCAAAGTGTTAGATCTCCATTTTTGTCTCCTTTGGTTCCATCATCAGACAATTCTTTCAAGGCCAGATGCTCTCTTCTTCCTGACCTTACAAGTTCAGAATGGACAGTGGATGAATGTCATTGTGTTATTGATTCCCGACATTTTTCCATGGATCTCTCTGAGAAAAATATTATTTTATGCGATGACATTAGTTTTGGACAAGAACCCATGCCGATAGCTTGTGTGGTAGATGAAAATATTTTGAATGCCGAGGGGCCTGATGGACAGATTAACGAAGACTCCTTTCCTTGGGAAAGCTTTACTTATGTTACAAAGCCATTGCTTGATCAATCTCTTGTTCTTGAATCAGAGGTATCTCACTTATATATCTGTTTGCTGTTGTCGTTTAGATTCAATCTCGGTGTTGTATGACTTATTACGTACTAGTATATCATTTCTTGCTTTTCAAGAATGAGAGAACTTTTCTTCAGTTTTGCAGATCTAAGTTTTCAGTTGTCCCTAAAAGTTGATCGTCCTCAAAAAAAAAAAAAAAAAGAAAAGAAAAAATAAAATAAAATAAGACATTGAAGAAAAACAAGATTTTAATTGATCAATTTGTGAAATAGTCCCCTGGAAATATCTTCTAATAAGGATATTGATTCATTATTACAGCTCCTATAAACGTTGTTCATGAGTTTTTTTGGAACTAGAAAGGGAGATACATCTTTACTTAAAAAGACTTGATTGCCAGGATACAATCTTAATTGCAGCTGAGAGACAAATAACTGTTGTAAATTCAATGTTTTTACCCTACTTGTTACCATGGATTCTGTTTGTACATATGAAAAGATTTCTAGATTGGAGGCTCTTTGCTTTACATTCTTTTTAATGGTACTAAGTTACGAGGTTTGTGGCTGGTGCCTAGTATAAGCAGTGTTCTGGCTCAACTGAAAGCAATCAAAGAAACTTGATGATATTCATGTCTTTTGGTGCAGAGTTTACAGTTGGGGTGTGCTTGTGCTCGTTCAACATGCTCTTCTAAAACATGTGATCATGTGTATCTTTTTGACAACGATTATGAAAACGCAAAAGATATCTATGGAAAGCCTATGCTCGGAAGGTTTCCTTATGATGAGAGAGGTCGCATTATATTGGAGGTACGGAGCATTTTCTTGTCAGAACTCATGAACTTTCATGGACAACAAGATCTTGGATACTCTACTGCATAATCCTTCTTGCTTGCGGAGGGGTAAAATGAATTGGAAACAGTACTCTTTTTTCAAACCATTTTCGATACTTTCTTTATTTAGGTTATCCCAGTTGATTATTAATGTAGTTGGATTAGGAATTGGTGTGTCCGTTTCTTGATGCCCTTTGGAGTCGGATATAGCTTTGTCAACTGTTGTTGAAGGGTTTGCATTAGAGTATTTTCTCCAGAACCATTTTACAAAATCTTGTTAGCTACAATATTTGCAGAAAAGCAAACCCGAAGCTCACCCAAAAAGTTGGTGGTGTAGACTGCAAAGATTTGATCCATCAAACACTAGTTTAAACTTTTGATTTTTGTGCTCACTGAGCAGATAGTTCAAATGGAGTTCATGGTATAAAACGGATTCCCAACAATCTTCTGTAAAGCAGTCACATAATGAAACAATCTGTTTTGGCCCCAACACTTTTCTAAAGGTTTTTGCTATTTCTTTTGAATCCTAATAGCATTCGGCCTCAGTAAGTTTTAATTCTCTTCATGGCTTAACATGCTATTACATCATTTTGATATAATTTCGTTCCAGTTCTACTTTTGTTGAAGGAGTATCTAATCTGTTATCAGAAGTGTTTGCTTAATTGTCACTTCAGATAACATGTAAAACTTTTCTAATTTGTTTTCTGCATAATCATCAGGTGGGTTATCTTGTTTATGAGTGCAATCGGAGGTGCTGTTGCAGCAGAGCTTGTCAAAACAGGGTCTTGCAAAATGGAGTGCAAGTGAGGTTGGAGATATATAAAACGGAAAAAAAGGTAACCATCAAGATATGGTTTTTATTTCTGTAAGAACGAATAGAGTAATTTTTGTTCCAAATAGGTATCGGCTCATTTTCCTAACAGATATAGTTACTAGACATCTTCTTCTTTCCCTTCCCTGATTTCAAATCCTATATGCAAAGTAGTAGATATCATCTAGCTATCTTTCACACCCTTACATCAGGAGCTTAAAATTGCCTTATTGACTGCAGGGTTGGGCAGTAAGGGCTCGGGAATCAATTCGCTGTGGTTCTTTTGTGTGCGAGTATATTGGTGAAGTCATAGATGAAAAGGAAGCAAATGAGAGACGCAAAAGGTGTGAATTTCTATTTAGTAGATTTTTTGTTACTATTTGTCATGTATTTTATGCTGTATTATCTTGTTATGATTGGGAAAAAAATGTCCTACTTTCCTTGAAATTGGAAAAGCAGGTACACTACAGAAGGTTGCAAATATTTTTATGAGATTGATGCTCGGATCAACGACATGAGCAGACTAATGGAAGGGCAGGACTCTTATGTGATTGATGCTACAAATTATGGAAATGTTTCTCGTTACATTAACCACAGGTGAGTCAAAAATTCCAAGTTTTACTTAATGATTGAGAAACTTGTAATTACTTTAATTGATGAATATATATACACAAAATGAAAATAAAATTCTTTGAACTACGGTAGTGGAAAGTCGTATTAGTATGCATTTACTTTCCATTGAAATGTTTTATGGTTTTGAAAATTAGATGCTAATTTGATTCTTGTCACATACTATTGTCAGTTGTTCTCCCAATCTCATGAATCATCAAGTTCTTATAGAAAGCATGGACAGTAAGCTGGCCCACATCGGTTTCTATGCAAGTCGAGATGTAAGCAGGCTCTCTGATTCACTTATCATCCTTTCCAATTAAGCCTAATATTGCACCATTAATTTTTGCTTATCTTACTTTTTGGTGTAAACGAATATTCTGAGCAGATAGCTTTAGGTGAAGAATTGACGTATGATTTTCGATATAAGCTGTTGCCCGGAAAAGGATGTCGTTGCGAATGTGGAGCTACGAATTGTAGGGGAAGGCTTTATTGAGAGGGTGAAAGAGTAGGTTACAGTTGTCATGAATTCAGTGTATTATTCTCTTTGGTTTTGCATAATGCAATTTTTATTTATTTCTTGCACCTCTTCCCTCTAATTTTGCCTTATCGATGCTTCGAGCTTCGTTACGATCTGCAGCTTCTTGTTGAATAGTTGTGTAGGAAAATGGTAATGATAATTTTCTTAAAAAATGAATGGTAATAGTAATTTTCCTAAAAAAATAAATGAATGAGTGGAAGGTCTTGTAATTATATGAAGTCATTGTTTGATACATTGTTGACTTTGGAAATTGTTTACATATAGGTGTAAAAATAATAAAACATAATGTTGCTTACATCTTTTCTGTCTATGCACATTGCATATTTTGCAGGTAGAATATGTAGGTTACGATATTCTGTAGTGGACTCAAATTTTGATTTTAGATATTTATACTTAACTCGTGAAATCAATACTTATTTTAATAGAAATATTATGGTAAGAAATGCAATTATGAAATAGCTAAGACTGAAATAAATGTAGGAGTTATTTGCTGGTGTTGAGAGTTTATCAAAACCTTAAAATTAATCTATAGGGTGCTTTACTATTAACTTTCTCGGTCCCATTTTGATAGAATTAATTTTAATAAAATTGAGTCTTTTATAATACTCATTTGCTTTGAAATTAGATTTTAGGAGTTTGACAACTTAAATGTTATAATAAACTTTTATAGTGATGGCGGATATATATTTTTTACGAGGAATGCTTTCCTACTTAGTGTGAACATACTTAATGTGTCTATGACTAACGTGATGATGATATTTAAGGAAAAATATTTATAAATATATTTTATAAAAATACATCATATCAAAAAAATTAAATTTTACTAAAAAAATTAGACAGTAAATGAAAAAAAATTATGGACGTGTCACTGCCACATCAAGTATGCACACAATGTGTAGATATAGAAATGCTCCCCTACCCACGGTGGGCACACTTAGTGTGCCCACCGGTGATGTGGCAGTGCCACGTTTGTAATTTTTTCTTTTAGGGTTTAGTTTTTTATGTTAGGGTTTAGTTTTTTTATAGTAGGATTTAATTATTTTTGGTAGGATTTTTATTAATTACCTTATATATTTCAATGTCACATCATCCGTGGGCACATTAAGCATGCCCACGGTGGGCATTGGAGCATTACTCTGTGTAGATAAGCATTCATGATATTCTTATACTATTTTATTTATTGTCGATACAATTTTACTCTCCTAGTATCTATCAGTTGCCTCAACACTCTATTTAAAGTTTAAGAATAATTTAACATATTATCATATGTTTTCCCTGAATAAAAGCTTGATGTTTCCAGAATATATTTGAGTATTTGATGATGAACTGTTCTTAGCTTTATTACAAATTGCTACACCTCCATTATGTATAGACTATAGTCAACAAAATTGTAGAAAGATGGAAGGTGAAGTTAATAAGTGAATCAATCAATTAATTAATTAATGTCCCACATAGGTCGGCTAGCTAAAAGTTTCTCTAGAATTCATGATAGCATATTTAATGTCCTTAGATATTGCTGAAAGAAACTGAAGTGCAATCTGTCAGAATATGGTCCTTATTTTTGTGTTGAAAAATAAAATTAAATATTAATATAATAAAACTGAAATCCAATCTTCAAAGCTTTAATGGATAATGGTAATGGTAATGTGGTCCTCTCTTTTGCCAGGGAATTGCATTGAAGAAACATCATTTTCTTTTTCGAGATTTGGAGTTTTAGTTTGTGGTAATATTAAAGTTGTGTCTGAATTAGGTGGATACGAATAGTAAATACTTTTACATTATTATTTTATTTATTTATTTAAATTTTGGTTTTAATCAACTGATTTCGAGTTTATAAAAACCACTTGAATTGAATTCTAATATTAACAAGCTGACGAACGAAACAACTTATCTACCGATTTGTGAAATATAAAGAATTAGTGCAAACAAAGGAATTGGTGCACTTAGGTTGGCGCTATCAGCGTGTTGTTTTATTTATGTCAAAAATATAAGGTCAGAATATATAGTAATTAAAAAAACACATTCCACGATATTTAATTCGTAATTAAAAATTGAGACCAGCTTCAACAAATTACTGTCCTTAACTCGTGTTGAAATGTTTCAAAATGTTTCAACAAATTTTTAGGGTTGAGAGATACTGTAAAAGAAACATGATTACAATTTTTTTTAATTTTTTTATATATATTTGCGTTTCAAAAGAAACATGATTATTTTGTAATAATGTTTCTTTTTGTATATAATGGATGATGCTTTTTTATGATTATGTTTTTTATGTATTGAAATCATTTTTTTTCATGATAATCGTTAGTCATGGGAAATCAAAAGTTCAAATTGGTTTATAATTCTCATACCATGATTGGTTTCCATATGATCTGATTTCTGTATATGTTAGGCATCATTAAATTCACTAATTATATGAAAATCATATATCGATCTATTTTTTATCCTTGCACATTAAAGAAATGAATAAAACACGTTTTTGAGATATTAGAATTAAGATAAACGAATAATTAATAATAATAGCGTGGATAAGAAGTAGAAAATGAGTGGTGCTCGTGAAAGATGCACACGGAAGTGGACTAGTATATATATCATTCCTCACTCTATATATTTATATATTCATATTTTTTTATATATAAATATTATATATTTCTTTAATTTGCAATGATGTTTTTTTATATATAAATGATGTTTTTTCACAATCATGACGAAATCATGCTTTATTTCTTCACAGATTGATTATAATAGGATTAGTAGTTCATATAAATTTCTTAATGACCGTACTTAACGAAGTAATTAAATTGGGCAATAACTTATTGGTGAAGGCGTGAACAAGGCTTCCAGGCCCGAAAAACAGCAATTGTCATGTTCACCAGCCCAACACCAGGGCCCACATTCATATATGGCCTATATCTTATTAATCAAGGCCCCACATTATGATTTCTTTTAATCTTTATAGATCTCTTTTCTATGAAATACGTAGTATGTAGAGAGATAGGGGGAGCATATATAAATAAAATAAATTTTAGTGTGTGAACGTGCGAAAAATACTTGTATCTATATATAAATTATATAATTATATTTAAATATATATTCAATCATGTTTATTTTACGATCACGTTTATTTATGCAATTTGATTCTTAATTGCTTACTTCAATATAAATTGTATGTTCGTATATCATACTGAGATCAATAATTCATATCTATTTTTTTTTTATCATACGAAAACTTATTTCGATATGATTCGTTATATACATACTGTATATACACACACATAGAATCATAACGTGGAATTAATTTGAATTATTGATTATTGTCTAACTTACAAATGCATATTACATATATTAAAAAAACACTTAAATGCATATTACATATATGATCAAAAGAAAAATCACATATATATATATATATATATATATATATATATATATATATATAACCGTGATTATATAAAAATATCTTCGTATCTATGTACTTCCTCTGTCTCATTACAAAGATCATATTTTTAAAATATATGCGACGTATAAAATAATAAAATAAAACATTTGTAATGGAACGAAGGGAGTATAAAACATATGACGTAAGAAATATGAATAAATGTGATCAGTTGATCTTCTTATAGTGTTCTTTGAAGGAAAATGATGGATAATAAAAAAAAATTCACCATTTCCCCCCTTTTTTTATTTGTTATTTACGATGAATAATTTTTTCCAGGAATAAATTTTTTTTTTAGGCAGTCATTTTTCTATATTTTCACTCCAAATCATGATAATATACTTTCTCACCCATTTAGAGTGATAGTATTTTTCAACTCTTTTCCACCATACAGAACATAAGATAAAACAAGTGGGGACCACATTATGAGATAAAATCATCATTTGCCTTTTCAATCAAAGGGAACACATCCTAAATGTTTTTTTAAGGAAAAAACGCAAATAAATACACAAACTTTGTCTGACATCCCGTTTTGGTATCGAACTTATTTTTTTTCATGTAAATACACCAACTTTGCCCCGATGTTCAATTTTTCTACAAATTCAATTTCCGGCAAAATCAAAGCTGACGTGGCATCTACGTGGCTGCCGGACACATGTCCTTAAATTTTCCGGCCGGCTGAGTAAACGACGTCGTTTGGTACAAATCGAGCTTCTTCTTTGAATTATATACACTTTGGTCTGTTCGAACCCTAAATCGACAAGAGAGAACGAAGCATTTGTAGGGTTGGCTCGAAGCATTGCTAGTCTCAAAAGGGGAAGCCATGGCTGCAAATCAAATCGATTTCAAATTCCTCTTCTCCACCATCATTCTCTCTTGTCAATTTAGGGTTTGAACAAACCAAATTGTATGTAATTCAAAGAAGAAGCTCGATTTGTACCAAATGACGTCATTTAATGCTAAAGAGATGACGTCATTTACTCAGCCGGCCGGAGGGCGTGTGTCTGGCAGCCACGTAGATGCCACGTCAGTTTTGATTTTGTCGGAAATTGAATCTGTGGAAAAATTGAACATCGGGGCAAAGTTGGTGTATTTACAGGAAAAAAAATAAGTTCGATACCAAAATGGGATGTCAGACAAAGTTGGTGTATTTATTTGCATTTTTTCCATTTTTTTTTAAGAGCCAAAACAATTCGAATTTTCTTCATTTTTCCAATGTTCTCTTTAGAGGTGGCCAAAATAATTGTACCCACCAACCCATACACGTATTAGTACACGTATTCAGAGGGTTTATACGCGTACGCATACCCGTACTTGCCGGACCCACCGAAGACGTCGGTTCGGGTACGGATACTGAAAGTTGGAACCGTAACCCGCCGGTTCCCCGACCCGTCGACCTGCAATTTTTATATAGATTTTATCTAAAATGCATTTTTGTTTCTTAATTTTAATTAGACGTGCATTCTTTTTCTTACTTTAATGTTTTTTTCATTGGATCTTCACCAAAAATGTTATAATGAGGCTCAACGAGATTAAATTTTCAAATAACTTAATCTCCAATAATTTAGGATTTAAAAGTCTAGTTTAGATTTTATGTTGTTGGAGTGTTTAGTGTATTTTTGTGTGGATTTTTCTAGTGTTTTGTGAGTTCTTTTTAGTTTCTTTTGTTCGTCTTTCTTGTTTATTTCTTGTGTCTTAGGTGAAGTTGGGGTCGAGAGGAGTATTGCACGAAGATTGAGAAAAATGGCATTTTGAAGTGAAGAAACACATGCTAAGTGATGGGAGAATGAAAGGAAGTGAAGATAGTCGGAAAGAAGAAGAAACAAGAAGAGAAGATCGTTTTCGTGCCAAAACAGCGCCTAGGCAGGCAAGCGGCCACTGGGCCTGCCGTTTCAGCGGGATAGTCGATAGTTGGGGCTAGCGACCGTTAGATCCCAGCGATCACTGGACGGGGAGCCGACTCTTATGAATTATTTCCTTATTTGATTAGGTTTTTGGAGATCTATATATATGTAAACTCTTATGAACGTAAAGCCACTTATTTTCTCTAGTTTTAAGCCTCCAAATTTTAGTTTAAGATTTGTTTATGCTTTCGGGATTGAAGACGATTTTTGATTCAAGTTTAATTCAAGTTTCGATTACTTTTCCGTTGTTCTGCGTCTTTAATTCCAGTCGTTCCTTTTACCTTTAATTCGTAAGTTTAATTTTATAGATTTGTTTTACTTTCTTTACATGTTCCTTGTTTACATCTTGCTATTTTTTTTTCTATTTTCCTTAGAATTATTTTATAAAGCATGTTAGGATTTACTTACACTAGCTTAGTTTTTATTGCTTCCTTTATTGTTTTCTTTTCAATTCTAGGTTTAATTGTTCTTATTTGCTTTATTGTTTTTATTTGCTTAATTTCTCTTTTCAAGTCTAGATTAGTTTATTTGCTTTCTTTTCATTAAGTCTAGGAATTAATTAATAAACCAAAAATCCCTAAATATTTACTTGCTTTCGTAGAGTGTTTAGAGTGTGCGTACACACAATTGATCTTCCTGTTAAGTCTTCCTTGAGATTCGACATTGAGTTTTACTTGTTAGCTCTATGATGGGCCTAGTTCTATTGCTAGCACTATTTTAGGTGAAACATGGAGCTTTTGCAATAATAAAAAAAAAATCTATTGCAAATAGTTTAATGTACAATTCATCGAACTTAAAATGCATTTTTAGTATTAAACAAATAATTATAAAACTCGCCGGAACCGCAGGGTTGTACCCGTAGCTGTACCCGCACTTATTATACCCGAAATCGTACTCGTACCCGCCTATACCGCAGTTAGGGTACGTGTCCAGTTTGGTGGAACCGTACCCGCCGGGTACGGATACGGTTCCATACTCAAACCCGCATTTGGTCACCTCTAATTTTCTTTGATAGATAATTTTTCCTGGGTCGGAAATTTTTTTCTTGGGCAATCCTTTTCCCATATTTTTGATAATATTTTCCCACTTATTTGGAGTGATAATATTTTCCCATATTTTCCACTTAGACAACATATGATAAAACAAGTAAGGAACCATATTATAGGATAAAATTTTCTATCATTTACTTATCCATTATTTTCCTTTTTCATCAAAAAAAACACGCGGTCATATAAATACGAAGTAATATTTTATGCTACTTTTCATAGTATGCATGACATGTATGGTCTACAATAATTAACATGCATAATGGTCAAGTTTAATTTTCACATAAGGTAATGCGTTATTTAGATACATCATCATTTTCATGCATTGTATTATAATTTTACGCTCTCATTAATATATTTGTATCTTGCATATATATGAGTACTAAACAATCAAGAATTTTGGACCATAAAATTAGCTAGAGGTGAGACATAGTAGGTATAATAGTGGTCCATAACTTCTTGGAAAACAGCATTTTCAGTTGGTTGAGTTCTTATTAATGGCAATTTTTGTTGAAAATACATAAAATACTAATTCTTGGTCACAATCTAGACATTCTTTTAGGCATAAGTAAATTGTATTAAATGAGTAATATATAATAATTGAGAGGTAGGAGAGGACAAGAAAAGCATTCTCAAATACTGGGAATCCCTAGGTTAACCAGCTGGTCCAACTCCTATGGTCCATCTTCAGACCAATAGCTACTGGCCCCACCACACTCACTCATTTCTTTTTTAATTTTAATTTTAATTTTATTTAATTTTATTTATTACCAACATTTCACTTCAATTTTTTTTTATCAGAATTATGATTAGCTTTATTTCCTCTTTTTCCCCACTTATGCCTCAGCAGAGGGGTCTCAGGTGTAATAGTGTGTACCTATTCTCCATGCATAAAACAAATGTTATATTTTTTACCCTATGTTTTTCCTACTTTCAGAACATTCACATGCATCACTCTACTTGATTGATTTAGGATGGGTTTCAATTATTATTTGGTGATATAAACACATAACCCTTTTTTACTGGCTGAGCCGTTGACGCAATTAATGTCCCCACTAATAATTGCATATGAGGTGGATAATTTAAGATTTATATTTTTTTTAAATTTGTTATATAGTTTAATTTTTAAGAATATTATTTAATTTCTCTAATATACAAGTGGCAGTGACACATCAGCTTTGAACATCCTAATGGTGCCCATGGCGGATAAATGAACATTGCTCTTCCCACTTTGGTTCATGGAAATAACTTCATATAAATGGCATGGAGTAGTTATTAACGTAATCTAAGACTCTGATTTCATTGTGCTTACTTTTTTTTTTTTTTACATATTGAAAATGATACACACTCATGTTTAAATATTAAGATGACTTTGAACTCTCGTCCTATCATTTTGAGTTTATTTTGCTTACGAATATTATACTGTTGAGAGAGAGAGGTTGCACCAAATATTGACTACCTTCGAGCTTTTGCACAAAATATATATATGAGACACATGTTTCTATGTTGGTCAATAATCGTTTGGTAAGTAAAATATTGTGATGGTGCACAGTATATATAGTATACAAATCAATAAACTCATACAATATTACACAGTAAAATTACTGAAGAATAGTATGCGTGTGTTGGCCTAACGGTAGAACCGTATGAGGTTAAGTTTCAGGACCAAAGGTCCCGAGTTCGAGTCCTTTGTGTCACTGTCTTAAATTTCAGTTAATTATGTTTTAAAAAAAAATTACTGAAGAATGACCTAACTGAATTCACTGAATAACATTATAACAGTACGAATAAGAAAATATGAAAGATAGGTGGTTTTTTTTATTTAAAAAATAAAATAAAATATGGAAGATAGGTTAAAAGTTATTACTACATTTACTATTTCATCCCGCGTGGGGAAAATGACATGACATTTTTTGTTTCAGTTCCATAAAGAAATGGAAAGCATGCACAGATTATTATCGATTATGAATAATCAGAATTTTTTTTATTTAATATTATTTGAAAGACCAAAAAGAAGAAGAAACTGCATGATTCAGACATGATGGCCTACAGCAGCCGTTTGGAAATTAATTTTGGCAGAACCTTATAATAACAGCAATATCACTATAACTATTTTCTGCTAGAATTGTCATTTTTTTACAAGATTTCTAAGTTACATAGCAACAAATTAATTTGGTAAAATGTAATTGTTCCTTTGCATATGTGTTCTTTAAGATCTAAGAAACTGTCTGTTGTTGGCCAAACATATTAATACACACACTGCTTACTTTTGTTTGAAATTTCGATAATATAATGTATATTATACGTACATATATATATTTATTTGTATCTACTATATGCTAGATATCTTGAATTGAAAATTTATTTGAAAATATGTCTCCCCTCTCATTTTCCCACAAAAAAACAAGGTTCTATGACTTATGTATTTTCCAAATGCAGAATTAATGTTTCATCTAAGAGTATGGTTTTAATTATATTTTCTAAGATTTTATACATATGGAATGGTTCATGAATATACAAAAAATTTAACTGTAACATAAAATGACTGTATATATAGAATTAAATGCATGCAATCTGTTATGAATATGCAGTTATGCATGCCTTGAAAAAATTTAATGGTTGAAGCCATTTGTATGTGAATGACTAACACAGTGCATATATGAAAAATATCGTTAACTCATTTATTGCTGAAGGGAAATTATGGTTACATACATATATGATCTGAGATATATGCAAAATAATAAATTCATCTGTGCAGTGATGAAATTGTAGTGAATCCGTAGAGGCTTTCAGTGCTGCAGAAAAATGAACTAACTTTCTCAAAATTAGTGCAAATTCAATAATGTCATATCTTTAGGCTTTAAATCAATGTGTCTTTCGCAGTGGTAAATATAATTGTTTTGATTTGTTTTCTTCCATTCTCAATAACATGATCAATTTAATTTAACATTATTTGATTATAACTCATTAATTCAATTAGGATTTATTATTTATTCTTAGCATTTAATTTAATTTTTAATTATTTAAAAATAAAATAAAGTTCTGCTAAAATAATTATGCAGCATAATTGGATCAATAAATTCTAGTAAATTTAGTGTAAAATTCAACAAAAATCGTATTACCGCGAAATTAAAAAAAAAAAAAAAAAAAAACTAAGAAAATTCAGTATTGATACATGATTGTTACACTAAAATTGGGACAAAGGATATATATCATCCGTAGTTAGACTTGTTGATTATTCCTCAGGCTAAAGTCTCAAGATTTTATATATAAAATACATTTCATGCAATTTTCATGTAATATACTCCATATGTCCCACTCCATTTAAATAGTCACTCTCCAATAATAATAATCATAATAATAATAATAAATTAGACCAAAAAATAATTTTTGGAATGAGTTCACAGTTGTAAAACATTAATCCAACCTGATAATGCTAATATCATATACTTTGACTAAATAGAATTACAAGGTTTTTAGGTATCAAACAAATATAACAGTAGATATATGAAGGTGCAAAAAAACTTTTAGCTATACAATTATAAATGATCCTCGTAGACCTTGCTATCATTAGTTTCTACCATTCGCATTATACGTTTCTCTAGTGTAGAGAGTGAGAGAGAGAGAGAAGAGAGCAACAGCAAATAAAAAAATAAAAAAGAGTAAAGAAAAAGCTAAGAAAAAAACAAGAAAAAAAATAACTAACTTCAACCATTGGTGAGACCAAAAAAAAAAAACTATGAAAAGCGACAAGGTTTAATTTCTTATTAAGCACCGGTATTTTAATTAATTTAATCAACAGCCCCCAAAGTCTCTAACAGAGAAGGGACTCTTCTCCGGCAAGTTTCCAGCGTGACGTAGCCCTAGAGTGAGCGAGACGTCGCCGGAGTTCGTCCCGAACCTTATGAGCGTCGATCCGATATCAGCATTCGTAGGCTGGTCGTGGCAAGCGTCGGACTCCTGCATTCCCGGAAAATTACGTACCGCCGAGGAAGAGGCTGCTGCGGCGGCGGAGGAGGAGGAGGAGGCCATGTTGTTGGGGTGGTGCTGCTGCGGCTTCGCTTGGTTATCCGTGAAGCTGCACTGCCTATTAATTGCGATGAATGAAGGGTCGTTTTCTTGGGCAGTGGAGTTCCTGGGTGGCGGAGGAGGAGTAATTGCGGCGGCGGAGGTGGCGGTGGGAGGCGGCGTTGGAGTTTGTGCGCTGCCGCTGCTTTGTTCGTTGCCAGACTCATCTTTGGCTTCTTGTTGGTACATCTCTTCCACCATGGGTTTCCATAACCGGACCCTTGCATTAATGAACCAGTTCGATACCTGAAAACCACAAACCACCAACTCCATTAATGCCAGCCAAACCGAGCCGAGCCGAGTCTTAGTCTAATACAAACGGGTCGGAAAATTTTCCGAGTACGAAGCAGTTGAAAAATCCCGACAAAATTATAAAGTAAAAAAAAAAAAGAAAAGAAAAATCGAATACTATTCCAAATTAATTAGCACATCAGATCAAATCGTCTGTCTCAATTTCAGTGTATTTATCTGCCAATTTTATATTTTAAAAACTAATCATATTATTATTTGTGCAAAATGATATGTGACATTAAATATGAATGGATGAATGATGAGTACGTACTAGGCAAAGAATCCGGCGAGATTGTGCATTCTCAATAAGTAGATAGATTTTAATAATGATTTTCAGTAGATGGATTTTAATAATGATTTTCGACTATGAATTTAATGATCTTACTATTGCACAGCTACACTCTTATCACCTCAGAAAAAGACAAACATGAACAATACTACTCTTATTTATTACCTAAATTCTTGAATAAATTTCACTACTTATTTCATTCAACTTTCATTATTAAAAATTATAACAGTATGCTCCCTAATCAATTACTAATAATAACTAGTTCAGCAAACACTACAACTATTATTTTATGATAGGAAATGAATAAATAAAACAATACCTAAGTCTAGGGTTTAGGAACTAATGATGTAGACAATACTTAAAGCAAAAATAGGATGAATCTAATTCACCAGAATATATTATCAATAATTACTCACACCATATTTCCTTTTTGTTTCTTTTTCCATATAACATTTAAAATTTTGCAAATTTACGTGTGTGAATAAGTAGAGAAGAAGGGAAAGGTAGATAACACCTTGCCTTAAATCCCAACGTTCCACCACTGTATCCTATTCCCAGCAATGCATGAATGGTTGAGCCACATTAAATATTGGGACGTAAGAGAGAGAAAGAAAGAAAAATCTAGTGAGAGAAAGACATTGAAAGCTGCAAACTTTCATGTCTCACTCTCCTGTACTTGACACTGCGCTTACTATTGGCAGAGGTTTTTTCTCTGTTTCAGAATTTATGTCTTCCTCCAAAAGCATCCAAAGAAAATTATAAAACAAAAACCTTGGCTTTTAATTTCTTCAACATAAAGAACAACACTCTAATGCAACAAAAATATACTCCTATCTGTTTTTTCCCTACATTTTTTTTTACTGTGATTAAGCAATATTCCAACATTAAAACAAATATTTAAAAAAAAAAAAATACCTGATTTCTTGATAAACCAGTCTGTCGGGCCAAGAGATGTTTATCAGCATCGCTTGGGTACCTGAGAAAGAGACCAAGAAAGAAAAGGACATTTTAGATTCCAATTTTATTTACCTAAATCAGATAAAGCGACGACCAAGCTTTATGCATGCATTGCTGTCCCTTTTTATTTTTTATTTTTATTTTTTATTAATTACATATGCAAAAAATAAAAATAAATAAAATTATGGTTCTACTCTGCATGGGCGTGGCAATCTAGAGAGAGAGAGATCGTAGAACAGTTTACAGCAAATAGTGCAGAAGGCGCAGAAGTAAAAGAGGACTGTGCTTTCCTTTTCAGTGTACATGTATCTTGCTTATGGTATTTTGTCTCACACTAAATTATACACTATACTTTTATACGCTTTTGCTTATCTGTGTCTCTTAATTCACTTTTATTGTACTATAATGTCAGGTGTGAAAAAAATCAAATCTAGTGAAGCTGGTTTTTTTAGTGTAAGTTCGAACGCATGAATTCTTACAAGGCTAGCTATAGTCTAGAGAGATAGATAGAGAAATTGCATGAAAAGATGTGGTAACAAATAGACAACTTTTGTTAGTAAGTAGTTATCCATGCTGTTACATTAATTTAATTAATTAATTATAAATCAATTATCCATGAAAGGGAATGAAGAGAGAGAGAAAGGAAATTAGAAGCTTTATTCAGCTTTTTTATAGGTGAAGGGACAACATCAAACACTGCATCACCAGTCTCTTTAATCGAAAATCACAAGGAGAAAAAAGAGAACAAATAAAAGAAAATAAAAGTTGTCGACCCAAAAAAAAAAATTAAAAAGAAAAAAGAAAAGAAAGAAAGAAAATTGTCTTATCATAGAATTCTGCAATAATCATTCCTTTGCTGATTAATCCCACTTTTCTTGATCCCATAATAAAGTCTTTTTTTTTTTTTTACTGTCATAAAATCAGGAGAGAGAAAGTGGAGAGAGAAAGTGAACGTACGGGTGCAGAAAATGCTCAAAGAGCCAAGCCCTGAGAATGTTGACCGAGCGCTCCGGCAGCCCCCGCTGCGGCCGCCACGCCTCCTGCTCCATCATCCCCATCTGGTGGAAGGCCCGCTGCTGCCGGAGGCTCTGGTCGAGGAGGCGGAGGCGCGGCGTCTCGCCCTTGGTGACGCCGGCGCCGCCGCCGTCCTTCTCCCCGAGGAGCTCGCAGCTGTGCTTGAGCTGGGCGGCGATGGCGTCCTTGAGGCAGCGGAAGTGGCGGGACATCGCCTTCTGCGCCAAGGTGGTGTACGGCACTGCCGCGCCGAACCCCATTACCATGTCGAAGGAATTCACCACCATCTGCATCTGCTCGCAGTAATGGTTGTACCTTCGATCAACCTGCATGCATTATTAATCAGTTAATTAATTTTTTTAATAAAGAAATGGATTTTGAGGAACCTGAGAGGCGGAGAATTGCATATAATTGTGTGAAAATCAGAGGTTTTTTGTCTGAATAAATGATTGTTGATGTGAAGGAAGAATATACGTAGTAGTATACTACTCTCTCTCTCTCTCTCTCTCTCTCTCTTCCCAATACATCCAACGTTACAAACTATTTACGTCTGAATATAGATTTTTGGAAGAGAAAAATAATCACAAGATGCAAGATTTAAAAAAAAAAAAAGAAGAAGAAAGAAATCCATGCGAAGACAAAACAAAAAAAAATAAATAATAATAATAATAATAATAATAAACTATAAAATTAAATGTACAAAATGAGAAAAGAATTAGTAAGTAGAAGAAACATTAAATTAGGTGTGATAGTTCACTATCACCTTCCCAAAGAGATGGAAACTAAAGATTTACTGGTGTTGGATCAATTTTGATGAGTGAGAGTGGTTAGCCACTCGTGTTCCCTCACTAAATGTAAAAACAAAAAAAATCCTATTTGCCCTAATCACACGCTACTAATCATATAATTTTTTAATAAAATATTAAAGTAGGTACAATTTGAAAAATTGAGTTAATTAATTGGAAATGAATAAAGAAATGGGCACCGTGGCAGCCTGTATCATCAGCCGGCAATTAAATAATAGCGGGAAGTTGCCGGAGTTTTCCGCACGGTTGATTAATCTCTTAAACAAAGAATAGAGTAATTTAATTAAGCGATTCTGATTGGGTAATGGCAATACATATATATACAGTCTAGAGAGAGAGAGAGAGAGAAAACATGCCTCGTCAAGCATAGATAGTAGTTTGACCTTTCTCCTCTGATGCTCGAGCCTGTCAGCAGCGGATAAAGGAGGAATATCCTTGTAGGAGTTTCCGGCGGCGGCGGCGGCGGAATTGGAATTAGGGTTTCCGTCGTTGTTATCGAGTCGCCGGAGTTTGTTTTTCTTGAAATGGCCTCGACCGACGCTGCAAAACTCTTCCAACAAATCCTGGGCTGCTTTGGCGTATTTTGAATTCCGCAGCATATTCACCGCGCCGTAGGAGGAAGACAGCGCCACCTGGTTGTGGTTGTTCTTCATGTTCAAATGGTACTGTGTCTGTGGCCCTCCGCCGCCGCCTCCGAAGAACACCATGTTCCCTTCTCCCATCCTCAGCTCCTCCGCTTTCGCCGCCTCCAGCGACGACGACAGCGACAGCGACAGCCCTTGCCCTTCCACCACCGCCGGGATTTCGCTAGGGTTGCTGCTGTCGTTGCCGCCGCTGGGGTGCCACGTGAATTGCCCGTAGTTTCCGCCGCCGTGGAGGGCGGAGGAGGATGAGGACGGGTGCGGGAGCAGCATGTGGAGAGTGGAGGAGGTCGACTGCGGCGGCGGCGGGTGCGAAGGCGACGGCGACGGCGACCGCTGCTGCTGCTGCTGCTGCTGCGGGTTCATCAGGAAAAGCTGCATGGCCGCCGCCGAATCGGCATTCATGCTCGGAATCTGGTGCTGCTGAGGATGATGATTCTTCGATTCCGCCAAATCTCCACCCAACACCATATTATTATTCCCTTGCCGCTGCGGGAACCAATCAGCGGAGGCGGCGCCGCCCCTCGGGTTCCGGTAGCTCTGCAGTATCTGGCTCTCTAGCAATTCGGTAGCGGAGGCGGCGCCGCCACCGGAGGGGAAGGTGAACATCTCCGAAAGCATACCGGCGGTCTCGTAGACGGGGAGGCCGGCGGATTCCTCCTCCTCCATACCGACAAGAGGCGGCGGCGGCGGCTCGAAGCCC
The DNA here is from genome assembly GCA_001642375.2 of Mentha longifolia. Taxonomy (NCBI): domain Eukaryota; kingdom Viridiplantae; phylum Streptophyta; class Magnoliopsida; order Lamiales; family Lamiaceae; genus Mentha; species Mentha longifolia. The sequence continues at coordinate 21,755,092 of CM038115.1, forward strand.
TGAACCCTGAGCTTATCGCGGCGGATCTGTTGCGCTATATGGTGCTGCTGCTGCGATCTCTCGAATCCATTCGAGAAACTGAAGATCCCTTGATGGTAATCTTGGGACATAGAATAATAATTTGAGTGGGTTTGTTGTTGGTTGAGGAATTGTAGAGAACTGTACCCTTTCGAGTGAGAGGTAACCGGAGGGAGCGCTGCTATACCCATATCACTATCTTTATCTTTATCTTCATCATCATCATCTTCTTTCTACTTCGTTCTTCTTTCTATTTCTCTCTCTATGTAGCTGCTTCCAATAATGGATCCATACACAAATTCCGACAAGTGATTGAAAATTCTGATTTCATAACAGAGAAGTGAGAGAAAGAATCGAGGAAGAAAAATGAAAAGAGAAGAATAAAAAGGGAGCACAGGAGTAAAAGCGAAAGCATCAAATTAAGGAGAGAATTTCTATATTTCTTCATATTATTTTTCCATCCATGAAAACATGTACATACCTCTTATAGTTGCAGGCTGTAAAAGGAGGGGAAGCCCTCAGACATCGTTTTCTTCTTCTGTGGGATTCTAGAAAAAAAAAATTAAAAAGAAAAGAAGAGGAAAAACAAATTAACACAATTGCTTGAATCTTGAATTCTCTCTCTCTCTCTCTGTGTCTGCTGTTTCTGAGCGTGTCGTCGTTTCTCTCTCTATCTTTCTCTTTCTCTCCTTTTCTATCTCTTTGTATAATAGTGGGAGTGCTGTTGTTCTCTGCAATCGCCTTCTCGAAAGAGAGAAGAACTAAAAACAAGTTTTTTTCTTTTTCTTGTTTCTCCTTTCTTTAATTAAAAAGATGTCTTCTTGTATGAATATGAATATTTATGTCTCAACATCTCTCTCTGAAAACGCACACCAAATTATGAGATGTGGGAGAGAGAGAGAGAGAGGGGATGGAAAGAAGAGGTCGCTATTTCTACTATGCCTCATCTTTTTTTTTTTTTTTCTTTTTTTAAACCTGGTGATTATATTTTCTTTATTTATGAAATTGATAAATAAAAAATTATTCTCCAACTTGACAAAGAAAGTTAAAAAGAGTTTCTTAATCCAGCTGAGGACAAAGATACAGACCTGATATATTAATCAGAATTTTGAAATTACGAGATCACCCCTTTCTGTCGTGAGAGTTGTCAACAGATTTTTAATTTTTAATTTTTTTTATTTTTTATTTAGCACACAATAGATAAATTAATTGGATTCAATACTAGGAGTAGGAGGAGTCGTGCTATTTCAATTTTTAAGAAATCTAGGGACTACATGTACAAATTTCAATTATTTTGTTGTGGAGAATGACAATTGACAAACGAAGGAAAGTTATGTGGACCTCATATTTGTTCCAGCTATATATTTATTAGGGGAATGATATTATAAACTATTTCAATATAAAAAGAGCATCCTTTAGAAAAATATTAAAAGAGCATTATTTTCAAAATTTGTTGTGTCTATATAATATTCCTCATATTTGTTATGATATTATAAACTATTTCAAAATTTGTTATGTAAAATATATGAGAACTATATTATATCTAGAAAAAAATAATCTTTTATTAGGAATTAAATGTGCTTCATATCCATCTAATTATTTTTCTATTCTGGAATATCAATATTCGGCTCGGATAATTTCAAGTACTTAATATATATATTAATTCGAATATTTAATAAACGATACAATTAGAGAAAATTTCTTGAGAACCCGCAGAGATGAATGTTACCCTATATATCACCTCATGCATATTCATGCATGTTATATGTGTTAATAAACTTATCGCAAATATTGAAACATGTTAGGAATATGATGATAAATATTTAAAAGATATAACAACAAACCACATGAATTGAAGACACGGTTCCTCACAATGTAGCTACGTCAGGCGCACTACAAAGCTAGATATCCTTTACTAGAATTTTTTTTATCTACACTTATCTATTTTTAACTGTGATTTTGGTGCTATTTCGATCCCTGCAATCTACTCTGATATGAGACCTTAACACACACTATACTATTCCCTCCGTTAACAAAGAGTTCGATATTCTAGCTTTCTGTTTTGGGCATCCACAAAAAGTTTGATAGTTCTACTTTAGTACATGAACCCTCATACTCTTTTAAATTCTTTTTTTTCTTTTCATTATCTACCAAAAAAAAAAAGGCCATCACTTTTTATTACTTCAATTCGCTCTCTCTCTATTGGGCCTCACACCCCTCCTTAAATAACTTTACCAACAATATATCAACATTTGTATTAAAAATCGTGGCACAGAGAGTGTATCGAACTTTTTATGGACGGTATAATAAGAGAGGTATTTATAAGAATGAAAAATCTCTAATTAAGATTCTACAAATTAAGAAAACTTGATCTCCAAGATTGATTGCTCTTCAAGTTCCTTATCAAGCTCCAATACCCAAAAATATAGCTCAACAATCTCCCACCAAGAGGTTGATCTCACATGCAATTTTTAACTTTCAGCTGCACGTCAATGTCAATCCTTCATCTCAAGTGTGTTTAAGTCTCGATTCATGTGCTTAAAGTTAGAAATGCTAGGGTTTCTTAACTTGTAGCATACATTCTACTTTTCTCGTTTCTTTTCGGTTTTCGATCCATTTTTGTAAGAATTGGAAAGAGCATTCATGTGGCTAAGGATCGAAGGCTAGAAACGAGGAAGAATCGAGCTTAATTAGGGTGAAACCTAGGGTTAAAAATGTGGAAATTGAATTTATGGAGTTAGGTTTTCACTAGTTCAAGTTCGTTTATGTTTTCCTTGTTCTCTCGAGTCTCTTTGTGCCTTTTTGCAGGATAATGAAAAATTCATTGCTAATTTGACCATTCGATGTTGAAGAGGAGTTCGTTAGGACTCCGTAGCAAAAAGCGGTTCAGAAATTGGAGTTCGGACGAGAGAGAACGGCTGAAAACGAAAACATCGCGCAAAGAGAAGACGAAGTTGACCGGTCAAGGAGGAGGGCCGGCGGCTTGACCGGCGGTCTGCCAGACCGCCGGCCAAGCTGCCAAACCGCCGTGGAGGACAGAGAATCCGGCGGTCTGGGCCGGCGGTCTGCCAGACCGCCGGCGACCTCCCAGACCGCCGGTTGGCCGTGTTTCTTCAACTTAAAGGGCGAGTTCGGCTCGCCCAAACTCACCCCGGTTCGTCCCGTTTCACCCCGATTCGATTCGAACTCGATTTTCTATGTATTTAATCCCAAAATTCACCCGATTTATATCTTTTGCATACTTTAATATTTTAGAACCCTAGAAATATTTACCTCTTTCCTTTTTAGTAAATTCAAGATTGTTGGAGCTTTACTTTGTGGATTCAAGATTCAAGACCATTTTCTTCTTCCTTATTAAATTCTCTATCTTAAGCATGATTTCATTTACTTTTTATGGTTTAATTCCTTCAATTTTGTCTAGCTAAATTTCCTTTTGGTTCCAATATATGAAGATATGATCTAGATCACTAGGTTTTTGGATTTGGTTGTTGGATTTACCTTCTAATTCACATGTCTTGTGGTTTGGGACTTAATTTTATTGCATGATTGATTGGCCATCATTGATTGCATACAAGGTGTTTGGTTAAATGCTTAGTAGGCTTTAATTCATAGCACTTAGCATCAAATCACAACATATTAGTAATTCTTGCTAATAGGAGTTTCTAGATATTAATTAAGCCATTTGGAGTTAATCTATGCATCTTGAGTCCTAGTCGGAGATAGATGTCATAGGTTAATCTACTTACATTGATTGCTTTGAGAAAAAAATTAGTGTATACAATATATAGAATTCCCGTATGAATTAGATTAAAATGGCTAATCCATGCAAATCCTAAACCCTAGGTCTCTTGAGATTATCGGATTATATTTGGAACCAAGCTTTCTACTATTGTTTGTTAACTCTTGTTACTAGTTGTTATCTAGTTTGTTACTTTTCAATTGCATTGTTTGATAGACTTAAGAAAGCACAAAAACATGTTATTAGATAGCTTGAATAGTAGTTAAGTAATCGAGTTACTACTTGAAATTCTTACGCCATCGCATTCCCTGTGGATTCGACCCGATTGTAATACATCGGTTATCATTGCTTTCTTCCTCACCCCTAAAGTGAGGGTGGATCACACTTCTGATTGTCTCATTCTTCATCGGTTGGTTTCTTGATGAGGAATGGTTCAGATTCAGCAACTTGTTTCAGATTTTGTGCTTGGTCAACAATTGCAACATTTCCAACAAAACCTTCTACTCCAGTTTCATCACCATCGCTTCTTCAGTATCATAATCACTATGAGATGCATGAAACGCCTTCTTGCTAACCTTCTGATATTTGAAAAGATTAGCACATTCACTCATGATGTGACCATATCCTTCACATTCGTAGCACTTTGGTCCTTTTTCAGAGTAGTCGTGCCCTTCAAGCTTGTTTATCTCCTTTTGAGTATTTGAAGATGATCGTTGAACTTTTTGAACTTCCTAGTGAGAAGAGCAATGCTCTCTGCTATCTCCTGCAAGGCTGGATTCTCGTCATCTTTGTCCTCGGCTTTGGTGGCCTTGAAAGCCAGATTCTTCTTTTTGCCAGATTTGTTATCACACAGCCCCATCTCAAAGATCTTCAGTGCGCTCATTAAATCATTTGTGCTATAGTTATCAAGATCTCGAGCTTCTTCTATAGCAACAACTTTGTAGTCGAATCTCTCGGGCAATGATCTGAGGATTTTCTGTACCACCTTACGATCTGGAATTTGTTCTCCCAGTAGAGTGCTTTCATTGACGATTGCACGCAACTTAGTATGGAAGTCAGATATGGTTTCATCTTCTTCCATCTTTAAGTTCTCAAACTGAGTGGTAAGCTGTTGCACTCTTTGATTCTTCAACGTTTATTTCCTTCAAACGTATTCTTAAGAATCGTCCAAGCATCTTTAGCAGTTTCAGGTAGAGATAAGAGAGAACATCTCTACACTAACAGCACTTTGCATTGCATTAATAGCTTTTTGATTCATACCAGATTTAGTAATCTCAGCGGCAGTCCACTCTTCTCTGTCTTTAGGATCTCCTTTGTCATCCTTCGGTTCAATCCATCCTTTCTCAACAGCAGTCCAAGCACCTTCATCAATTGTTCTGATGAAGGTTGTCATCCTCACCTTCCAATATCCGTAGTTCGTCCCATCAAACAGCAGCGGTCAAGCACTGGAACCTCCTTCCTAGATTCCAGACATAGTTATCTCTTGTAACAGATAACCACGAACAAGTCCTCCCTGGATCGAAAAACCTGCAAATTAGGTGACCTACTACTGGTACCAATTGAAATTGTTCGACTTGTACCATGGTTTCACTTTAAACAAAGACTAACTATAAAACCAGATGCAAATTTAGATCTAACCAACACATAGAAATTGGTAACCCAGTTCGGTGATAATCACACCTACGTCTGTGGGGATTTCTCCCGAGGAAACACTCCACTATCAAGAGATTCAGAGATACAAGTATAGCTCACTCAGATCACTATTGACTCCTCACTCATCTACTCTCTTCAACAATGGACGTGAAGATAACACCTCTCAACCTAAGCCTACCCAAGTTCGCAAATCAGCAACTTACGAACTTTCTCCCCTGAGCTTATAACACACTCGTACAATAAACACTCAAACCCAATAAACAATAGCTCACACAACTCTCGTGTTTGCCCTAAACAATAAAACACTCGACAATCTCAATAATGAATTGACCGAGTATATATAGACTTGTAAAATAGAGTCATATTCTAACTTAGAAACGTGGAAGACCTTTCCTTGTTGAATAGGGAACCTTCCTTCTTCAATTCCTTGCAGCGTACGAACATATCTTTTAGATATATGTTCGATCTTCTTTTCCTTATATTGAGATTCGACCTAGATCTTCTACTCTTAATAGGAATCTTCGAAGGATATCTTCTCCAGCTGTTCGATCATATCCTCCGGCTAGACATTGAGCAGGTTTCTCTTCAAGTGAAACAAACTCTGAAACAATCAGATTTGCACAGCGGAATAAATTGTGTTTCACTTGCTACATAAATTTGCCAACACTCTAATCGTGTATTCCATATACTCACACCAATGACCCTATACTTGCGTCATTGTCTAGCCCGATACATCAGCACTGGACAATTGAAGTGTGCACTACGGGTTATAAGAACATTTCTATGTATGATCCTGAGTATAGAAGTTAAAAAAGAGAGAAAACTACTTTGAATATTACTCTACTCTTAATTTTGTATACAAACAGAAATTGAACATCGTTGGTAACTCGGAAGAATAATTCAGCAACTCCTTTTATAAATAGTAGTAATAATTAAATACTCCCTCCGTCTCACTATGATCGACCCATTTTCTTTATTGGGCCGTCTCACTATGATTGACACCTTTCCTTTTTGAGAAATAGTTAACTCTTAAATGGTACAATTAGTAAATCTCTTATTACACTTAACTTTCTATAATTAAATCTCATCATCCACTCACTTTTCAACATGTATCCCTTTAAATTATAAAACTTTAAATTATCATAACTTGATCGTTTGTTTTCGGATTTTTATAATTTTTATAACAAATTAAAGGTCTTGCTACGATCTTTCATTTAAGATCAGACATTAATATGTTTTTATGCATCTATGATGCTCTGGTTTTAAAATATACCTAAATACATAAACAACACTACATCCTTGCACACAATATACTTTACACACTAATCACTTCCGTCTTAAATTTCATGCCGAAAAGAAAGGGGTCGATCATAGTGAGACGGAGGGAGTATGATAAATATGATATATGTCAACAAACTATACAGGAGATGGTACGCGATAGAAGGGATGTCAATGGGTTGGGTTTTTGCGGGTACTCGCCCCATCCAGACCCTGATAGGACAGATTTGTGTAATATTAAATGGGTTTGGGACAGGTCTAGGTAATAAAATTGATACCCGCAATGAGTTTGAGTTGGGTAAATTTGTAGATATTTACGGGTACCCACTACCCAAACCCATAAATATTGTGTGTGTGTGTGAATTAAAATATTTATAACTATTCGTAATTCTAGGGTTTTCTTTTTCATACTCCGTATATTAAAATTAATATCTTGTTGCTATTTATCTTGATATTTATTTTATATTTTGTTATTTTACATTTATCATGAGATTTGCATGTTTAAATAATAGTTTTGTCTTTCGATTGATATCTATATTTAGTTATAATTTTATTATATTAATTTTTAAAGGACTATTTATTTTAATATTGTAGAATTCGAGTTTTATAGGGTAATTAATGGGTATTATCTGATGGATTTGGGGCGGGTATGGATACCAAAATTAATTTTTAATCGGATTTGGGACGGGTATATGTATGAAATTTTTTAACGGATTTAGATTTGAGAAAGACTAAATGGGTGGGTACCCGACCCATCGTCATCCCTAAATATAATCCATTTGGAAAACGGTCATCAACGAGTAGCAAAAATTGATACTGTGGAGGCCAATTATTAACATTAAAAAAATAAAAATAAAAATAAAAAGAAAGAAAGAAAAAGCCAACGTGGCTCGCTGCTCACCAGCGTGGGTTTTAATTAAGTTATATGGAAAGCAAGACCCACCTCATTTTTCATATGATTTAATTAAAATCGAATATGACATCTAGTGAATCATGCCATGAACCATGTCAATTTTTCGACATGCTAAAATTGACATTCATAACATTTTTTGTTAGTTTTTATTTTTATTTTTACAATTATGGTACATTCTTTAATCCCTTGCCTGAGGTCAAATATCTAAGATTTTGATTCATCCGTGATGCGGCTTTTAAATTTCAAGTTAATTATTTAAAAAAATCTTCAACTTCAAATGGCAAAAGAGTCATTTTCTAATGAGCTCCATTTGGTAAACAATCAACTAAATAGGTCATTGCTCCCCTAATGAATGTTGTAAACTACAAGCAATATATGTTTATATATTGAAAGAAAGAAAAAAAAAAAAAAAAAAAAAAACGAAGACTTGAGGACAAAGTCAGATGCAATATTATTAAGATAACATGACACCAACATTACTATTAGGATGTTGAAGCATAAGATTTGGTCCAATTTTGCCCTTTTTGCTCCCATAACATGACACCAACATTATCAGATGTGGTGAATTAATTAATCAGAGTAGTTAATATATATATAGGAGTAGTATGTTAGTATTCCCTTGAACCTCATTTATTATACAATTTCTCTTATTTCATGTCCGTGACTTATTTTCTTGTCTTCATATATACAAAAATACAATTATACTATGTAGTATGCATATAATTGAAAATAGGTGGACACTCACTCATTAAAATCCTGAAATTTAGGCATGCATGCGCGTATATATATACAAATTCATAACTCATACACTCAGTATTTAATGATCATTTCATTTGACAAAAATAATTGATTGACAATAATATTCGAAATAAATAATTATGAGTGACGGTAGTAATGTGAATGTTACAGTACGGAATTATACGCAGAAATGGAAAAATAAATAAATAAATACGGAAAATGTTTAGAAAAGGGTTATAAAAAAAAGTAGATAGAAAAATAAATGCACACGTGGAAGAAAGTTGGCCGTGGCGCTATGGAGTCTGGTTGAAAGGAACATGTAACTGATTTACCGTTTAGCCATTGCCAAATTTAACACTTTGATATTTAAATCTTTCTTTAAACTCTTCATTTCAACTGCCACACTTTGATATTTAAATCTTTCTTTAAACTCTTCATTTCAACTGCCACTTTTTTTTTTTCTGCTTTATCTTCTAATTTCGATATTTTTTATTACCTTATTTGTACCCAATGATATCGATATAATTTCTTCGACAGTGATAGAATTTCATTTCATCTAAAAGTTCGAACTTGTAGTGAGGTGTCGAACTTGTAGTGTTAGAATTTCATTTCATCTAAAAGTTCGAACTTGTAGTGAGGTGTCGAACTTGTAGTGATAGAATTTCATTTCATCTAAAAGCTCGAACTTGTAGTGAGGTGTGGAATCTATTCATTTATATTATTATTCCTAATACTAATCTATTCATTTATATTATTATTCCTAATACTCTCCCTCACTTGTGGGCTCGATTTCATTTATATTATTATTCATAATACTCTCCATCACTTGTGGGCTCGATTTTCAACTCTACTCTTTGGGTAAGAGACCCAACAAGTGCACACTTTTAATATGGGTGGAGTTGCTATCAGTGAGATTCGAACACAGGATTTTGGCGTTAGCCAAAGGCTCTGATACCATGATAGAATTTTATTTCATCTAAAAGTTCGAACTTGTAGTGAGGTATGTAATCTATTCATTTATATTATTATTCCTAATAGATAGTAAATTATTCATTTGATTTTTTTTTAATATCCAATGAGTTGAATAATTCCGAACATTATTGTGTAAACTTTGATTCCGTATCTAATTTTTCAAATGGACTAAATTTGGGCTATTTAATGTGGATCATAAAAAGCAACCAATCATGACATGACTGCCTCTTGAGAAAATGGTTTGAGTTATAATTTAATCTTAATTTCAAAACTTGTGCTGAAAATGTCTATCAAATGGATCTCCGTCTCAATTAAATTTTAATTTTATTATTTGAAATATACTCTCTCCGGCTCAAGATTCGTGAGACCTTTCTTTTTGGCATTTTCGGCACGCATTTCCACGCTTCTCGTTGATGAGTTTTAAAATAAATTTTTGAAGTATTTTTCTTTTTACGGGATACTACGAGTGTCATAGTATCCCGTAAAAAGAAAAATACCTCAAAAATTCATTTTAAAACTCATCAACGAGAAGCGTGGAAATGCGTGCCGAAAATGCCAAAAAGAAAGGTCTCACGAATCTTGAGCCGGAGGGAGTAATTGATAATTTAAAAATATAGTATTTTTAGTTATAAATATTAGCTATGATTCGTTATACTCCTGCCATCTCTCATACATATGTTAAATTTGGATGAACACGGGTTTTAAGAAAAAGCTGATAAAGGTGTTGTAAGTGAATGACGGGTCCTACTTATAATCGGATCTTTCATTGTATTTACGTATTGCATCTTCGATTGCACCGGCAGATGAACATCACGTATCAAAAACATTTCTAAAACTAGCATTTCGTTTATGAAAATTCATAATTATTGTTGGTTTTGAAAATATTTTTAATACGTATAAATCATATGTCCTTGCAATAGAAGACACAATACAGAAATGCAATAGAGAATATCATTCAATTCGCCACTTATGTGAATGGGAGTATTTTCTATTTTGGAAAATACCACATATATGTGAGACGTCCCAAAAAGAAAATTTCACACAAATATCACTGACGGATAAAGTATTTTTAAAATGTATATTTTTATGACTAAAATTAATTATAAAATAAATAATTTGGAAGACGGTTGAGATAATGAAGTTGGGATATAGAATCTCTACCGAATGGATATAATTAAGAATCGGTTTTTTTTTTCCTAGAACGCAACGTACATTAGTAGAACGGACTACGTTGATCAGGGATGATGATTCCACATGTTAATTGTAAAACTTTTTTGACCATTAAAATATACAACTCAATCATGTAAAATTTGATTTAGATTTCCTAATACATTAATAGTCATATTATTTAACGTTTTACTATATGTTTAAAGATAAGATTGAGATTTAAGGTGATGCCAGTCTCAAACCTAATACTAACACTACGGAGGTTAATTTATTTAGACTCTTAGTACTCGTTTGGTTCAAATTGGGTCATGGAAATGGAATGGAATTAAGTCAAGTAAGGGAATAGTAATAATAATGGTTACTTTTATTGAGTGTTTGGTTTAATAGTAGAAAGAGAGTCACTTGTGAGGGGGTTCATTTCTCTTTGTTTTCCCTCCTTCTTGGAGGGTAATATTGTAATGGATTGGGTTACCCCAAGTAAGAGAAATGGTTAACCTATTACTCAAACCAAACAAAATGTAATGGAATCAATTACTCGATTCTCTTTCGATACCAAAAAAAACTTGAACTTAATGTGGGCTTAGTCTATATATGCGTAAGGTTTAAATTTATTTTAATTTATTTTAGTGCATTCCACAACGTGACATGCAAAGATAGAGTTGAATTAATTATATATTTATATAATTGATATACTCATTTATATCAACGTACCTTTCGTACCAACACATAGGGCGGCCCCTAACCAAAATGGATCTACTAAAGATTGTCTTTTACTAAAAATCAGACTAGTTTGAACAATTATGAAAATTTAGACATAGTAAATTAAATTCGGCATTGATTGGAAAGACATATATTTGTATTATGAAACTGAGCTGGAAAAAGAAGTTTCTCATAATAAAACTGCAGAACTTAAATCCCATATCATTCTGTCAGCACATCAAGACTAAAAATGACAAGAAAAATACATTTTTGTCTTACTGAAAATAATAATAATAATTAAATGAAAATATAATTGCCAATAATATTGTGCAGCTGCCTAGTTTAGTCATATTCTGGGCCTACTTTTGAATAAATAAGGCACATGATTCCTTTTTCTATTCTTTACTTGAGCAAATAAAATAAAATGGTAGACTATGGCAATAAATATGTTACATAAAGTTGGAGACATGTACACTTCATTTAAAAATGGTGAAATGAAACTCAAAAAGAAAGGGAAGAAAAGGTGAAAAGTGAAGTACTATATGTGGGTATTAAATGGGTTGAATTATTATCATTTGGGATTTTATATAATTGCGTGTGGCTAAAAATACATAAATCAAATAACAGTCCAAAGATTTAAAACCTTTTTGAATTGTCATTTTTTGGGACTATAAATAGTATTGTCTTTAAAAAGGAGTCGGAGTTAGTTACTGATAAATAAAGAAATTATCAATTATTGAATGCATAATAGTTTCTTAATTTATGAAATGTTTTATGTTATAATTTATGCGTATTGACCATTGGTAGATCAAAATTTTTAGTTATATGATAAATTTTTGTAGTATTTTGTTACTTTCAATGGATCATTTATTTGTATCTTAAGGTAGCTATTTTTTTCTTATAAAATTAAATACTCCAATAAAAAAATAGGCAAAAAGAAGAGAAGAATAATCCATAAGAGAATGAAGCATTTATAAATGTATAACCGAACATTTAATTTTTGCCATACCTTGAGTTATGTACATAAAAAATACATATACTACATCCGTCTCAGGATTTCTGAGCTCTTTCGTCTCGGCATGCATTTTCCATGCTTCTCGATAAAGGGTTTTAAAATGAATTTTTGAAGTATTTTTTCTTTTACGGGATAGTATGACACTTCAAAAAAGATACTTCAAAAATTCATTTTAAAACCCTTCATCGAGAAGCATGGAAAATGCATGCCGAAATGAAAGAGCTCAGAAATCCTGAGACGGAGGGAGTATTATACTATATGGTGTCTATCCCACTATTAATTAAATTTTACTAGCGTTTTTTTTTTTCAATGCTTCAATTTCAATTTTTTGTTGTTCAGTTTATTTTACAATTGTTAGTTAGGATCAACTATACCCAATTGATTAGGATTTGTATTTTTTTTTTCTTATTTGAATTTCATTGTTTTATTAGTATGATTGATTATTTGACAATTACAATTGATATTCTTTTTATTTCATTTTTCAATAAATGTTTATTAGGATCGAGTATATCATGGTAATTTTATAATTATAGCAGCTATTATTAAGTAATAAATTTGATAGCAACACTAGAGGATCTCATCTCGATTAATTAGTTGAATTTTTCTTTGCACAAATTATATATTTCTTTTAGAAGAAAGGGGAATTTATATTTCGGTTGGCTTATTTTCTTGTTGATAGACATTATTGTGATTTGTGATGTATAGTCAGGTTATTGGTAATCATTATTGCGATACGTTCTATCAAAGCTGTTGAAAATTTTGTTATTTTTATTATTTTGATTCACATTTTGGTAAAATTATTTAATAATTATTAAGTTTCACATAAAATTAGAAGATATCTATTGCAGGAATTGATGTAGAGAAGGGGGGAAAAAAGTGGGTATAGTAATAAATCTCAGCAGGGCGCACCAAGTGAACACATGTTTAAATACGGGGTATGTATTACTTAAAAAAATATATAAAAAAAAAAACACATGTTTAAACATTTTGATAATAAAATTTTGTTGAAGCTTGTCAAACCACAATCTTTAATTTCTCGAATCAATGGTTCCAACAATGAGAATTTTAAAAGTGTGAATCGCCGAAATTTTTTTAACTTAAGTTTTAATTGCAACAAATAAAAATATGTGTACCCGGTTGCAATATTTTAAAGAACACGTCGAAATTGCAAATATGATCAAATGTTGTGATTTGAATGACAACAACAATTATGCATCACTAATAATTGATGCTATGCATATTAGTATATTATAATTATTTTGACTTAATAACACGGTATTTCGCTCGCATGTACAGTAACTAATGGATGACATAATACGAGCACAAGCACAACTACTTATTTATTAAAACGAACTATTTATCCAACAATTAAGCTATTCAATTACTTGAATGGAATTAAATAAACTGGTAATGAAAATTAATCCTAAGGTTAATGAATGATTAATATTGGAATAATCAATTGAAATAGAAATACTCCGTAGAAGTAGGAAGAGAAGAAGTGGTGAAACTTTCCAACTGCAAAGCAAATTGATGGATGACAGTCCAACCCCTCTTCTCTTCCATCTGTCCATATTTTTTTGGGTGGATTGTCACGTGATTCTCACCCCTTTCCTCTCACACGCTTCACTACTCGACCCCACTCCTTCTATTTATTTATTATTAGGGTTATTTTTTTTATTTTTATTTTAAAAAAATACACAAATTATACATGAATATCGGTTTTTTCCATAATTAATAAAAACATAGTACAAATACACAAACTTTTGATTGTTCCAGAATTTTACAAAATTACATTTCAGGCCAAAATTGAAGATCATGTGGCATCCGATATTTGCTAATGTGACGTATTTTATATGAATAGATATCCAATTGGTTGGCTCACCACGTGTTTTGATTCAGTTTTTTCCGACGAAGTTCAATTTTTGGTTCGAAGTTTCGTCGTTCTTTCACGTCTTTTTTTTTCTCGATCGGTGGTAATTTTGTTGAGGCGGCGGTGTCATCTCTGCAGCTACCACCTTGGACGGCCATGACTACCAGCGAGGAAGCCGAGAGACGCAATCGAAAGTTTGTATATTTCTACTAAACTTTTGTTTATTATGGAAAAAACCGAAATCCATGCATGGTTTGTATTTATAACAAATTAGCCCTTATTATTATTACCTAAATTATCGTTTACTTGATGAGGACGTGTATCGTAATTTATCGAATCAGACGATGTACAATTTAGTTGGTAAAACAATTATCCTCCAATTCATACGTTAGATATTTGGATATCTCGAATGTGTTAGTGTGAGTGTATTTGTTTTGTACAAACAAATTATTATGCATAATTTATCGAATCATAAAGATATATACGCTACGATCATAATACAAACATGGATACAGATGAAATTATGTTGGCTGCATGATTTTTCTTTTTTTTCTTTTTTTGAATTTATAACTATCACATGATGAGCTTCACATCATTTTAATTTTGCAAGGCTTTTTTTTTGGTATAACTGTTTTCTCGAAGCTTAATTTGAATGCAATGTAGTGGGTGGAATCGGATTGATTTGTTTTATTTCAAAATGGGAAATTGCGTTCATGGATTTATTTATTTATTATTAGTTTTAGTATCATACGTATATTTTATGGCGTTCTGGTTTGGTGCCAATTCCTAGTTCGTATAGTTAAAGTAGCACTTACCTTTCCATGTATCATGCTGGAGAAATTTGAATTAGGATCAGTTGATTAAAATATGAGATTGAACCTTTGCATAATATTAATAGTTATATAAGGGTGGATCGTTATAATCACATTTTAATAAAAAATTGTAGATCAATGGTCAAAAATAGTTTCTATTTTTTACATGAAATAATAAATTTAATTTGATCATTCCTGCAGACATATTTCCTACAAGATTTGTAATTTTGATCCAATAATTTTTCGGAATTATTACACCAACTTTCACTTTTTGGTACATGCAATTTTACTAGAGCTATAAAAATGTACTTTGGCTTCCATTACTTATATGGCATGACATTTTGAGTTTTTTTTTTGCTAAATTGAGGAAAATGTTTTCATTGGAAAAACGTGGAGATATACATATTTCGGAATTTATCAATTCGCCATAGTTGATCTCATTTTAGTAACGTATATTTGACTTCACCGATGATTTGATGTTACAAAAATTGTTCAAACTTTGATGATGAAAGTTGCAAAGTATTAGAAACCTATCAAATTTTTACAAAGAAGGATTCTTGGAGATAAGACTAATTATGTTTTTGCAACTTTTTATTGATTATATTCATATATAGAGATGTCCATTACCGGCTAATCTGAAAAGGATGCCCTTAGAAGAAATTAGACTCAGTTAAAAGTTTTTGGGTCGATTAAGCTGGACAAATATGGTCTCGATGTTAGATTATGAATAAATCAACCGTTGTCACACCTAGTTTTTAGTCAAGTTGAGTATACCCTGTAAGGTTTTGAATAAAATTGAATTGACCAAACCCTGAGAACATTGTCGAAACAAATTTAGTTAAAGGTGGTTAATTTTCAAATATATACAAACTTTGATCAAATTACATGAGTTTTAAAATGGGTCACAAAATACATCACATTTTTAATTTATTTTGATTTTCTCTCTAATTTTTAAATTGAAGTTGATGTGACAAAATTACACTCCGTAATTGAGATGACAATCAAACAGGGCTGTTTAAACCACAACGACGTTGTTTAAACCAAAACAACATGGTTTTGATCACATGTATATATAAATAAACTATGATTTCAAAATGATATAAAAAAATCAAAATAAATTGAAAGATGATATATTTTGTGGCCATTTAAAGCCCATATACAAAATCATAATTTTATTAAAGTTAATTAGTGTATTTTCTAACAATTAACCCACTAAAAATATAATGTGTTTGGTGCAAAAGAATACTAGTAGAAAACAAAGAAAACTATAATATAAAGAAAAATATGGAGATTGTGTGCTTGTGTCTGTTAATCAATGTAATGCGCAACCGCCGGCGCCATTGTATCTATAAATAGAGAATATTTGTATTGCGTGAGTGAAAGTAGAAAACAAAGTGGCCTCTTCTCTCTATACACACACACAAGTATATAATAACTCCTCTAATATATTTGATTTACTCTAATATGCGAAATAAGTTTCTAGCTACTTTTTTTTTTTTTTTTTTATTATTTTTTTATTATTATTTTTATTAGGCAAACACAACACACTCACACATGTACTCGGGGTGACTCGAACTCTCAACTTCTATTGGAGGGTAAGTTTTCTAGCTACTTACTTCCTAATTTTTGACATGTCGATTCTTTCTTTTATCAACATTCTTTCTAAAAATTGACACCATTGGTATTCAGGATAATTTGACACTTTTGGACAACTCACGCTCTCAGTATAGGGTAGCAATAGTCACACTAAAGTTTGGGAACATCTTTTTCTTATTTAATTGAAACTAGTAATAACAAGAATGCTAGATATCCATCATGTAAAGGGATGTCACACAGGCCAATCCATTCAATTTTGAGTAAGTCATATGACTCATAACTGGTTAGTTGTTGGGTTATTCGTTTAGAGTCAAAGTCGAGCTGAATTTTTTCTATGCTAGAGGTGGTTCAACACTAACTCTAAATCTTTGGATTTCAGGCAAGCCTGTCGGGCCAAAAGTTGACGAAAAAATAAATTTGTATAATTTTTTTATAATCATATTTTTGCATCAAACAAATAAACCGTGTTACATCACCAATCATTTTTTTTTTCTCATATTAGATCAAAAGATAAATGTGAAGATTATATACATTTTACTTAACTGATTATAATAAGTGCTTTCTTATGTATAGAAATAGAAAGTAGAGAAGTGAATATGATGAGTACAACTTTCGAATGAAATTATAATATTTTCCATGAGTATATGAAACAAGACATCAACATCAATATTAGAAGCAAAATAATAAAGTTCAAATACACTAAGTAATGACAAACATACGTTAATCCTGTCAACTGCTATTTTTTCGAGCTAGTTCTGTTGTGTTGTCGGACTATTCAATTTAGGCCGTTCAAATATAGGGCTAGAAGTTTTTTACCATAACCTGCCTTTTTACACGGATTCTCGGGTCAACTCACGAGTTCCAAATTAAATTGACATCACTAACTATGGACACACTTAATATTCCCACTATTGAAGAGGCAATTTAGGTAGAGTTTTTTTTAATAAGGTTTATTATAATGCATTCTCAGCACAATTATAATGCACCACTTAATCTGGATCATAAATCACACAATGATCAATGGTTCATATTATTTCTTATTACTTATGAAATCAATCTTTTGTGCATAATATATATATATCTATATATATGAGAAATAATATGCTACTCTCCCATTCGTAGGCACCTCCGTGAGCACCTTCGTCGTTTTATCATTTTAGCATTACTTTGTTCGATTTTTCAATAGTTTTATATTCTAATAGCTTCGAAATTAATATAGAAATCATAAATATTAAAATCTAATAAATAAATAAAAATCAAAGCTCGATTTATTTTATTACTCATTTTTTGAAGTTAAACATATAAATAAATAAATCGAGCTTTGATTTTTTAGATTTTATGATTTCTATATTAATTTCTAAGCTACTAAAATATAAAATAATTAAAAAAAATCGAACAAAGTAATGTCAAAGTGATAAAATGATGAAGGTGCTCACAGAGGTACCCATAAATGGGGGAGTAACATATCATTTCTCTTTATATATATACAGAGAGAGAGAGAGATCAGAGAGAGGCATATAATTGAGAATTACGGAGTACTACCTCCATCCCCCATTATTAGTCCCATTTACTTTTTTTAACTTTTTCGGCACGCATTTCCACTAAAACCTAGTACGAGTTTTAAAATATAATTTTAAAGTATTCTTTTTTTACGGGATACTATGAGTCATATTATCCCGTAAAAAAAGAATATTTCAAAATTATATTTTAAAACCCCTATTAGGTTTCAGTGAAAATACGCGCCGGAAAAGTCAAAAAAGTAAATGAGACTGATAGTGGGGGATGAAGGTAGTATTTGCTAAGACAGTACATAATTTGTGTTCTTTTTGTGTGTGTGTGTGTATGTGGAGAGAGAGAGGGAAAGGGGTCGTACGAGGAAGCGTCAACCCCAATTTCTATTCTGACCGTCCCTTTTGCCCAATGGAGAATGGAAAAGGAAATGATGAAGTGCCTAAAGCAAATAACTTAACTCCACTCCTTTCCTTAGCAAATAAAATTACTATTAAAATTCTAGAGACCTATCGTCGTCCTTGTCAAAATGGTGTGTTTAAAACACATTATTGTAATAAAAAATAAAAAAATTAAAAAACTTCTCCATGTATGTGTGATACTGTGATGTGCATGTTTATATGTATAGAGGATATATACTAATTTACAGATAAAATTTATATAATGTAAGTTGATGTTGATGTAGTGTCGTAGTAGATGACAAATCCATTTGAAATTGGATGGTGTTTTACTTTTGTTCCTCCTTTTTTCACATCAAAGACTTATTCCTTTTCTTTCTTTATTTTCTTATATGCTTCTGCTTTTGCTTATTGCTTTTCATAAAAACATAATTCACATTGTCACTACGTGACCACAATCCCACTATTTGTCACTTCCTTTCGTCGATTTCCCAAGTTTCAATAACATGTTGAATTAATCTTTCAGATTAATTATTTGATAGGATATACAAAAATTGCAAATTTTATACATGTACATGACACTCAAAAACATTATACGTATATAATTTAACTTTAGGAAAAGGGGTATGATGGACCGAGGATTATGGAATAAGGGGGTGAATGGCTAAACTTATAAGTTGTTTAAAACAACTTACTACGGAATTTAAGCTAAGCTTATAAGCTGGAGAAATGTGTTTGGCAAAATAAGCTCCTAAAATAAGCTACGGAATATAAGATAAGCTCTTTAAAAATAAGCTCAATCACTCTAATTTATTTTTTTACATCTTATAAACTCCCAGTGCTTATAAGTTCTTGCAAATAAGCTCAGCCAAACACTCCTAAATAATAAACTGCTGAACTTTCTCATAAATCATCTAATTATGTTGTCGCTACAGGAGTATAGTAAGGTTTGATTATCCTCACTGCTCAACCTTCTCTCAACTAAAAAAATAGAGTAATTTATAGTTTATGACTTGAACTTTAATAATTTTGCAATTTGAATTTTATTTTATTTTTTAAATGATTTGAACTTTTTAAAATTTTCAATTCGTGACTTAAACTTATTTTCGTTTTTAAATTAATATGCATTTGTGAAAATTTTCAATTACTGGTCTGCATCCCAAATTTATGTATCATATAGATGACATAACTCACCATTAAAACGAACAAAAAATTTATGCTCCACCTCACCATCATCATTTCAGAAATTCTAACTCATTTAATTTCAATGACAAGTTGGGCCATATATTTGATATTGAAATTCGAGATGTAAGACATAAAATTCACATATCAAAAGATTTGAAAATTTTAAATTATTATTTCAGAAATAAAATGAACTTAAGGTCACAAATCTAAGTTGTCATAATTCAGATCATAAACAATAAATAGTAATAAAAATCACAGATTACTTTTTATTTTTTAAAAATCTTATTTTTCCTGACATGTCATTTTATTAAGATCAATAATTGAAATGGTCTGATTTAAATTGTAAAATGGGGGCGATGAGATCCGTGTCATGTCACTAGCAAGAATGTTTTGTCCACACATTGAATCTTGTGTAATAGATACACAAAATAAAAAATAAAACATAAAAATCAAGAAAAATAAAAAAGGCATTAATAATTGTGTAGGGAAAAGTGTCACTCAAATGTTTATCTGGGGCAAGTCTATATATATGTCTAGTTAGCTACCCACCATTTTTATAAGAAAAATTGCTAATCATGCACTCATGATTACTCAATGGTGCATCAGATTTTTTGCTTACATCATTCATAATTGACAACATATAATATTTAGATATTATATTATATTTGCCATCCAATAGTAGTGTTTATGTTACTACTTACTAGTATAATATGTGGCAACTTTGAAATGTCACTTATAACTGTAAATTTTCAAATAAGGAAAACTAATAGTCCACTTTTTGGTGATGCAATTTTTGAGCAAAATTATAATAATGGGGTAAGCTTCTTTATGGTTTGAGTAAATCTATGGGCTGCAGTTTTTTTTGTTTCTTTATTTTATTTGAAATTAATACCCTTCCAATTATATATTTCAAGCCCTTCCAATATCACTAATTATAAGGTGACATGATATAAAGCATGCTTATCTCGTGCTATCCATACAAATTTAATTATATGAACATAAGCATAGGAAGTTGCGATGATAAGAAGAAATGTTTTATTTTATTTATTTATTTTACGGAGTATATAAGAAAGAATTTGGCTGTGCAATTAGAAAATTAATACGAATTGATAATGAAGCCCATTTCAATTTGTAAGACGGTTCCTCCCCAATCAAAAGGTCAGAAGTTCGAGTCATTTTGAATGTGTGTGCGTGAGTAAATTGTGTTGTACTAAAAAGAAATATATACGAATATAAATTCCTGTTCAATTGGCTTGATTCTTTCTCACAATGTGTTACTTTATTTTATAAGTGTATTTATAATTATAATAAAATACACATATAGAGTGTACTGCTTATAGTGAAATTAGAATGTAACACAAAAATAAAATAAGATCTAATATTTACAAGTTGGACCACAACCTTTTTATTCATTTTTCCTATATTTCCAATTTCGTTCATATATGCCAAAGTGAAAGTTCATTTTTTGGAATCTCTATTTATCTCTTTTAGATTTAACCATACAATAGGATATTTGCATCTATTTAATTCATTATGTTAGCGTACAACTCGGATGTTGCCAGCAATAAAAGATACATACATGGATATGTATATCAAATATTGCATAAGTTTAAAAAACAACAAAATGAAATCAAAATTGAAAATTCAAGGTTAATTTGATCGATTCGGAATTTTTGAGACAATTTCGTGCGTGCATCTTATTTTGCATCAATAGATGACCGCCACATATATTCATAATATTTCTCCAAAATCAATCAATTTTGCTTGTAAGAATATTTAATTGTCGTTTATTTTGAAAAATATTGTGGTAACTGACAATGATTCATTAATTCAAAAGAAAATGTCACACAAAAATGGACTACTATCCGAATGTTATTATCTAATTCCAAAGATGTCAAAGTAACCATTGTCATTTGAATAAATGATGCAATCAAGCATTTCGTTATAAAGAAAAACTACTAGTCTGAACTTTAATTAAAAGGGTGATATCCACTCTTCAAATATATATATATAATCTATATAATTCATTTGATGAGATGTAGCTAGCTAATTACTTAAAGTGACGAGGTTTGGTTGCATTTGTCCTCATCTTTCATACTGTATAATAATATATGTAAATAATTTAGTTAAATAAACAATGACCTTTCAAAGCTTAAATAGTAATTATAGATTCTTAAAATGCGATCAAAGAAAAAGTAGCTAGCTTAAGTTTTTTTAATAGGCCAATAATATCATGATTGCTTGTTAATTTGTACATGAAACTAAGTACAAAATATATTGTAAAAAGGTACCTTTTACCTAATGATGTAAAATATTAACCAACAAATTCAAGTGGGATCCCAAGATACTATGAAATGGATGACTTTTAAGCGACTTATAACCTAAAACCTTATATTTTACTTAGTATTTAAGGCTATCACTCAACCCCACCAAACATTGTATTAATTTCATTATAAATATGTGTTCCTCTTCCATTGGTCCAAAAAGTTGAATTTTACATATGTTGAGGTATGCTACTTTAAAAATAAAATTATAATAACTTAAGAAAAAAAAATCAGTAAGACAATGGAAAACAATAATATTAATTGTCTATTCAAAGGTGCCATTCATGTCATACACCAAGTCATTTTGAATTTAATTAAATAATTGCAAATCCGAATAGAGTGATTGGAAAATCAATCAAAATGGGGCCTGATTGGATACACATTTATTGCCTTTCTTAGCCCAAGAAGTTTTATTACTTAATATTAGCTATGTTTTTTAATACTATTTTAGACCAAGTAAAACAATTACTACTAGTTCTAAATTCCGTTTATTTAAACAACTTACTTGGAAATTATTTAATTCTTGCGGGCCCATATCTTAGAAAAACCGGTTGAATTTTTTAATGATATTGGTAAAGGTTTATACAGTTCACTATTGGACTTCAGATCTCTTAGTATTACTTTTCTTGTCGGATATATACAACCCTCGGCATTTCTCTCGTGTTCTTAGGAAATTTATTATTACCAATTATTTGTCTCTCATATCTCAGCTCATTAAATCAAATAAAAACTACACATTGATGTTTATGTAATTTATATTCATATTTTAATATAAAATAGATACTATCTCTCTGTCCACGAAATGTGCAATGCGGCCTCCGTGACATGATATTTCTATAAGCTTGTTATTTGTTAGGTAATTAACTCATTAACTATAATATTTTTTTTTAATCCTAACACAATAGTTAACTATAATTCACTAATTAAAGTTTCATAAGGTTAATTGTCTAACAAATAACAAGCTTATAGGAATCCGTGTTACGAAGAGCGCTTTACACTTTTCATGGATGGAGGGAGTATCAATTAGTACTGCTGATTAATTATTCAAATTCATTACTCCATATATCTCATTCAAAGCATCTCATTTTTCTTTTTTGAGTCGTCTCATTCAAAGCGTCTCATTTTCTTTTTGGAAACATTAATTCTTTACAATGTGAGGATCATACAACTTTTTCACATTTTACACATGCATTCTCCTTAATTACTGTGCAGAAAAGAAAAGGAACGTTTTGAACCGGAGGAGTTTTTTATTATTTACCAATAACATAAAATCGATTAGTACATGTTGATATTTAATAAATTATATTCTTGTTTAAAAAATAAAATAAGTATCAACTAGAACTGTTGAACTTTTTTTACCGCTGAAAAGTTGAGCTGAGGATATTATAATTGTAAAAGAAAAGGTAGTAATCTGTTATTCTGGTGAAGAAAATTTGGTAAAAACTCATTTTACAATGGGTGAGGTTTATTATTTTACCTTTTCAGGCAATTGCAAAAATACCATATGCAACATAATAGAAAAATCCATGCAGTTTTGAATCTCTACTGTAAAGTGGTTACAATTCTTAGTCAAGTCAAACAAAGAAAACACTTAAATGTCACATTTTTAAATTCCACACTCTCCCATTGAATGAAGAAAAAGATTAAATATTTTTCACTAGAAAACAACTTGGGTCATGACAGCTGATATTTACTAAAGCGGGTTTTCTAATTGTTCTACTTTATTGGCACTTTATTTCATAGCCAAGATTGAAGAACCAAAACAATTTTTTTTGTCATTTTTCACACAAGTTATACCTTGATAGGCCCCATTCAAATAACTTGCTCTGCTTCACACCCTTTAGTTCAAAATTAAAGGAGTTTTGCTTTTGTGGTAATCAAAACTAGCCCACATTACAAAATAATTAAATTAAAAAGGGCCATCCCCAATTTTTTTAAATTGTTAGATTGTTCTTCCAAGAAGCAAACAGTAATGTCCTTCTCAATTGGGTCACTTTCCACTCTGATAGTTACATTAAGTAAAGGACCAACATTCTCATGGTATGGCTCCACATTTTTTTTTTTCATGTTTTCATAAATTACTCCAATTTTTTTATTTTAAATATTTAAAAGAAATTTGAGGGGTGTAGATGGTCGATTAAACGAGTCGATTATATACCAAACAACGTTGTCGAGAATCATCAATTCATTAAAGTTACTATTCTTCGATTTTGAACTTCTTTACCAAAAATATTATTGGGTAGTAATGAATTAGGATGGTCCAAGTTATATATGCATGCTAGTGAGAAATCAAGAAAATGAAATTGCAACATGTCGGTAACTTATCCTCATGAGACCGACTGATGAGAGAAGGGGAAAAAAGAAAGTACAATATCATCTATTTATTTATTTAAAAAAAATAATCAAAGAGCGAGACTATAAAAATAGAATAAAATAAAAAAGAAGAGAGTGAGAGAGCGCATGAAAGGAAATATGGGCTTGGGACAACTTTAGGAAATGGGCCCATTAAGAAAAAGACGTGAAAGAATTGAAAGGCAAGCACTTGTGGAAGGAAGAGTGGGAGTGATAATATATATGATGCCTCATGCAGCGGTGGTCCTCCACCGCCTTGTGGTGGCGCGGCCGGCAGGGGGTGCCCGGGGCCACGTGGGAGAGGTGGTCCAGCTGGCCAACCGGCTTTGGCATGACACGTGTCTCCCCAAGAAATTAGAGTATAGATGTGACAGACTGTGTGTTCTACCTAGCTAGCCTCGTTAGGGGAAATGCCTTGGCATATGAGTCTAATATTATTGTGGGAGGGGCAACCTTACGAACGCAAAAAATCGGTTTGCAAGCATAACAAGCCCAACGATTGACACGTGTGAAAACTACCTAGCGGTTTTGAAGTCTTGCCATTATTTTACAGTAGCTGGTTTTCTACAGTGAATGGTTTTGATGATTAAATAAAATAATTATAGTACACACCCTCTGCCACTTTTTACGACTCACCCCCCTCATCCCACCCCACGTTGCAATTCGTTAGGAAGCTGCCATCAAAGACTTTGAAATATTAAGTTCAAAATATTTGTATAACCATTTAAAATTTAATAACTGAACAAATATTATTACTTATTTTTTTTGAAAGCAACTGAACAAAATATTTAAAACAACAATAAATTTGTAAGAAAGAGCAACATACGAAAATCTAAAATATCAATAATTTATTAAAAAAATGTGCAAAAATAATTTGGAAGTGCTTGGCTTGAATAGCACCTTTATAATCTTAGATATATTAGATCAATATATGAAATTTGAATTTAATTAATATATTTTTTTTGTTTATGATAATTTAATTATTATCAACCATGGAAAAACTTTTAAGACGTTTGAACCGCCCTACTGTTTTCCTCAAGCAAAACTAACCGCTCCATATACATAGGACGGAGTGGATCAGTGGTGCATGCTTCATTTATGAAGCGGTTTGCATGGCTTTAACTTGATTTTGGTGACAATTCCCTTTAAAATATGCAGATCTCAGCATACAGTTTATATTATATTACTTACTGCATAATTAAATACGATACAAATATCTCCAAAAATAACTTTTAAAAATTTGAATGTGACCGTAGTGTATTTATAAACTTAATTAAAAAAATTCAGTTTAGGAAAAGCAGATAATGTTATTTTATGTGATCCTTGATAGTGAAAAATATGTGTTTTTAATTTTCTTTTCCAAGAATTTCAATTACAGGCCCGATGGGCCCCATATGTGGAAGGCCCATGTCGACTATCTAAATGACTATTGTATTAATTAAAATTGAATTTATATCTGTATAAATGAGATGAATGAAGTATTAGGAAACCGTGAAAAAATTCGATACACAATTTTTGTGCAATTTTTTATAAAATTGTTCATAAAAGAGGAGGATAAAATCTTGAATTGCCCCAATATAAATATCTTATTTATTTAATTGGAAAAAATAAAATCATGTTTCAAAAAGTGTGTATCTTACTACTATCACTTATTTTCTACTACTACAATTTACAACTATTTATCCTCGTATCAAAAACAAGAGAAATGCTCCTTCTACACCACCGATAATCTAGTTCGAATTAGCCACTAATCGAGAGATAATGGGTGAGGCGGGAAGGAAATTACTCGGAGAATGGCTAATCGGAGTAGCGAATTATCGATGTTCAAGTCTATTATTATTATTATTATTATTATTACAACAAGCGATTATATAGTTCGCAGAATGGCTAAGCGGAGCGATAATGGGTGAGGCGGGTAGGAAATTACTTGGAGAATGGCTAATCGGAGAAGGAAATTATCGATTTTCGAGGCGATTAGCCCTTTTTTAGTGACTAATGTATTTCGAATACTTGATTAGCGACAACGAGGGGTTTATCGGTCGAAGAGCCACTAATCGAGAGATAATGGGTGAGGCGGGAAGGAAATTACTTGAGAATGGCTATCAATTTTCAAGGCGATTATTATTATTATTATTATTATTATTATTATTATTATTATTATTATTATTATTATTATTATTATTATTATTATTATTATTATTATTATTATTATTATTATTATTATTATTATTATTATTATTATTATTATTATTATTATTATTATTATTATTATTATTACAACAAGCGATTATATAGTTCGAAGAATGGCTAATCGGAGCGATAATGGATGACGCGGGTAGGAAATTACTCGGATAATAGCCTTGCTATAGGAGAAGGGAATTATCGATTTTCGAGGCAATTAGCCCTTTTTTAGTGAATAGTGTATTTTGAGTACTTGATTAGCGACAACGAGGGGTTTATCGCTAAAATAGCCACTAATCGAGAGATAATGGGTGAGGAGGGAAGGAAATTACTCGGATAATGGCTAATCGGAGTAGCGAATTATCGATTTTCGAGGTGATTAACGCTCAATTATTATTATTATTATTATTATTATTATAACCTGCGTGCGGAAGTTTGGTGGAAAGGTTGGCTAACAGTTTTCAAAGCAGTTTTAGAAAAGACTTCAGTTCATCAACAATTTATGCAAGACAGGTTGTAATGGTGCAGGTTGTGAACATGCAAACTGTGTAAATAAATGTAAGAATAAATAGCGAGAAAAAAACACGAGGAATTTTTATCGTGGTTCGGAGTAAACAGCTCCTACGTCCACGCCAGATCCCGTCGAATCTGTAATCCCTTAACTTGAGATTTTTCGCTCCTTTTAACACTGGTGGAGGTTCCAGTCCAAATTCAAGTCTCTCTTTAGACTGAATCTAGCACGAATCTTGAGTCGTGTCTCTTCTAACTTTACATACAAACTTACATACAATCTTACTAATGCTAAACAACTAGCACTAATAATCAAACTGGAGAGTTGTGAAAAGCTATCACCGTTTGGAATACAACTCTATCAACTACACTGAATATCAGCAGTGATGGTAGTGAGAGTGTGGATTGTGTTCTAGTAAGACAGATTCTAGAAAGAATAGAAATCTACAAAGATCAACACTTGGGAAAGCTCTAGTGATTTCGAGTGTTGATTGTGTGAATGTTTAGCTTGAGATTTCTACAGCGTTTCAGCTTGTAATTTGAGTTTCCCGTACCTTCTTTCTTGAATAACTTGAGGTATTTATAGAGAAGCATTTGTAATAGAGCCGTTGTGTGTGTCAGGATATGCAGAACCGTACACTGACACAATTATGGTCGTTGAGTTGAGGACAAATTCCTCAGCCACAACTCAGGTTAAACTTTGCAGGTCAAGCTTCCTATACCTCGAACTGTCTTCAGTCTTCTATAATCTTCGCAAGAAATCTTCGAGTATTGTTAGAGCAGATTACATAGACAGATTACATAAAGGAACATTATGACAGGTTTGAGTAGATTAAGTACAAGGTTGCACTACCAACCTTGACCTTTACATAGCAACCTGTCCGGATTAAGCTTGACTGATCCAAACACGGAGACCAGTCTGTTCCATTTAAAATCTATTGTCTAAGTGTGGTTTCTAATAGCATTATCAAAACTTAGTTCAAAGAGAGAAAAAGTTCCCAACAATTTCCCCCTTTTTGATAATGCCGAAACCCACACTTTACATCTTGTCTTAGAAGATTTGAACTTTACCAAAAACATAACCAAGGTTTGAAGTTCAGCCAACTGCATGAGAAAAAGTGTTAGGAAATTTAAAACATAACATGCAGAGGCCTGGACAAAGAGATTTTGTCATCAGGAACAAAATATGATCATTTTTCATTTATAATATCAACTGAATTGATGTACATAGGTTACAGAGTTGATACAACAAATGAATGAAAACGATCAAGTCACTTCCTCACGGTCTTGAATCTCTCTTCAGCGATCTTCTCCAAGCTTACAGATCCCATAGCTGCGTAGATACTGTCACAGATCGACTTGTACTTATCACAGCCTGTGGGCTTGCAACCGTACTGAGCTGAGATATTCCTTATGAAAGTATTGATCCGGTCGATATCTGGAGTATCAGTGCCGCAGATAGTGGGAGGTTGGAAGGTCTCTATTTTAGGCGGATTGATCATGACCTTCGCCTCTGCAGCTTTCGCACGGACTCTTTTAATGAATTCGCGGTCGGGAAAAGCTTGCATCTAGTTGTAAAAGGTAGTTTTGGAATCACCAGTGTAGCGAGCATCAACCTGCAACCAGTAGTGGTGTAAGATAAACTGGTTCAGGAACTCGTCCCACAAAGGCTGATCTTCCACTGATAGCCAATCAGTTGGCTCTCTTTTGTCCGCTTGATCCTTGCAGCTTTCAAGACCTCGGAAGCTTCTGACGCGAGCTTTGTCCCTTGCTCTCTGTTTCCTCAGATCTTCGAGAAACAGCTTCTGCTTGCCTTCATTCTCGTATTCATCTGCGGTGTAGCCAGCTTCTGCCATCAATCGAATAAGAGAGGCTTCACCCAGTGCTCTTTCTTGCTCAGACAACTTCTGGGCAGCAGGTTGAGGGATAGCTGTCACAGGCGGAGCAGCTTCTGATTGAGTCAAAGGAGGTTGGGTGACCTTTTTCTCCTTGCCTTTTGCTTTAGCAGCAATGCGTTTGCCTTTCCCTTCCCCCTTTTCGGCATTATCAATCAAGTGCTGAATAGTGGTATTGAGGGAGGCTTGCTCATTGGAGATTAAGGATAGGTCGGTGCTAATCTTCTATTTAAACTGGAGGAGGGAGTTGATGTTCCCTTGCATCTCTTCTTCTTTCTTCAGAGAGCTGGATGAGGCTTAAGCGAGCTTTGAAGAGAAGCTGTTGACAAGCTGGTTGAGCTGTTCAAACTCGTATCGCAGGCTGTCAACTGAAGATGCGTAGGCGACCTTTAGTTCAGACAGCTGGTTGGGAAGCAGCTTGTCCATTGCAGCTTTCAGTCGCGTGGAGAGGAAGGTTTCGAACTGGCTTGCCACTTCTTCCCTGATGACCTGTGGCATCTCAGCCTTGATGTTTGACAGCATGGCAGATGCTGCTGTGTCCATTGCGTCAATTTTGTCCGCAATCTTCTGGTGTTCAGCAACCTCGGTGGCCTTCACCTTGGAAACTTCCTCAATGATGAATTTCTTCAAATCTGCTTGCACAGCAGTGAGAGGAGTTCCTGCGGTTGCTACAGAGTCGACCTGTACTCGATCATGATCGGACATTGCGTCTCCACTGTTCTGGGATGGAGAAGGAATTGGACTGAATTCTTCATCCTCCAGAAACCTGTCATTGTAAGAGTCGCGATCGTGAGAGTAGAAAGATTTCAAGTCAACATTGAGTACCTTGGCCTCTCTCTTCATCTTAGAGAGAACGGACTTCTTGAAGCAATCGCGAGCTTCAGGAATGGAGGCATAGCCAAAATACGTCCCAAGGTTGTGCTCTTCAACCTCTAGTTGTTCGATGGGGTGGATAAGGAAGATGGACTTCAAATCACAGTACGATCTATCCTTCCCATCGAGCAGAGCACGTAGCCGAATTGCCAGCTTCCTGGTCTCCGGGGTGAGATCAATTCTGGGAAAAGACTCCATGACAGTCTTCTCAGCTTCGATCTCGATGGAGTTGACCAACATGGCAGCTGCAGTCTTGATCGGATCTTCTTCTACATCATCATCATCAGATGAAAGGATAAGATGGAGGTCAAGCTCTGGAGGCGAGCTGTGATGATGAGAAGCTTCACCGGACTGATGGTGGATGACGATGGAGGTATCAGGATTTGCTTCCTTGAAATCTGTGTCATCCTCCGGTTGAGATTCGCTGTGACTTTGGCCAGCTTGCTCCGAAGCTGTTGACTGCAAGATATCACGAACAGAGGGTACAGGTATTGAAACCTGTGCATCAAGAACTGTCTGTTCTGGGATGTCTTCAAGGGTTTGACGAGCAGGTTGGTGCTGAACTCTATGGAGGCAAACTCCGTATGCAACCTGCGTGATATGGGAGTTGGAGATTTGATACGCACAGACTTGGCAGGTCTGTCAAGTTGCTTGCTAGGGGCAAGCTGTATCTTTCTCCGAACGTCACGCTGCTCTGGTGGTACCCAAGCTGGGTTAGATCGACCCATGTCGTACAGGAACGGCTTCACCACATCATTATTCTTGGCAAAGACGGTCATGTCGACACCAATTATTAGTTCGAGCTGTTTCTGGTCCTTGGGGACCTTTTCCTTGATGAAATGAGTCATTCCACTCCAGTTGAGGTTGGGGTGGATGCAGTGAATGAGAGAGCAGATCTTGGTGCCTAGGCGCAGATTCCTGGCAATGCGGAAATCGGTCACCACTTCGCCTTCATAGGTGATCGAGAGCTGCTTGACTTCTTCATTGAGAAGCTCGAGGAGAAATCGGGCCCAGTTCACGTTTAGACGCTGCACGATTGCAGTCATCACTCTAAACTTCACTGGAGTGACAGCGTCGTGGTTACCAGAGTAACCAAGGAAAACTTTGTGAACAAAGTCAAAGAGGGCTCTATACGCAGGTCTCAACAGAGGGCGCGAGAACCTCTTTCCATCATACTCGGCTGCGGGCTGCATGAGAGCTTTCTGGTAAACTGCTTCCAGATCTGCATCCGGAACATCCAGAATTAAGCCCATTGGCTTGTGATACAGGATCTCCACAGTTCCTGAATCAGCGATGCCGTAGGTTCTAGAGATGAGCGGGAGAATTGGAATGGGCTCGTCGCGTACACCAGGTACAGGAAGATGAAATTGGGCAGAGTCGACATCTTCCGGGCAAAAATATGATAGATAGAACATCGCGACTTGCTGCGGAAGCCAGAATTTTGGCTCATGAGTAATAATCTTGTAAAATCCATCCGCTTCCTGGATGGCGGAGTACATCTCGTTCAAGCCGGCGTAATCATAGGTTGAAAGATTTGCCGCAGGCTCTGTGAGAATGTACTGCTGTAGATACTGGATCTTCTGCTCAGTTGTTTGTGGAAGAGTCTGAGACGTGGATTCTCCTGCCATTTCAAGAACGTATAAATGAGAACATGAATGCGAAATTGTTAAAGAGAGTTGCAGAGAAAAATGGCGGAAGAATGCAGAAATTGAATTTGGGAATGACGATGCACAGTTACATTCTTATTTAAAAGATAGAGCGGGCGGTTGAGATTGAAGCATATCAATCGATCAACAGATGGGATTGAATCCCTGGAAATCCGTGAGATAGTGGGCGCGTGGGGTTTGTTGTGTATCCCACTCGCACTACCCTAACACTCAACCGTTGCCTCGCATTAAATGCGGATTTGATACTTTGCATGCGCTTTTTGACATACATGGAAAGCGAAGCAAGAATGTTAAGTACTGTGTCAGAATATCCTTAACAAAGATTTTAATAAATAACAAAACACATGCTTCAATAAATGAAAATGATTGATAAGGTATATAATTGATTAAGTGAAGTAAAAATATTTCAATGAAGTTTGAATATTTGAAATATTAAGGCATATCATTGACATATATAGAACTTGATTAAGAAAATGGAGACTGATACAGGTCATCCATTACACTTCCCTATTCAAACTGTCTTATTCACAGTTTCCAAGTCTGTCTGTCTTTGGCTGTTCTGTACTAGTGAACTGCCTTTTTGTTAGTCTGCAGTTTCCAAGTCAGACTGCTCTTGGCTGACCTGTGCTGGTGAACTGCTGCCATTCTCTGACTTAGGCTGTGTATCCATTCTGAGCATTCCAAGCTTTCCACACAGCATTTTAAATCTCTCCTCCATGAGAGGTTTTGTCAGAATATTGGCTCTTTGGATGTCAGTATGAATTTTCTCGATTGTTATATTTTATTTTTCCACGTGATCTCTTATGAAGTGATGCCTTATATCAATGTGCTTGCATCTGGTATGGTAGACAGGATTCACAGTGAGAGCTATGGCACTTGTGCTGTCATAAAAGATAGGTACTTTTCGAACAGTGACATCATAATCTTTGAGTTGTTGTTTCAACCAAAGAATCTGTACGCAACAGCTTGCTGTTGCCATGTACTCAGCTTCTATTGTTGAAGTAGCAACTGAAGTTTGCTTCTTTGAAAACCAAGAGATTAACTTGCTTCCAAGAAACTGACAGGTCCCTGATGTGGACTTTCTATCCAGTTTGCATCCTCCATAATCTGCATCTGCATAGCCAGTTAGTTCAAAATTATCATCACAAGGGTACCATAAACCGAAGTTTGCAGTTCCCTTGACATATCTAAGGATTTTCTTGGCTGCTTCTAGATGCGATTCCTTTGGATTAGCTTGATACCGAGCACATATTCCAACTGCAAAAGAAATGTCAGGTCGACTTGCAGTAATATAAAGTAAAGAGCCAATAATTCCCCTGTACAAAGTTATGCTGGCAGGTTTTCCTTCAGAATCTGGATCCATCTTGCCATTTGCAATCATTGGAATCTTCAGAGGTCTGCTATCTTGGACACCAAATTTGGTTGCCAGCTCGTTAGCATATTTGGATTGACAAATAAAGATACCATCCTCAGATTGCTCGACTTGAAGGCCGAGGAAGAAGTTCATCTCCCCCATCATGGACATTTTGTACTCATACTTCATGAGTTCTCCAAACCTGTCACATATAAATTTTGACCTAGATCCAAAAATAATGTCATCAACATAAATTTGTACAAGAAGAATATCATCCTTGTACTTAAAGATGAATAATGTTCTGTCGACTGATCCTCTTTTAAAACCAGAATACAGTAGGAATGTAGACAACGTTTCATACCAAGCTCTGGGAGCTTGTTTCAAACCATATACTGCTTTGTGCAGTTTGTAAACTTTCTCTAGACCTGCTTCCTCGAAACTGGAGGTTGTTCAATGTAAACTTCTTCTCCAAGGATTCCGTTGAGGAAAGCACTCTTTACGTCCATTTGATAGACTTTGAATCTCTGATGAGCTGCATATGCTAGAAACAATCTTATTGCTTCTAATCTTGCCACTGGTGCGTAGGTCTCATCATAGTCTATTCCCTCTTGTTGACAGTAACCTTTGGCAACTAATCTTGCCTTATTTCTGATTACTTCAGCATTCTCATCTTTCTTGTTTCTAAACACCCATTTTACATCAATCACTCCTTGATGTGTAGGACGATCAACTAGTGACCATACTTCATTTCTTTTAAACTCATTGAGTTCCTCTTGCATGGCTGTAACCCAGTCGTGGTCGGCAAGAGCTTCTTCAACAGTTTTGGGTTCAGAGTAGGATAGATAACAGCTTAGTAGACAGCTTTCACCTATCTGTCTTCTTGTCTTCACACCTGCCCTTGGGTTTCCAACAATGAGATCTTCAGGATGAGCATAGACCCATCTCCTTCGACGAGAGATTTCTTCTTCTGTGAGAATTAGGTTCAGGGTCTGGTATGGGATCTTCAAGCTCAGGTGGAGGTTGAGGAGTGAGGGGGTTAAGCTGTTGAAGTTGTTCAGCAAGCTGATCCACTGACAGTTCTGCATTGACTGCAGGTTCTATTGAAGTTTCTGGATCAGTTGAAGAGGAGCTGGTTGGAGGAGCTTCTGTTCCCTCTTGGTTTGTTCCCCCTTGCTAAATTGGTGGATTTTGTGAATTAGAATCTTGCACAGGCTCAGCTTCTTCTTCTTCCAAGTCGGTTGGACTCCATATTAGTATTTCATCTCGAAACTGCGTGTTGGAGCCTGTTTGATTTTGACTTGCACCTGTACTTTCATCAGGTTGGGTCTCCCTGTACTCACAAATAGATTCATCAAAAACAACATGTGGGGTTACTTCCACAATATGAGTTTTCTTGTTAAAAACTCTGAAAGCTTTGCTGATCTCTGAATATCCTAAAAATATTCCTGGATTTGCTTTGCTATCAAAAGTTTTCAACTGTGATTTCCCATTATTATGAATGTAACACACACAACCAAAAGATTTAAGATATTTAAATCGAGGTTTCTTATCCTTCCACAGCTCGTATGGAGTCTTTCCATATCTTGTATGAATGACTGATCTGTTCTGAGTGTAGCAAGCTGTGTTAATTGCTTCCGCCCAGAACTTCTTAGGAAGATTGGTTTCATTCAGCATTGTGCGAGCTGCTTCCTTTAGAGATCTGTTGCGTCGTTCAACAACACCATTCTGTTGAGGTGTGCGAGCTGCTGAAGTTTGATGAGTAATTCCACTTTTGGTGCAGTATGATTCAATCATATGATTAAGAAATTCTATCCCGCGATCGGATCTGATTGAGATCACTTGAGATCACACTTTTGTTCTTCATGTTTGACAGTTTGGTGAGCAGCGCAGGTAGCTCCACTAGTGTCTCCTTCTTCTTATGTAAGAAAATAACCCAAGTATATCGTGAGTAATCATCAACAATAACGAGAGTATACTTTTTACCATTAATGCTTCCAGGAGTCACTGGACCGAATAGATCCAAGTGGAGTAATTCCAAGATTCTACTTGTGTTGTGAGCTGCAATGCTTGGGAATGATGATCTGATTTGTTTTCCAGCTTGACAGGCCTCACACACATGATCTTTGTAGTAGACTTGATCTGGAAGGTCATATGCGAGCTTCTTGCGAGCAAGTTTGTTGATGGCTTTGAAGTTTAAGTGACATAGCCTCTTGTGCCATAGCCAACTTACTTCAGGTGCAGATTTGGTGACCAGACAGGTTTCTTTTTCATCTGACCATTGTACTATGTACAAGTTATCCTACAAAATACCGGTAAGAAGAATTTCTTCTCCTTCCTTGTTCTTTATAGCACACTTGTTAGCAGAAAACTCTACTCTTTTTCCGTTAGAGCAGAACTGGCTTACAGAAAAGAGATTTTGATTTAAGCCTTCAACATAAGTGACATTAGATATTGTTGTTTTACCAACAATTAGATTACCGTAGCCTCTTGTTTTCCCTTTAGAGTCTCCTCCAAAAGCAACTAGAGGTCCATCACATTCAATGAAGTTTGTAAGCAAGCTTTTGTCGCAGGTCATATGCTTTGTGCAGCCACTGTCAATGATCCAGATCGCACCGCGAGCTGCTCGCTTCCTCCTTTATGTTTTTCCATCCTGCAATTAGATAGATTTAGCAACCCACATGAATTTGGGTGCTTTGTTAGCAGGTTGAGTTTTAGCAGCTTGATTTCCAAGCTTCTTCTTTTGGAAACTCCTGTTGACTTGTGGCTTGGTCCGTTGCACATTTGAGTAGGTTCCATTTGAGTATGCAGTTTGCAGTTGGTAATGAGCAGGTTGATAATGATATCATTTCGATAGTACTGCTCCATATATCCACATCTGCATCGATCATTTACAAATCCACTGTCATGTGGAAATTGATAGTGCATACTTGACAGCTCAGGATATTGGTACCAGTGATGGTTGTACCAGTAACCTTCATTGTCAAGTCTCTGTTGGTTTGGCCACTACTCATAGTAGTTTCGTTGTGGTCGAGCAGTTTTCGGTTGAGAAACTGCTTTTCCTTTGTTAGCAGTTTGCACTTTTCTTTGAGTAGGTTGGCTTCCTTTTTGATAAGCAGGTTGACCATGCAGTTTCCTAGGTCGCACAACCTTTTGTTGTTCTACTGGCGGTCTCGGCTGCTGTTTCCTGATGGATTTCCATGCTCTTTTATCAGGATTGCTCGAGGTTGCCGGGCTGGATTCTTCAATTTGATTTGTTTATCTGGCAGAGTGTGATGAGCTTTGCCTTCAGTCAATCCTTTTTCTTTTACGAACAGGACCTTCTCTTTATCCTTGACTCCGCTGGTTTGACCATGGAATCCGATGCCAAACTTTATCTGAGCAGGTCTCTGCGCAGCTTGCAAGACTTCAAGCTTTTCGCCATTTTTGTTCATTCTCATTAGGACTTGTTGAAGCTTGAGCTCTTTCTACAACAGCTTTTCATGCTCATTTGAGAGATCTGTGAGTTGACCATTCAGTTTGTTTATCTCACCGTCCCTCTTGATAAGCATTTCCTTAAGGTTTTCTTCCCTTAAAGTTGACTGACCCATTTGGACTTTTAGGGTCTCTATTTCCCTTTCTTTTGCTTCATCATAGAGAGTGAAGTCTTCATTCATAGCAGCTTTGAGTTTCAAGTTTTCATCCTCCAGCTTGGATCCTTCTATGACCACTTGCTTAAACATTTCTGAGAGCTTCTTGTAGTCATCAAGCTGTTGTTGAAACTCTTCATACGTTGGCATTTCAGGTATTTCAATACCTGCATGTTCAGAGTTAGTTGAATATGAAAAAGAAGATTTAGTATCAACCTTGTTTTGAACAAGATTGTGGTCTTTTCCCATGAAGCATTCCTCATAATCAAGTTCCTCGTCAGCTAATCGACATTCCTCCTCATCCAATTCATCATCATCTTCGTCGGAGGAGGTTGAGTCTGATAATGTGGCAATAGCTTTGGCCTCTTCCTCAGCTGCGATCATGGCATTGCGCTGCTCCTTAAGCTTTTGATCTCTTTTTGCGTGGAGCTCTTCGCGTTCAGCCTTTGATAAGTCTGGGCAGTCTAACTTATAGTGATCTGTTCTGCCACATTCAAAACAACCACCCGTGGGAGTGTTAGAAGAATTGAATTTAGAGGGTTTTGATATACCTTCACCTTTCTTGTCGGACGAAGAGGTGGTTTGATTTCTCTTGAAATCATTGTGATATTTGCGGAATTTGTTGAAGCATTTTTCAAGCTTTTCATTCCTTCTAGCCATAAGTGCATAGTCCTTCAACAATTTTTCCATTTTAGAGCATAGATCTTTTGGAATTGCTCTTTCTTCTATAATTGATGCAGCTTTGAATGCAACATCTTTTTCTTTCTTTTCGGGCTCAGTCTTCTTGCTTGAAGACGTTTATTGTGACCCGTGCAGTCTGATCATTTCAAACTCATTCCCGATGAGCAGATCAAACAGTTGCTCAGTTGACAGGTTGCTGATGTCCTGACCTGCCGCGGTGCATGACACTGTACACATGCCAGCTTGCTGGAAGAGATTGGATTACTTTGAGATTGAGTTCGCGCTGAGTATATTTATCTTTCTTGAGAGCCGCGATCTCCAAGGTAATCATTGTGAATCTATTCTTGAGCCGGTCAATGGTCTCCATTGGCTGCATTTTGAATTCTTCGAATTTACTGCATGCCACTGACAGCTTATTTTCCAGCATCTCTGTTGATCCAAGACTTATTGCTTTTAAGGTGTCCCACATCTCCTTAGCAGTTCCAAGATTTCTTATCTTGGCCAGGTGGACGCCCTTAACTGTGCTCGAGATTAATCCTTTAGCGAAGCTGTCAAGTCCAGCTTCCTTTCTTTCCTCAGTTGTGTATTTTCTGGGATCTTTGATCTTTGGCACGTACGTTGCTTCAGAAGCTTTATCTCCAGATATTTCAGTTTCGTAGGGTTCGAGGATGGGTGTGGGACCATTCTCGATGACATCCCACATCAGCACATGATGAGCTTGGAGGCACATCTTTATTCGAAAACTCCAGTCTTCATAACCCTGTATAGAAAAATCTTCATAGACACGGAGAAGTGAAGCTTCCATATTAACAGTTTATATATGCGCAGTTCGCAGACACAGAGATCTAGTTCAATTTGACACTTCAGCACAAAAAGCTTCTAGTATACAGAAGCAGTGGTCAAAAGAACCACCGCTCTGATACCACTTGTAGGTCCCGATAAATAGATATTGGTGTATGGGGGGGGGGGGAGAATACACCAATTAGCCAACAGTTTTGACTTTTCAAAACAATTTGATCTTACTGAGTCGTCACTTCAGTTTATCAGAACAGTTTAGTTTTTCCAGCTCAAACAGTGAACTGCTGAGCTTGCAAAACTAACCTGCGTGCGGAAGTTTGGTGGAAAGGTTGGCTAACAGTTTTCAAAGCAGTTTTAGAAAAAACTTCAGTTCATCAACAATTTATGCAAGACAGGTTGTAATAGTGCAGGTTGTGAACATGCAAACTGTGTAAATAAATATAAGAATAAATAGCGAGAAAAAAACACAAGGAATTTTTATCGTGGTTCAGAGTAAACAGCTCCTACGCCCACGCCAGATCCCGTCGAATCTGTCATCCCTTAACTTGAGATTTTTCGCTCCTTTTAACACTGGTGGAGGTTCCAATCCAAATTCAAGTCTCTCTTTAGACTGAATCTAGCACGAATCTTGAGTCGTGTCTCTTCTAACTTTACATACAAACTTACATACAATCTTACTAATGCTAAACAACTAGCACTAATAATTAGACATGCAGGCGGGCCGGGACCGCCGGTTTCGGGCCTGGCCCGCCGGTCCCGCGGTTCGAGAAGAGGTAGCCCGAGCCCGGACCGTAAGATTTGCTACGGTTCCGGGCCGGGCTAGAAGCCCGGCGGTTTCGGGCCGGTTCGAGCCCGGCAGGCCTAGGGCCGAACCGGCGGTCCTCCGGAAGCCTAAAACAAGGGGAAAACAGGGGAGGAAGGGCAAGTGTTCGCATTTTTGGGCTTTTTTTTTTTTTGATTTTTTTTTGTTTAAACATGTAAATTATTTAATTATAGAATTCTAAGAATATAAAATGAAAATTTAAGTTGTTTTGGTTTCATATTTATTTATTATGAATTTTCTAAAGAATTCACTAAAATGTTGACATATGAAGAAATTGTCAAGAATTTTCATTTTATGATAAATGATGAGTAAAATTACAACAAATCAATTTACCTATTGCTTAGAACTTTTACATTGAATTAGGACTTTTATATTGAAATGAAAAAATTATAATTATAAAGGACTTGAGCTCAATTTAATTTCTAAAATTGAGTTGCCTACGTATCCTCATATTCATAGAGGAATCAAAGTCCACGTAGTTCTTTTTACATTGAAATGCTCTCTACTCCGCACCCGATGCCGATTGATCCGTCTCGGTGAAGGCCTCATCTTCACTTTCGTTAGCATCATCCCATTCCGGTTCTTGAGCTCTAAGGTCGGCCCTACACCAATCATCGAGCAACATTGTAGCTTCAATGTTCTCCGGCTTCATGTTGCTTCTTCTTTGATCTAGCATTAGTCCCCCAATGCTAAAGGCTTGTTCAACGGATATGGTGGATGCCGGGACGGCAAATAACTCCTTTGCCATGATTGAGAGGATTGGGTACTCCTCTTTCTTGGACCACCACTTCAACACATCGATCGAAGGGCCACTATCTTCAACACCAAAGACAAAAGGAGTTTGCAAAAATATATCTAATTCACTATTACCTTGTCCCGTTGGCCTTTCGAAGGTTCTATTTTGGTACATGGAAGTCATTTGTTGCATCAAAGGATCAAACTCATTCATATCAAAAGGAAAATTCATTGAAGACATCATAGAAGAAGGAGGAGGAGTATGAATATCACAATCACTACCATATTTCAACCTATATTCTTGAAAAAGATTTTTCAAAGTCCTTTCAAGATCATTCTTGATTTGTTCCACATTTGGGAGATCAAAGAAAACTATTTCTCCATCTATTGTAGCACCATGAAAATCCATTGCCCTAAATGCATCATAATAAATACCAAGCATTTGACAAACACCATCATACTTCCACTTAGGATCCAAACACTTAGCAACCAAGAAAATAGTAGGAATCTCCCTAAAATATTTAAGCCACTTCTTAACCATATAATAAATGCAACCGGTTAAAGATGTTTTACTAAAACAACTCTTAAAAGCCATGGCAACATACATGCAATGTTCTAACACCATAACGGAAGTACAATAATAAACACCCGATAATTGCTTTGTAGCCATATGAAATATCTTTAACAATCGATACAAATCCATACAAGCATCCCAATGAGACTCATTAAGTTGTAATTGAACGTTTGTAAACTCTTTTCTGAAAAAATCACATATATGACCCCTATATGCAATGGTACTATTAATCATCTCATATGTAGAATTCCAACGATGAGAAACATCTAATTTGAAACACGTATAAACAAGATTCTTTGCACGACAATATTTTTGCCATTTCTTCCCTAAAGTTTTTGAACCATGCAAACATTTAATAGCATTTCGAATAGGAAGAACGGAATCTTGAAAAATACTAAGCGCATCTTGAACACATAAATTCAAAATATGACAAATACATCTAGAATGAAAGTATTTTCCTTCGAAAGAATGTGCACATGCTTCAATAAGTTGAGGAATACTAGCGGTGTTCGCACTTGCATTATCAAAACCAACCGAAAAAATCTTATTAACCAAACAATATTCATTTAACACACCAATAATAATATTAGCAATACCTAGAGCATTGTGAGGCTCTTCAAACTCTCTAAAAGCAATCAAACGTTTTTGCATAACCCACTTTGCATCAATCCAATGACAAGTAATACCCATGTAACTATTCTTATTATAAGCATCGGTCCACACATCGG
The DNA here is from genome assembly GCA_001642375.2 of Mentha longifolia. Lineage (NCBI taxonomy): Eukaryota > Viridiplantae > Streptophyta > Magnoliopsida > Lamiales > Lamiaceae > Mentha > Mentha longifolia. The sequence goes on from CM038115.1 coordinate 21,795,775, forward strand.
CACAAATAGAAACCTTATGACCTAAACGAACCAAATATTTCATCAAATCCTTTTTTTTTTCCATGCATTGTCTCCTAATCTTCTTAAGCATAATTGTTCTACTAACTTTGCATGCATTAGGACCGAGTCCCGCTTTATACGACTCTTCATACGTAATTCTATCGGCATAATTAAAAGGTTGTTTTTCCATAGCACAATATCTAGCCATAGCATCTTCATATTTTGATCTATCAAATTTAAATAAAGCGGACGTACCCGTTGTGGAAGTATTAGTAGGGGTTTGAGTTTGAATTTGAGTTTGGCTTGATGATATTCCAAACTCTTGAGGATGACAACCCGCCATGTGCCTATTTAATGTTCCATAGCCTCCAAATTCGATCCATTTGTAGTGCTTCGTGCAATAGTTGCAATAAGCAATGAATCTCTTTCGATCATCGGGAAAAGGAGGTGCGCCTTCAACAACCGGAGCCGGCACTTTTCTAAAGAAAATATCATAAGAATTTATAAGAACTATGACAATGAAATTAAAATCATGTAATTAAATTCATATAATTAAATTGTAAGAACAATAAAATTTATATACCTAAAGTGTTTAACGAAGACGTCGGATTGAAGTTCCTTTTTTTTTTTATGGTGGTGGCGGCGTATCTTGATTTAACTCGTCATCACCATTGGAGTTGGAGGAGCCATCTTCTTCATCACCATTGGAGTTGGAGTTGCCTTCACATTCGTAGTTTTGACTCCTTTCCATTCGGCCAACCATTTCATAAAATCGAGCATCTTCTTCGGCTTGAAGATTTTCGGCAACTTGCCTTGAGATTTCCTCCGCCACTTGGGCCCTTCTTGAACGTTGAGTTTCACCGGCTCCTCCCTCACTTTGGCCTCCTTGATCGACGACCTTTTCCTTTCCCTTGCCCTTGTTCAATTGCCTTGAGCCCCTTGAAGACATGATCACGAGATTGACAAATTGAGAGTTTAGAATAAGAATGAGAGCTTGAGCCTTGAGAGGTTGAGAGAGCTTGAGAATGAGAGTTTTAGAGTTTGAAAATAGGATGTAAATGAGTGAATTAAAGCTTGAGAATTGAGAGATTGAAGTGGGGGGATAATGTGGATGAGATTTATATTTATAGGTGTGAGTTTTGGAGGTGGAGGGGGGAGCCAACGGCTAGGAGCCGTTTGAGAATGCATGCCCCTGTTTCTGCACGACTGCACGCCCAAAACACTGAAATTTAGCCGTTGGGCCCGCCGGGCTCGGCCCGGCCCGTCGGTTCGCGGATGGCCCGTCGGTCCCAACGGCTATTTTTCAGCCCGACGGTCCATTTCGGAGCCCGACGGTCCGGACCGGCGGTTAACCGTCGGTTCCGGGCCTAATTTAAGTCGACCCTAGCCCGGCCCTAGTTGAACGCTTCCGGTCCCGGTCCTAGCCCGTTGACCGGCGGGCCGGGCCAAAACCGTTGACTTTCGGGCCGGTTCACGGTTCGGCCCGCCGGTTCGTCCGGCCCCTGCATGTCTACTAATAATCAAACTGGAGAGCTGTGAAAAGCTATCACCGTTTGGAATACAACTCTATCAACTACACTGAATATCAGCAGTGATGGTAGTGAGAGTGTGGATTGTGTTCTAGTAAGACAGATTCTAGAAAGAATAGAAATCTACAAAGATCAACACTTGGGAAAGCTCTAGTGATTTCGAGTGTTGATTGTGTGAATGTTTAGCTTGAGATTTCTGCAGCGTTTCAGCTTGTAATTTGAGTTTCCCGTACCTTCTTTCTTGAATGACTTGAGGTATTTATAGAGAAGCATTTGTAATAGAGTCGTTGTGTGTGTCAGGATATGCAGAACCGTACACTGACACAATTATGGTCGTTGAGTTGAGGACAGGTTCCTCAGCCACAGCTCAGGTTGAACTTTGCAGGTCAAGCTTCCTATACCTCGAACTGTCTTCAGTCTTCTGTAATCTTCGCAAGAAATCTTCGAGTATTGTTAGAGCAGATTACATAGACAGATTACATAAAGGAACATTATGACAGGTTTGAGTAGATTAAGTACAAGGTTGCACTACCAACCTTGACCTTTACATAGCAACCTGTCCGGATTAAGCTTGACTGATCCAAACACGGAGACCAGTCTGTTCCATTTAAAATCTATTGTCTAAGTGTGGTTTCTAATAACATTATCAAAACTTAGTTCAAAGAGAGAAAAGGTTCCCAACAATTATTATCATTATAATAATAATAATAATAATAATAATAATAATAATAATAATAATAATAATAATAATAATAATAATAATAATAATATAATTATTATTATATAGTTCGAAGAATGGCTAATCGGAGCGATAATGGATGAGGCGGGAAGGAGATTACTTGGAGAATGGCTAATCGGAGAAGGGAATTATCGATTTTCGATGCGAATAGCCCTTTTTAGTGAATAATCTATTTTGAATACTTGATTAGCGACAACGAGGGGTTTATCGCTAGAATAGCCACTAATCGAGAGATAATGGGTGAGGCGGGAAGGAAATTACTCGGAGAATGGCTAATCGGAGTAGCGAATTATCGATGTTCAAGTCTATTATTATTATTATTATTATTATTATTATTATTATTATTACAACAAACGATAATCTAGTTCGAATTACCCACTAACAGAGAGATAATGGGTGAAGTGGGAAGGAAATTACTCTGAGAATGGCTAATCGAAGTAGCGAATTATCGATTTTCGATGCGAATAGTGCTCGATTAGTGAATAATCTAGTTCGAACACTTGATTAGCGACATCGATGGGATTTTCGCTCCATTAGGGGCAAATTGAGTGATAATGGGTGAAGTGGGAAGGAAATAACTCGGAGAATAGTCATCGGAGTAGTGGATTATCAAAAATCGAGGCAATTAGCGCTGAAATAAAATTGGAAAAATGATCAGGCGATTATTGAAATTTGTGCTCGTCTCATTAAGGCTCGTTTCATTAAGGCTCGTTTTTGACATTAATCTGTATTGTGTTAATAGCATTTTAGACATTAATCGGGTTTTTGTTATTTAAGGCCCATTAATATTTGAACGGCCCAATTTAGATGATTTAAGGCCCATCGTACTAACTTTTCTATTTCCCTTTATCGAGCGGTATAGGGTGGTAAGGGGGTACCTTCTGAAACTTTATGGAGCGGTTTGATATTCCTTTACACTATAACGAGAGAGCCGCCTACAAGAGAGTCATTCCGTGAGCTAAACAGTTATATTCGGTTGAAGAAATCACGCATATACTAGAATATTATTAATACATATACATAGTAATTAAATATTATGGAGTATTAAATATTATTCATACATATGCATACAAATTACTTACAGTCACTTCACAAAAAAAACAAAAAAAAAAATCATATATGAAAGGTGGGATTGTACTTAAATATGCATGGAGGGGGGTGGTCCTTGGGTGGGCACGAGGGGGGTGTGCATAACAGTAAAAATAGGACAAAACTACCTAGTTTTAAACAAAAAAGTGATTCCCACTGTAGCATTGTGGCGGAGCACTATCGCAAAATGTAAGGGCACTGTAGCTAGATAGGCGAAAAACAAAAATAGTACAAAAAGAGCAACGTGTGCGCAAATAAATGGGTTAGACTTGGAAACTGATTTTTGAGTTTGTAAGGTCGACTCTCCCTATTATTGTTGTTGTGACGAAATTAATAATCTCAGCATTTTCATTTGCTCATTTCTATGGACGTTGGTGGGGTTTCTTTTTATTATTATTATTATTATTTTATTTTATTTTTTAAATTTTTCATATACTATGAAAATTGGTGTATAGATATGCATATAGCTAGGTAGTAGCTTAGGGTAGTCTACTTGATTTGCTTCACAGGGAGAGGCGACCTTAAAAACCCAAAAAAAAGTATTATATGCATAACACTCTACCCGTCTTACACGTGTCCATCTTGGTCACTTTATGAATCTCTGCCACAATGCTACAGTGTTGGGAACCTTTTCTCTCTTTGAACTAAGTTTTGATAAT